>JAPMOQ010026732.1:382951-441587 GCA_026543055.1 Argiope trifasciata | reverse complement strand
TTCAGTACATGTTTCCTCATGAATTTAAACTGGCTCAGATGTGGTGTACCTCGCTTTGGCAGTCATTTAAAATCTCAGCTGAAAATTTTCAGTCAGCATTATATATTACAAGTACTAAAAATTACATTTTTACATGTTTAATTTGCAATAATAGTTCATTTACTTTTTAAACTTGAGTTTTAATCAATCTGATGACAACATATTGATAATAATTTTTTCCCTTTCACTCGTCACTCGCTCGTGCAGATTAAATTTTATTGTTTTGTCTGAAATATATTGTTGAAAAATACAGTTAAAATATTTCTTTAGAAATTCGTTACAAATAGACACTTGAACTATATGTTAAAACACTTGATACCACTGGAAAGCCAATTTTTTAATCTTTCATTTGATGTAAAAATCCTCTTTGTACGATAATGTTTTCGGAAGTTATAGCTGAAAAACGTCGAAATTTCCCTTAATTTTTAATTTATTCAAATTCTAATTAAAAATTCGAGAAAAGGGCTTCGAGGTGCACATTCCCGACACCCAAAGTATACATGTACCAAATTTGGTAGCTTTAGATCCAATGGTCTGGCTTGTAGAGGGGCAATACACATACACCTTGAGCGTTATTATAAGTATAAATAAAAATATATGTTATTTTTTATTTAAAATCAGTACAAAATTTAAGAAATAGTTAAGGTTAAATGATTCAGTTATTAGTAGTTAAAAAGTCGGTAACTTTATTCGGAAAAACTTTTTGAGTTTAATACTCTAATAATTTATCGGTTATGCATCCAAAATATTAAAAATGTTTTTTTTCGGTAATGTTGCCAAAATATTAAATATGTTTTTTTAAAGAAAGTGAAATAGGGCAAAAAATTATTTAATAAAAGATTTAGATATTGCAAACGATCATAGAAACCTTTGCTTGGCACTTATTTTTTTAGAAAATATCACATTTTATATATTTTTTATTTTATCCAGTCACGTGCTAAAAGTTGCATTTCTTTATAGATTAGCATGTGACAGCGTTCGGCATAAATCTTTTGAAAAAAAAAAGCGTAAAATGTTTATTATTATTATTTGGGGGGGGGGGAGATTTTTGCTTAAAATGGATTGAAAAAACACACACTAAAAAAAGACAACCCGCTTAATTAAAGCCTCTCCCCCTTTTTTCCCTACTAAAAAGTGATGCAAAGCAAAATTATTTGTTTGAATGTTTATCAAATAATTTATTCGCGGTTTTAAAAAATATATTTTTTTAGAAATAACTCTGTAAAACTGTGAATAATGCTAGTAAAGAAATGTATTTTTAGCTCCTAAACTAGGAAATAAGCCCTGCATAAGTCTGATATTCAATAAAGTTAGGCATTTTAAAATTTTCAATTTTTTTCTCAGTTTCTTCAAACATTAACAATGCTGTGAAATCATTGAAAAGAGTTGATTGCTTATGCTGTAAGTCAAGAAGGGCTGAAGAATAATAATAATCTTCATTAAAAAAATTCTCAATCAATCGCTTCATATATCAAATGATGGTAGTTAATGTAAATAAAATGTTTTAAAAAAATCAATCCCTTTATATATCAAATGATGATTGGTAACGTTCGGAAAATATTAACAATTCAATCGCTTTATATATCAAATAATAATTGGTAATGAAAGTAAAACGTAATAAATAAATAAATAACTTTATGTATCAAATAATGATTGGTAATGTGAGAAAAATATTAAAAAATCAATCGCTTTATATGTTGAATGATGATTGTTAAAGTAACAAAAATGCTATAAAATGGCAGTATTGGTGAGAATTTACTGTGTAGATGAACTTTAAGGTGGCTCTTGGTGGAGTAGTTGATCTGTTACTTGTAAAGCTGAAATGAGCATTTTTTGCTTTTATTTTTATTTTTTTTAAAAAGAAAGAGTTGAATATTACTCTCATATGCATAGGTGTAACCTGCGTTGCGTAACAACCGATGGTTAAGACTGGGTTTGGAATGCTATTACTCCTAATTTCATTAAAAAAAATATGCAATTTGTGAGATTTTTTTTTCTTTAAGTGATTTTATCGAAATTTAGAATTCGAGAAATTACCATTTCAAGCCCGAAACTGGCAATTAAAACGTTAATTATGAAAATATAAAAATAAACTTCCTAAAGAACGAACGCAAAAAAAAAGTCACACGATTTTTATAAAAAAAAAGAATTTAGATAAGAATACTGAATTAATTTTTTTTAAAAAATGGTTTGATATTCCAAAATTTAATTCCTCAAAAATCGACTTCTTAATGTAGTCACCTGCAATTAAATGGGTATAAACTGTCTCCATTAGTATAATAAAACAGCATTACAAATGTACGCATATCCCATCCACTTTTCTTGCACGAGGAAAAAAATTAATGGCCATCAAAAACCTAAATTGATATTCCAAATGGCTTATTACCAGCTAATGAAATAGCGTTTAACTGAACGTTTTTTATATGAATTATGAGAACATTAATACATATTTATCTAAGCGGTATTAACATAAAGACATGTCATATCCATGCCAAATAAATCACGCGATTAATTGACCATAAAATTCATTTGGTTCTCGTAATGATTCGCTGTTTGATTTTCAATGAATCCATAACAGTGACCGGAATCTTTAAATAAGTATTGGAAAACGGAGATGTGATATCCGATATTGCCGTTATTGATACAGCTTTATTACATTAGTTTAACCTCGATTTACTTCTCCAAAGTGTCTCTGGTTTCATTTTCTCCTGAAAGGATATAGTGCTTTTGGGTAACTGTTTTTAAGTGTTATTGATATTCATTATGCAGTTCTGTGAAAGGATATTGCGAATATCCTGTGGCAAGTGAGAGTGTATTGTTGCTCGAAATGTAATTGAAAGCCCCTGCTATGTGGGATCAAAGAGGTTAAATCTCCCAAAATAATTGGAAAAATCCCGTGTCAGACCACGTTATTGTTTGGAAATTTAAATGAATACTATGTTAATTCACAGTGGCTAAATCTCCCAAAATGTTTGGGAAAATCCCATATGAGACCACGTAATTGTTTGGAAATTTAAATGAATGCTATGTTAATTCAAAGTGGCTAAATCTTCCAAAATAATTGGAAAAGTCCCATATTAGACCACGTTATTGTTTGGAAATTTAAATGAAAGCCTCTGCTATGTTATATCAAAGTGGCTAAATTTCCCAAAATAATTGTAAAAATCCCATGTGAGACCACGTTATTGTTTGGAAATTTAAATAAAAGCATCTGCTTTATTTTTCATGCTAGCATCTGTTTTATTTTACGTTAAATCAAAGCTTCTAGATGTTCCAAAGTAGTTGGAAATCTCTTGAGTGAGAATAGATTAAAGCATCTGCTACATGAATTTTAATAAAAACATCATTTAAGATAAAAGTATCTGCTGTATTCAATAAAAATTGCTAAATGTTTCAGAAAAGATGTAAAAGTCCCAAATGAGAGCACGTTATTGCTCGTAATTTGAAATCAACGCCACTGCTATGTTAAAGCCTCTTGATGTCCCGAATGAGAGAACTTATTGCTCGCAAATTTAAATGAAAGCATCTGCTATGTTAAATCAAAATAGCCAAATGTTCCAGAACTGTTGAAAAAGTCCTGGGAACACATTATTTCTCGTAAATTTTAAATAAAAGCATCTTCTATGTTAAATCAAAATAGCTAGATGTCCCAGAATATTTGGATAAGTCCAAAGTGACTGCACGTTATTGCTCAGAAATTGAAATGAAAGCGTCTGCTGTATTAAATCAAAATGGCTAGATGTCCCAGAAGTGCTAGAAATATCCCAATTGACAGCACTTTATTGCTTGCAAATTTAAATGAAAGCCTCTGATATATTAAATCAATATGGCTAGATGTCCAGAAGTGTTAGAAAAATCCTAAGTGTGAACACTTTACTGCACGGAAAATTTAAATTAAAGCATCTTCCGGGTTAAATCAAAACTGCTAGATCTCACAGAATGTTTGGAAAACTAATATGATAGGGCAAATTATTATCCGAAATTTTAAATAAAAGCATTTGCTGTGTTTAACCATGGCTGCTAAATATGTCAAAATATTTTGAAAAAATCCTAAATGAAATTATATTACTAACTGGTATTCTAAATAAAAGCATCTATTATGTTTAATCAAAATGTTCTAGATGTCCCAGAATAGTTGGGACAAGTCTGGAATATAAAGTATTTGCTGTGCTTAATTAAAGTGGCTTCATGTCTTAGAGACGGGCAAGTCCAGTTTTTTATTCTTTGCTAGAGATAATAAAAATAGACCTGACTGATAAGGAATTTGACTAAAAAGTCACATATTACGAAACCCATGTGCATGTAAATATAACTTACTAACGCAAAGAATAATTAATTGGAATCGGATATTTCGTTTTTGTACCATTATTAATAAACTTGAGATAAATTTTTGTCTAAATCTGACAAAAATTAGATTAAAAGTTGCCTATTAATCTATCTGTCCGAACGATTAATATGTGAGAATTCTAATCTATGATTTTTGAAACAAACGTGTAAATCTTTTTTCGATTACACTAATACTAGCATGCACTAAAAATCTCTTATTTAAACACACATACCTTAAAACTACTTCGTATGCTTCCTAATATGTTATATCAGTTCACTTCTCCAAGAATAGTTCCCCCATCTTATCTGCCGTCCGCCAGCAAATAAAATTTGGAAAATCAAGACCATGATTATTACGAATGTTAGATTTTTATTTTCAGAATCTCGCATATGAGTATTTTCTGCTTCGAAGTATAATAAAAAAAGGAGCATGTATTTTGGTTGGCATTTTGTTGTTTGATTGAAATGAAAGTTGAATAAAATTTTGAAATAAAACTTTTAGTCGGTAGATTATATACCAAATTTCATTTACCTAATTCATTGCATTCATTTTTGGATTATAGCGTTTGCAGGCTTGCACGCAATACGTTAACGAATTGCTTTTAAAATACAAATATTAATGCTTTAAATTTTATCCGTATTGTTTTTTGTGGTTTATAGTGTTTACGTGCATTTGGATGGTCGGAGTTTCTCAAAATGTGTTTCGTTCAAAATTTCTCAATTATTTACAAATTTAATGTAAAAACCACGTATCAAATTTCATTCGTTTTTCACAAAACTCTTTTGAATTATTATGTTCATGGATAGACTGAAATAATCCAAAATTGTGTTTTTCGAACACAAAGATATCTGAAACGTGAAAGTCTCGAGCTTGAATTTTTCCGACGATTTGCAGTACTTTTACTTTGTCGTACGCGAAATCTAGCGGAAGCATTGAAAAAAATTCATACTCGAGATTTTACGAATCTGCACATTCCAAACCTCCTTGATCTCAAAACCCACATCTTTGGCATTAATCTGTATATCTCTGAGCTCTATTACGCAAAACGCTTTAATAAAGAAGGAATAAAATTTGGCATATGGTCTTAATACAATATTTGTCTATATCTATCAAATTTTGATCGAAATCCAATCACAAGAAGTATGTGCTGGTGTTTGCTTTCAAATAAAGTCGATAATTCCACAATGATCCGAGTAGGTAAAATTTGATTCACAGATACATTTCAGTATTTAATATTTAAATTTTTATAAAAATTCTGAGCCATATTCGTCAAAGGTTGACTACTTGTCTTATTGTACTTTTTCATCCATGGAAACGCAATGGCTTGTGTAAAAGAATTTATATTTGTCATCTTGTTACTATAATTGTAGCAGTTGTAGCAATTCTACAGTTTTTGTATCAGTCAGTCGGTTAAAAGATGTTCAAAATACATATTCGTTCGTTAGATTTACGCCAAAGATCCATATTTGGCAATTAATCTTCGCCAATGCCGTGCAAGATATTTGTATTCTTAACAGGGATCCTTAATTTTAAGAGGTTGATAAGCTTTCAATTAGTGAATATGCAAGTAAGTTTCAAGCAAACTGCTTCAAGTAGTTTTTGAAAAAATTACAAAATAAAATAATTATATCTATAAAGGAAGCTATTTACAATATAGTTGTCTTCGTGCAGCACAGCGGTAATTGCTGAAGTATCCTTAGAAATCGAGTGGAGCTCTGAATTAAAATAGTTTTCCTTTTGTTTGAAAATGAAATTGAGCAGATATTTAAAGCAAAATGAATAATAAATGACAAGTAAATTCCTTAAAGTGGAAAAAGGAATATGTTTTTGAAAAATTCTCAGCCTAAATTAATCAGTCATTAAGAAGGCTATTTACAATACAATTTTCCCCACGCACCAAAACTTATTGCGGATGTGCTCTTGAAAATGAAGCTCAAAATTAAAATATGTTTTTTCATTCATTTATAATTAAACTCATATTTAATGCCAAATGACAATGATTGTAGATGCATTAAAGTGGAACAGAAGACTTTTTTGCAAGATTTATATTATTAAGTAATTCAGGCTATTAAGAAGGCTTCTTACAATATAGTTGTGCCAAAGTCTACTACGGAAGTGTTCTCGAAAATCAAGTAGAAATTCTAAATCAAGATGTTTATTTACATTGACAATAAAATTAAACTGATAATTAATATCAAACGAATAATAATTGACATGCAATTGCATTAAAGCAGAACAGTGGAGTGGAGTGGATGGAGTTTACTGGCGCTAAAACCACTTCTGATTATACAGCGCCAACGACAAAGTATATGCAAACATATGGTTCATATAATGGTCACGTTTTAAAAGGCTAATCAAAATCTCTGCTCCAAAACTCTATTCAAGACCTTAAAAAATATGCACAAATAAACTGTCATATAGATTTAAAGCATTATAAAAATGATAAAATACTTAAATAAGGTAAAAGAAACCACTCGTTTTTAAAAAAAGTAAAAAGTTGAGGATGAGGCACTTTATGAAGGATTTCTTTTGATACAAAATAAGGATTAAAGCAGAACAGAAGCACATCTTTGGGCAACATTTACAACATAAAGTAACTTTAGTCATTAAGAAGACTATTTACAATTTAGTTGCCGCCATGTTGCAAAGGCTGTACCTATAAACTGTAGCCTACTATCTATCTTAATTCAGAATAGTCATTAAAATAGATGTTTCTTTTTTGCATTGATAGTAAAATTAAATTGATATCTAATGCCAATTGAATAATAACTCCTAAACACAATAATATACAGTAAAAGCTCCTTATTCGCTCTTCCTTCATTCGCGTTTTCACTATTCGCGTATTAAAAAAATGCGACCATATTCCTATATTCGCGGCTACAAATTTCTTTATTAGCGGATCTAATAAGTACATACATAATAATAAAAGGATTCCAATAGGTATCCAACCCAATATCCTTTGTAAAGGCCGTCAAATGGTCTAATAAAAAAGGTAAAATAGATCTTATTACAGCTTTGTCTTAAGTATGTTATTAAATGCAAACTGCAAACATAGATGAAATCGCGAATGGAATAGGACGAGATGGGTTCGAACAGATAGAATCGAGTAACATTCAGGAATGGCTTGAATCGCAAGATGAAGATCTGAATGAAACCGACTTGGAGGAAATGTTAAATTCCCAGTCCATTGAAGAAGAGGCTTCAACAAGCACTGGAAACGTGACATTTAATTTGAAAAATCTTAGTGAAGGTTTAAGAAGGGCAAAGGAGCAAGTCTTATTTTTAAGAGGCAAATTGCTAATGCGACTGCTGCGTATCAGTCTGAATGGAAGGAGCTTCTAAAAACTGCCAAGCAAGAGAAAATGACAAAATTCTTCAAACCATTGCCTAAGCCTTAAGATAATTAATCAAAATGCTCAAAAACTTCAATTAAATTGATTTTTTTTGTATTTTTTTTATATTTTATTTTGTCACCTAGGAACGTATCCCCTATAATCCCATATAAATTACCATTCCGTATTCACTGTTTCTGTATTCGCGGCATATTTATGGAACGTATACCCCGCGTATAAAGAGCTTTTACTATATTGAAATAGAAAAGAAGAACATCTTTTTGCAACATGCAGTACATACAGCAACATTGTATAGCGATTTTGACAACTACAAAGGCTACATGAGTTATACTAGTGCCCCGCGCCATTATTAGCAACCTAATGCCTGTTGGCAAGCTGCCTGTCGATGATAGCATAATCGTTTCAGTCATGTTTAAGTTATTAACTGCCATCCAATAACTTAATTAAGCCTTTTCGATAACAAATTTATTCTGAGTTTATCTTGGGTGTGCAAATAGCCAGTACTTAACCTGCTGCGACTGGCGTCTCCCAATGTGGACGGAACTACAAATTGGGTTACTTTCTTCCCTCCAAAAAGAAACTGTGCAAAAATGCGTGGGAAGGGGAAAATTTCGAACAATCTTTTGCGCCATTAATCAAGCCAGAATCATCCTGGCGCCGCTGTCCGATTAACAGACACGCAGGTAACATTTTTTATTTAATTCATTCTTTCAGTGTTAAAGATAAGTATGGGCATTGTTTATCCAAGAATATAGGAAGAGGAAAGAATTTTTTGGTGTTTGAGGACACCAGGAACGTGAGGCCGTCGCCAATCTGTGGATTGGTTGGTGTCGTGCTCGCTTCTGGTGACGCCAAATAAGCTGGATTTTTTTCTCTATCTATATAAACCTGGCGCGTGAGGGTTGAAAAAAAAAGTGAAATATTACCTTTGTCAGATTTGATTTGTGTTTGTGGTTTTGTTTTTTGGTGGAGATGGAAGTTTTGATAATTGTAATGGACTTGGACTATCTAGTGGTTAACACTATTTCCTTATTGCAGAGGTTCCCACACTTTTAATCACTAAAGATTTTTTGGGGGGAAGTAAGAAGAGAAAAGTACGTTAATCTTTAAGAATTGCGAGTTCGAAATTTTGATGAATTTTGGCGTTTCAGACTTCTAAATAACAAATTTAATCAATTATGTCTGTATGTTTGTGAACAAAATAATCCAAAAATGGTTTCAACATGTTGGAAGAATATTGACAGATGGCCACAATACCAAATTTTTAAATTTCGGATTTCTGCCAAAGTTTAAAAGAAAGAAGAAGTCTGTCTTTCTGATTGTTTTAGCATAAGTTAGACAATAACTTCTAAATGAAGGTAAGAAGAGGAATAGAACTTAATTTAGAGATTTAATATATAAAGTGTAGATATGTATTACATTTGGAACTAACTCCATTGAAGGGCTGACAATCTGTCGGTCTATATTTTCACAAGAATATAAACGAAATGAATCAAATGAAATTGATAATAAATCTCTTATTTCAAAATGAATATATGAAATAAGAGTTATGACTTTATGACTACGGTAATTTTTATATGTCGATTTTTAGTTTTCACTCCGTCAGGAAAAGAGCATCCAAAATGCACATTTGATTTTTTAGCTCTTGTATAATAAATATATTCCGTTGATTTATTGAAATTCGCCTTTTTTCCCCCTGAAAAACACGTGCCCCAATTCCCTTGACTTCAATTGTTACTCTCAAGTCGTAGGGGTTTATATGAGATACATTCTGTCTTTCAAACGTCACTATAAAAAATCGCATGGATTAAGATCCGAGGAGTAAGATGGCTACGCTATAATAGTGTATGTTTTTGAATAGAATTTAGCCCGATCAATGATAAAAATGTTACGCTAAGAGATCAAAATTTCGCTGAGTACGGTAAAGTCAAGCGCCATCTTGCATTATCCAATAATTGGTTATCTTTCGTAAAGTACTTTTGATCGTCGCGCCACCCTTTATGTCGTGGTGACAATAATCATCTAGAGAAGATTCCATGTTGTACAATCGTCGTATGCATCGTAATTTGGAATATAAACTATTGGATTTATATTTAACGTTCTTCGTGCAATTAGACTATGACGCTATATTTGGGGATTCCACATGTTATTGACCAAAATACACGTCTTGACCTGTTCTACCCGAATTTGTAAATATTAGACGACTTCACACCCTGTGAAATACCCTGTAATTTTAGGGTTTAGTTGTCCCTTAATTGAAAAAAATTAATAAATATCGATTCAATGGTGATGAAGCCGGCTCCCTGGCTTAGGGACTCGTGTCTTCCTCGTGTTCTGGGAGTCCCGGTTCGACATGGTTGTTATTATGTGTTCTATCTTTGAGGAGTGTAGATGTGCTCCCCAGTAAAAATGGTATGTGCAAGAGAATGTGAAGCATTATGTAGCTAAGTTGTACTCTTGGTCCTAGTTGGAGCTACTGAAAAGGCAAGAGACCCTATTTTAGGGTTAAAATAGTTGACAGCGATCAGCGGGCTAGTGCCATTTTAAAAAACAGCAGCATGGTGATGACACCAGAAAATCATTTTCCGAAAAAATACCATTATCTTTTTAATTATAAATTCCGAAATAAATTTTTAAAAATCAGGAGACATATAAAATGAAAAAAATATAATTTCAATTCACTGTTGAAAATATAGAGTATAATATAGAGAGGGTCATATCTATTAAAATTTATTGAGCTATAATATAATGTTTTAATACTGGATTCTTTAAAATTTATAGAATATTTTGAAACTTTATAACCATGATATTCCTGAAAAAAATTAAATAATTATTATAATTATCATCGAATTTCTTTAATAAATGCTTATAAAAATTGCCGTATATGAATTGAAGTATTGGAAAATTGTTTTTTGCCCATTGTATTTCTAAGGTGGAAAGTGTGCACTTTTTAGAATTAAAGGTTAGTCTTATTTTTTTTTTCTTTTTCTAATGGGGAATCGTTTATTGCCATTGTATCTCTAAGGAGGAAAATGTGCACTTTTGAGAATTAAAAATTAGTTCTTTTTCCCTGTAGAGGTATATCTTTAACAAAGGTCAATTGCTTCAATTAACGACTTCACATCGTTAAAAAGATTCGAAATAGAGCTTTAAAAATCCAGTTAACCCCGTCGATGGATGAGCAATCGATATTTAATGACAACATCTAAAGTTAATTTATCACTAAAACAATTAACGTTTGTAAAAAAAAAAAATTACTCTAACCACCGCTTCAAAAATCTTAAAAAAAAAAATCCAAGATGGCTGACAGAAGTACAAAAAAAGCGAAGGTATCCAATATTTAACCTACATATATCTCTCAATATCCTGTTACGTGACAAATTTAATAATGAAGAGCCGATAAAAATAAAAAATTAAAAAGACACGTCGTCGTAACGTGATTTTTAGCCGTTTGCTTGGCACAGCGGCTGAATTTTTGATGATTCTCGACCACTTTTTGACGTCTGCTGCTGCGATAAATATTTGCAGTTGTCATCAGTGGAAAGATGGGATTCAACAAATGTTAACATGAAACACCTTGATGGAGGGAAAAAAAAGAGAAACAGTAGTCGGAGAATTTCTAAGTCAGGTGATATCTTATTCTAGAAACATAGCAGTAAATTAAAAAGGGCTGGATATGTTTTTATTTTTTTTTACCTTTGTGAAAGAAAGTTGATGTACAGTATTTTTTTTTCATGGTTATAATTCTTATTTTATGACATAGTTGTGGTAATGAGATTCATTCAAAGTATATTATCATAATCTGTTATTTATATATATTTTTTTCTCTTTTATGAAGGATGTGCTGCAAAAAGAAAGTATAACAATTATTAAGAAATTCGATTCTGAGTTTCAAAAAAGTTTCCATGTGTTAGATTTTTGTAAGAATCAACGGGTATGGTTGCACTGAATTTCCTAGCATGCTTTCTAATAATAACCGGGTTTGAGCCTCGGTTCTGGCGTAGTTGTTATTCTGTGTTCTATCTATGAATTGTGTGAATGTGCTCCAGTAAAAAAGGACTGTGCAAGCGAATGCGACGCATGAAGTAGGTAAATCGTACTCTTGACCCTAGTTGGCTCTACTTAAAAATCAAGGGACGTTTATTAGGCTTAAATCCCTGACAGATATCTGTCAATGGGTTTGTAAAGTGCCATAAGTCACAACATATAACAACATTATCCTCTTCTCTGCATGAAATAGTAAATAAGAAATAAGGTGCTGAATACGAATTTCAGAGTTTGAATGAACACGACGAATGTTGAAATTCGTTGGCATGAAACATGAAATTTCAAGTTTGAGTTTTTCTTTAAAGAGTATAAAACATTTTCTTTACATACGAGAATGGGTTTTTTTTTTGTTTCATATGAGAATATTTGATTGTTTTGGTTTGAGGCGTTTGAAACATCAAAATGCGTAGGCAACAAATGGAAGATTTATCCCTTTTGAGGCATCCATTTTCCGCTTTTAGAGGTATTAGAAAATAATGCAAAAAGATATCACATTTGATGATTTATCGCCAATTAAAGTTACAATTTGACTTCCAAATTAATCATTATCGGAATTGAAACGAATTATCAATTAATTTCAGTTATTAAGCAGTTTAAATTGGTATGAAACAATCACGAAATTATCAGATGATGCATGTGTTGATATTTAGATAATTGATAGGTGCTTCCTCCCCCATCTCAAAATCGGTCAAGCTCCAATCTTTGCTTGCCAGTTGAAAAATTGAAAATGAAAGTTTACAAAAATTAGAGATAGAGAATTCTCGTGATTGTATCAAATCGGTTTAAACTGGTTAATGACTTAAATTAATTAAGATAGATAATGACTTAAAAACAATAATGTTCTCACAAGATAACTTGAAATTTGATGTGTCGTCTTTACTTAAAATTTGTGCACATGTTTCTAAAATAAGACAAAATCACACGCCAAACGGAAGTTTTCTTATTTCTGAGGTTCACGAACACGGTTACTCAAAAAATTAGACAGGTTACAGGGATGATGATGATGATGAGGTCGTGTCTGTGTTTCCACGGAAAGGGGGTGCAGTAGCTTCTGAGGGTAAAGACCCCTGAGCACCCAGAGGGCAGAAGTCTGACTTCTAGCTCAAATGAAGATGACACACACAAACATTCGCTTGCACAACCCCTTTCTACCGGGGGGCACATTCACACGCCTCAAAAACAGAACACAGAGTAACAATCATGCCCGAACCGGGACGCCAGAGCACGGGGAAGACGTGCTACCCCTGTGCCAGGACGCCGGCTACAAGGATGAAATATTACATATTTTATCCATGCTATTCGTGAAAAGCAGTGCAAAATTTTTGGAATCATATTTTTGCCGAAATCTGATTGACTTTCGATTGATTTGTTTACTGGTAGGTTCATGAATGTTATAACGTAAAAATGCACCAAAATGAAGAATGTAAAAAAAAAAAAGGAACATAAACTACCGTGCAATGTTTCTTCATTTTGTGTGTGTTTTATCAGATGAGGGAACTATGAAAAATTCTTAAAGCTAGTCCAACCGCTAAGAGTTTAGTTTCATTTTAATTTTATGCTTATAAACAAGTTCAGGGGTTTTCATGGACCGATTTTTCAAACATTTTATTTAATTAAAAATTAGGTAAAATTTTGCTAGTCTTTTAGGGAGAACTTATTAAAATGTTAGAGCACAAAAATGTTTTTTGCAACATATATTTTTTTTTAAAATATTGTCTTTTTAATGAACTGATCTTCCATTAAAAGAACAAATAGAGGATATTGTTAAATTATCAAGATATTACTATTAAACATTAACTATTTAAGTTTATTTAAAGTAATTTAAAAGTAATTAAATAATGATTTATTTAAGCAATTTATGTAATTAATAAAACCAATAAATATTTTTAAGAATTGAAATCCGCTATCGCTAATTTGAAGTTATCATGTGAGAATGCTTTTTTGATAACGTGATTATATTAACATGCACGCGTCATCTTTTTAAAAAATACGATGCTTTTTTTTCTTTCTTTCGAGATTGACCAGAGCTCCAAAATGTTTTTGCTAGCCAAGAAAAAATTGAAAATGAAAATTGCCGTTTATGCTTAGTTCATTGCCTACGCGTTTTCAAATTTCAAATCTCCTTAACCAAAACAACATCATGCTCTCACAAAACGGAATGCCACATTTGGAAGATCAATTTGAACTTTTGAAAACATTTCCGTCGTAATGCAATTTCCAAATGATAAACAGTTTACCAATAAATTTTTGAGCATGTAAATTTATATAGAATTTCCATGAAAATGATGTTTTTGCTAGCACAAACTGCTGTTTTCTAATTTTTGATATCATTAAACACTTTCATATGGATTAATCTCAGAACAGGAGTCAAATCCTTCAATGCTTCCCACTTAAGAATGAATGAAGTGATGAAATTTTCCCACTGGGAAAGAGAGAAAATACTTTTATCAAAACTGTTATTAAACGCCGGTGAAGTTATTTTTGAACATATTAAAAAATTAAATTATTGAATTTCCTCGAAAAAAATTACTTTCCATGAAAATAACAGCTACGATGTCATAGTTCTACCTCAACCTTTTAAAAACGCATCCGCTGTCAAAAAGACATATATAATAGTCATGCAATACTAGTAAAAGCAGGTAAAAATAACCCCAACCCAAACCACATCATGTTCTCCCATGATAATAAGACTTTAAAATACGTCTCAATTTATTCCTTAAAATTTCTTTTCTTAGGGTAATTATGCGCATCAAGCTATTCATAAAAACAAAAACATAATCAATATTCTTGCGAAACAGGCGGTCACCAAAGCGGCTATTATTCAAATGAAACTCAAATATTGCTTGAATTTTAGAACATTCTTCTTATTTTTTTATGCTTTCAAATTGTCTTGCAGATGAACGTGATATCACAAGTTTTGAAGTTTGCGGTTGCATTATGACTCACAAAATTGACTCAAAAGTCAATGCCTTGGGGGGAACTTTGATCAAAAGATTTCAGCGTTTTATTAATCTCTTAGCTATTTCGTTCAAGATTACTCCTACTACAAATTTTGCACATTTTTATCAAAACTTGCATGAAATTCAGTGTGAGAAATTCTGCCTGTCCGGTTGTTCGAATATAAGTTAATACGATAACACCAAAATGAGAAATAATTCGGTACATAGATTCGGTACATCTGGATCTTCCAAGGATTGATGTCTGTCAGTCTGTATTTTCACAAGCTTGTAAATTAAGTAACTCAAAAAATGCAATAACATTAAATATATAAAATTAGGTAAATAAGTTTGTAACAACAATTGTGTGTAAGATTTTGGTTTCAAACAGTGGTAAAAAAAAAAAAAAAAAAAGGCATTCAAAAGACACTTTCGATTATTCTGATATTTGTTTATTATTCGCATTCCAGCAATTAATAGCCAAATATTTCTCGTTAATTGATTTTCCTTTGTAATTTTTATTTGCCAAAATCAAGTAGTTAACAAACGTTAATTCGAGAATATGCGAAAAAAATTCGAAGATCACTCTATATGTCCATATATATATATAATCAGTAAAAAAAACCAAGGAAAAAGGAAGTACATACAATAGAATCAAAATTACAACAAAATAGAAAAAGATTTTGGTCTGAAGACTTTTTCAAGGTTCACCCTCAGGCAAGGATTCAAAATAAGAGTTTTTTTTTCTGTGAGGAATCATACATTGTCCAACAGTATTATCCCATCGTGACCTAAAATTCTCCCGAAAATTAAAGCCAAAGAGATACACCAATTTAACAGCAAGATACAAAACAACATTAAAACATCAACAAATAAAGCAAAAATATGTATAAAAACTTATAACGTAGAGCTACATAAGAATATTCAACCAATAATTAAAAAATAAAAAGCAGCATACCAACAGCAGGGGAAGACTATATATAACTATAGTATCCTATCTCCTTCGATTTGAATACTGTAACGTCACACACACACACACACACACACACACACACACACACACACACACACACACACACACACACACACACACACACACACACACACACACACACACATATAAAATTTCTAATCTAACTAATTTCTAAAGTTATGCCGTCATTCAGCTCACATTAACTTCATTCTAAAATTTATTGTTTCTTGTTCTCTTATTTCCTAATATCATTCAACTTTTTCTATTTAATTAATTCAAGTGAAGCTTTGTAAAATGCTTTAGTCAGCGGCTACGAAGCTCCGAGTGAAAGAATTAAAATTGCTTATCTAAAAAAATACTTTTTATAAGATCCCTGTGTTCCCCTTGCTTGGTTTGACGCGTGAAGAGAAATCCATATCAAAATCTCATGGTATATGAGACCAGGGATATTTATTTTCTCTGTTTTTATGCTAATCTGCTCTTGTACCGCGCTGTGAGTGGACGTGCCTTGTCCTTGCCTCTTGACTCCCGGTAAAAAATAAATCGAAATTAAGAATTCAAAGTGTCTTCTCTATCACAGAAACTGCCTTCTGCTTTCAAAATCATTTATTAACATACATATTTATTTAATTTCAGTTTATTTTTATATTTGTTATTCAAAAACTGTTTATTCAGAAATCAAATTCATATTAATATTAACACGTTCACTGCCCCTACTCTCGCCTGATATCAGGACCATCTATCTAATTAGATGACCCCTTCTTTGCTGTCTTTTAACTGCAGTAGAGAAGGTGTCATCTAATAACATAGATGGTTTGGTCCTAGAAAAGAATGCAATCTACTAGTTATCTCGTATTTGGCAGGCAACGTGTTAAAAAAAATATATGTTTTTAAAATTATCTGGAGGGTAATATTCTCAAAATTTTCTTTGCTCATAGACTCTCTTCGAAATTCAAACGATTCTTCATGTGCCTGGTAAGATTGTTGATTGGTTGTTTTGAATTTTTCTGGCACAAAAGCCATTCTTGACCGTACTGCGCCATACATGCGATAAAAATATTCTTAAAATTCCTTTACTGAACAAGTTATTATATAAAACAGTTGAAATATAAAAGATTTAAATGATGAAATTCCGAACATCCATAAAATAGTTAAATGTTCGTTAAAAGGCCGATGTCTTAAAAAGTTAAAAATATTTGGATGGTGTTTCTCTCCCAGCAAAGCTGAAAGAGTTACATGGGATGAATTAAAGTAGCGAGAACGGTATAAACTATAGTTCGGACTTACTATTAAAATATGATCCTTATGGCATGTGGAACACTTTAGAGCATTCTTTCCAAAGCAAATATTTATGAGTAAGTCGAGTGTGCCCTATACGGAGGTGGTTCAGAATGATAAGTTAAGGCAATCCGACTGCGTTAAAAACTCTAGTTTTTGACCACATTGGCGATTTTTTAAAAATTATTAATTCTTGTAGTCCAGGCTTTCCTTTTTCCAAAATAGTTTGTCTTTTCTAGGAAAAGAAAGGGCTGACTTATCATTCAGGATAATTTTAAGCTAAACATATTTTTCAGCTAAAATTTATCTTTAACTTCAATTTTAATTTTCATAAAAATTCTTTACAATTAACATGACGTCTCTAAAACTAATAGAGATATTCCCATAAAAATTTCAGCTTGTGTTTTAAATAATATGAGCAATGAAATGAACCAATAGTTTAAACGTTGGTAAAATAAATTTTCATTTATCGGGTTTTTTTTTAGAAAAACTAATTTTTAAATTGATAGAAACGATGGATGTCTACTTATTATATTTTTATCCATAACCTCTTTGCATCTCAACATTTTTCTTATATTTTTGTTCATTTCATTCATCATTATATTCCATAACTTGTGTACAAAGAAAAATAGGTTTGCAGCTTTACAATTTTGTAGAATAGAATGTAAACCGTTTTGGCTAAATTTCATTAAAATTTACTACAAATTTTCCTATTTCTGAAAATATAGTTTCGAATTATTTTGTTGCATTTATAGCCTTTTGTATTATAATTAACAATACATCTAAAAACCATAATTTTAAATAGTTTTTTAAAAAATCCATTTTTTTCAAATAATTTCCTTCGAACGTAGCCGGATAACTTAAGGTGAAATGAAAATCTAAATTATTTCCTACGTTGTTTACAAAATAACTAAACAATTAGTCTTGTTAACGTATTGTTAACTGTGAAAGAAATAACAGGTGTTTAAAGCTAGCAGTGCCGATAGATCTTTTTACCGCTCAACAAGTGGGCATTGACCGAAACGAAAAAAATTGCTTCGATCAATTGGTAACTAAATAAAAATACTGTCTCGTTAATACTCCAAGAAATAAAAACCAAAAAGAAACCCCAAAAACACCTCTGGAATTCCATTCAATTCCAATTTTCTGCCTCCACTTTTCATCGAACTTGTTTTTGCCCACCTGTGGAATTCGAACCCTACCGATCGACAAGAAGTGTTTGAGGAATTAATAAAAAAAAACGAACATATTCGCCTTATTTGGATTCTGGATATCCTGCCAGGTATTTTTGCTGAAGAGGCTGGAATGGTGGAAGTGATTGGCCTTCTTTTTATCATTCCTGCAAAGTGTTCGAATGTTCTGACCACGCCTCGATGCCTGCCTGACTATCCGTCAATCACTGTGACCGCGGGTAGCGGTCCGAAATTGAAAATCAATCAAGCTGATCCGGTAAATTGAAGAAATCAAAAAAAGAAGCTGGATGGATGGAAATTGGAGAGGAAATTAAGAGAAAATCAAACCTTTTTTTTTCTTCTTTTTCTTATTCTCTACCTTTGATCTTGTTCTGGTTCGATTTGTTTTTGGATTACAAACCTGTTTTGAAGTGGACCTTGAAAATGAATAATTTAAGTAGTTCTGAAATTTTTAATTTTTGCTCATTTTTTTGTTTGTTTGTTGTCAAGTTTTGAACTAGTTTCAGTCAAATTAACTTCAAAATGATTTGAAGAAGCACATGCTGAAATTTAAATATTTAAACTATTAAGAATAGTTTGTAAATTACATGTTGTTACTTTTTTTTGTAGACTGTTGACTAAATTACGATGATGCATATAAATGTACAAGATAATTCGTGGTTAAAAGTTTGAATTAAGGAATTATTTTCTATTTTCTTGTAGTTTCCATTAGCGCTTGTCATTGACAAGCCCGCTGATCGCTGTCTACGATTTTAAGCTTAAATTAACATCCCTTGTTTTTCAGTCAAGCCAACTAGGGCCAAGAGTACGACTTAGCTACTTCATGCTTCACATTCGCTTGCACAATCCCTTTTTACAGGGAGGCACACTCACGCTAATCACATCTAGAACATAGAATAACAACCATGCCCGAACCGCGACTCGAATCCGGGAGAACACTAGGAAGACGCGCTACCCATAAACCAGGACGCCGAGGCTTCTTATTCTAAAAAATACTTTTAGAAAAACTTTATACTTTATTACTTTATTGATTGATTCACACAATTCTGAATCATTAAATCATAATTCAATATCTCATAGCATTTTTTACAATGAGCATTTTCCAATTATTTTTGAAGTAATTCCAGAAGTGCTAAGACAACAGTGTGGTATCTGAACTAATAATAAACATATATGTGTGTGAGTATGAACTGACACTCTACATGAAAGACTGTAGGTGGTTGGAGGATGGGAATGTGCACTTCTTAGCTTGTTTTATGAAATTTTAATTGCCGTTTTAATGATATATAGATTTAAAAGTCGAAGACCTTATTTTAAATTTCCTTTAAAAAATCATCTCATATTTCATGATGTGATTTTTATCTCCATTGCTATATATATCTATTTTTTCATTTTGAAGTTTCTGAGTTAATTTGTAATCGAAGAGCCCCATAGACTTACTGTAAATGAATTTTGTTCAAAATTTGATTGAAAATCTTTGATTGATCAAATTTAGATATACAAATTTGGTTGTATTTCCATGAACCAAAATTCATCGGTCTAACTCTAAACCTTTAAAGTAGCTTTCTCACACACGATTGGGTAAGTATAATGCCAGAAATTGGAGGATTCCTGAAATGGGGAGTTTTTCCATTAACCCATTAACCACCTTCTATTAACACATTGGATCTAAACTCTAGAATAAATCCATGATGGTAAGTTAAAAGATATCAGCTCTTTCGCTATACCTATCGTCGATTTTTCATAGCTATATTGCTATGATAATATTATGAAAGTTTAATCATCATTCTATCGTATTTTATTCTGTTGCAGAAAAGAAGAAATATTGATAAAAGCAGGTGAACCGTTTGAAAACGAATATGCTTTCAAAGAAGTATACGAACATAATAATAATGCAGCACTGGTAAAAGCAGGTAAAAATATATGCGATTAAAAGATGCTGATTAATATTGCTATTAATGTTTTATTCGTTACCTATGCAATTTCGAGCTTCAATTATTTGTTGCTTTCAATTGTTCAATTTCCTTCAGGACCGTGTTCTCACATAATTATAATAATAAAAAAAACATAGCCGCTGCATTAGAAATTTCATCAAAGGGAAATACCGAGATCGTTCCTCTAATCTGAAAGTATCAAAGGTTTGATACCGTGTGTCCACGTGTGTGCATGCATTTGTGTGTCTTGGAGGGCGAGAATATGAATTTGGTCAGTGGTTTAAAAAATTTTCATTTACAGATTTAATTTCATTAATAGCTAACTACTTTTAAGTATTTTTCTGCAATAATTTCTAAAATTTCTAAAAATGTTAGAGCACAAAAATGAATTTCACAGCGTTCCAAATTATATACATATGTGTGTGTGTGTGTATGTGTGGGAATGTAGAGAAAGGCAAACATTAATATATAAAATGCATTTATTAATATTTAAAAGGAAAAAAAAAACATAACAAATAAAAATTTAACATACCAAAAGATATAAAGCGTGAGCTGTACGTCTTACAGTCTAAGCGCCGAACTCTCGTCTGCCGATAATGGCGTCGAAGTATCATGTGATTAATCATGCGCCATGGCCAACATGGTGCCATACTGGATGTGATCTGAGTTGAGAAATTTTAAGCATTTCCCACATATATATCTTTTTAATGACGCCAGTGTAGTATTCGTAAAAATTGTTCCTAATGTTTGGGAATTAAAAAAAAAAAAATTTTTTTTTGGTTTTTTACAATAGAATAGATGGTTTCCCTGCAATTCAAACAATTTTCATTGTTACGTCAAATATTTCGTCGCATCATTTACTCCCATTTCTAAAAGCAAAAGCAAAAGACGAAGAGTTCTTTTCAAATTTCAAAAGCTTATTAGACAATTAAAAATGATAAAAGATGAATAAAATACCTAAAAATTTAGATCACGGATTAACCGTACATTCATTTATGTTTTAAATAGTGTTATGATGTTATGGAACAAGTTTCCATTGTAAAGGTCCAAGTACACAATGAATAGACACATGAAAGACATTCAAAACAATGCGGTATTGATATTTGACAATTTGTAGGAATTTTGACACTGAATTATTTCTAAGGGATTTAACTAAATTAAATATAATCGATATCCCCGGCGAACCAATTGGTTGCTAAATACCACTTAAATAACTTTTATATCAGCCACAGCCAATGTGCACAATGTAAAAAGATTTATATTAAAGTATTTGATAACTTTTACTTGCCTCCTACAATTTCGGAATAACTATCTGTTATTAAAAGTTAAAAAACTAGTTTCAATCCTGCCTATTTAAGAACATACAAACAGACGATGTTTTTTTACAAAAATGGATACTAATCACCTGTTTTAGAGTAAAACCCATATAAATTAATTAGTTGCGTACACAAACAAACAAATGTTTGTCTGTGTACGCGACAAAAAAAAACTTAAATGTAAGGCGGGAAATGCTTCTTTACAGTACGATATTTTTTTATTTGTTACGTACACAGACAGACACAATTTTTATATTTGTCTCTAAACGCGACAAGACGAAAAAAAAAAACTTAACAAGTAAGGGGGAAAAAATGTTCTTTATAGTAGGATCTAAAACAACTTGCCAGACAAAAGTCGGAAGCAAAACAGAAAAAAAAAAATGCATCTGTAGTAATATTTTCATACACAATTGAACAAGAAAAAAGAGGGGAGGGTCCTCAAAAAGTACCGCTAGTTCTTGTCACACCGCACGATGAGCAGATCTTTATGAATTCTGGGGCAGTCACTGCCTTGGTAAAAAAAGGAGCACACGCCTCTCTCCATCTCACAAACCACCCTCTTATCACCGGGGTTGGTCTCTCTTTAGTGCCTTTGGACTTGGCAGAGGTGATTGTTTGCGATTCGTTGGGGTCGTGAGATCCCAGAGAAGGATGTGTGATATGTTTCATGATTCAAAACAACAGGTTACGCCCCGCAGAAGTGACGCTGGATGAAGAGTGGGATGGGTTTCTTTTTCTGGAAATACTTTTTTTTTTTAGAAAAGTGATGAGACTGTTGAGGATGATCTGTTTCCCTAGCTTTTGTTTGGTTTGACTTTAAAAAACAAGCGCATTCGTTTTGAATGTCAAGAAATGAAAATATGAGAATACAAGAAACAGTTGGCTTCGAGTTATTTTACCATAAATCGTAAAAAAATGTAATAAATTGCGAAGGATAATAATTTAAGTATTTTACCTATAGGCCAGGATAGCCTGGTTGGTAAGGCGTTGGACTCGTGTCCGTTAGTTTGAGATTTCGAACCAGCCAGCCAAAGATTCCCCGTGTGTGGTAGTGACTGGCGCTTGTATTATTCCATCATGGTTACAAAGTCCTCCAGATAGAGAGTAATACCCCTGGGGATACTATTTCATTTAAGTGATTGCTCTCTGATCCATGTCTAAATTAAGATCTGTGGATGAGAGAATGAAATACCCGAACGAAGTCAGCCCCTTAAAAAAGCTTATGATGCGTCAGTGACAAAGTTGTAGTTTTGGTCCTAGATGGCGCTTCAGAAAAAAATCAAGAGATGCACCCTATCGGCTTAAATCGCTGTCTTCATAACAGAGGGTTTGTCTAATGGCAAGTGCTATAAGGAACACCAATAAGTATTATGCCTACACCTAAAACCGGATCACCAAAACAAAGTAAGCACTGTCTGGAACTTTGATGCACTCTAAATGTTCTTTAGTTGCTTTCTAGGAATTTTCGAAATAATCTAAATTTGACTTTGGTTTTATTCATGAATTTCATTAATTGGTCCCTGTGGCCTAGTGATTAGGTCTTGACTTCGGAATCAAAGGTTTGAGCGAGGTTTGTTCATCGAAGAGCCATCGTGTAACCGGAACTGGTTCATGTTAAATTCGTCAGGGCCGATTTTGTGATTCTGCTCATGTGATGAGGAAATTTCAAGAGGGGGAATACCAGCTCATGCATCATCGTCATCTGAACATGGCTCTCAATTTACGAGGTCCTTCCAAAAATAGCCCTAGCATTGCTTTAAAAATTGAATGCTCCTATAACTAAACTAAAGAAGTAGTATATAATTTTTTTAAATTCAATTCTTACTTATTTTCTTATATTATTTATATATATCATATTATTTATGATTGGGTGTCGCGTCAGTAATCTCAAATCTTGGCGACGGATTTTATGACTTGGCGACCAAATAGGAATCACTGGGTGAATTTAATTAATGAATAATATTTTTTAAAACAACTTATTGACATCGAATATCATGCACTACAAGCTTAAATAATATATTTGAAATCGAGTGGATGATTGAAAAGTATTTTATTAATGATTAAAAATTTGAACAAGATCTTTCTCTTGATATATATACATATCAGTGGAGCCAAGAGTGCTGCTTGACTACTTGTCATGCTTCACATTCGCTTGTATAACCCTTTTTACTTGGGATGGGGGGCATATACAACTCACAACACAGAAGAACAACCATGCCCGAACCGCGACTCGAACCTGGGACGCCCAGATCATAAAAAGGCACTCCACCCCTATACCAGGAAGCCTGCGAAGAAACGGGTTAACACATTTATTACAGGATATTTGATAGTTTCTGGGCAACTACTTTTGCTAGTTCGCATTTTGCCTTCCTTCTGAAGCTCAATTGCTTTCTCATTTAACGACGAAAACTTAAAAAAAAAAAAAAAAAAAAAAAAAAAAAAATGCCACCAAGGATATTCAAAAATATCCTTTTTCGTTCCGAGTCGGAACATTTTCTACGAGACATCCATCAAAGTCAAGACGTCACGTTTCTCAATTTCCCCTGCCGGCAGAATAAAAAAAAAAAAAGTAACTTCATTTTAAAGCGCTCGCTTCTTATTAAGATCGAATTTACAAGGCAAATAGCTCGTCTCTGGGGTCTGTGACAAGATAATGGGTTGTCATTCCGATTTTGTTGACTGCGCGATCGGTCATCATTATTTAGTTGTGATACGAGAGACCACATTATTATGACCCGTGCAGGTGTAAGGAAAAAAATAAAGAGCTTTTCTTGGATCAGTGCAGGCGATAGTAGAAAGATTCTTGTTATTAAGATTTTAAAATTATATTCAACAATTTTTAGTACGATTATATACGTTCGTGTTGTTTTGCGGTTTTGCACTGATATTAAAGCCAGAGGTGTTTATGGTAATCGGTCACTGTCCATAATAATAAAGAGCTGCTTTTTTTCTCCAGTGTTTTGTTATGAAGATGTTTGAATCTATTTAGACCATTTCTGTCAATAGGTCTTATTTTAAATGTAAAAATGAAAAAAAAAGGATGAATCATTGATTTTATTTAATAAAAATTTCTAATATGGTGCCAATGTCATGATCTGGGCATCCAGTGTTTGCGTCCCGGTTCGGGCATGGTTGTTCTCTACTCTGCGTTCTTGGGGCCGCAGTGGCCTGGTGGTAAGGTCCCGGCTTCGAACCCGGAGGGTTTCAGGTTCGAGGCTCGATTCCGTCCAACTACCGCTGTGTAAGGGGTTCTCATGCACCCTAAATTTGTCAGACCAAACGTCCTACTGCTGGTGTGGTGTGGAGGGAGATGCCAGCTCAGGTGTCGTCCTCGTCATCTGACCGTGATTCAAAATCACGAGGTCCGTCCCAAAAACAGCCTATGTGTTGCTTTACAACGTGACGTTAAAATAACTAAATTAACTATTATTCTCTTCACATTCACGAGGAAAATACTGAAATCCTCGCATTTTACCTTTGAGCTATTGCCTCTCGATTTCGATTTTCATTCTACGTTCAGATTCTAGTCTGCGTTCCATCTGTGAAGGTGTGTGGGATCCCCTCCCCTTGTGAAAAGGGGTTGTGTAAGCGAGTCTTTGAGTGCCATCTTCATATGAGCTAGATGTCTGACTTCTGTCCTCGGGTAATAACGTGGATTCGGCATCATCATCATCAATATTCATGTGTTTCTAAATATTCTTTTGAAATAAGATTAATTTGTTGCTGAAAATGGGAAGAGCCATATTATTAAACTTCATTTTAAACCTAGAAGCAGACAATATTGGATGACATTGGATAATATCTTCAAAATCGTAAAATACTCATAAATATGAATATGAAAATGAATATGAATATGAAACATGAAACTGGCAGTGCTGCATAAGAAGGATAATCTCAGATTGTTTAAATTAAAATGGGTATTTTCCTGTATTATTAATTATTTCAAATACATCATAAAATTGTCCTAATTAGAGTGTATTTGTTGGGACTTCAATTATTGAGGCGTTTTGGAAAAATAATTTTGTTTACATTTTTATTAAATAAATTAAATATTTGATTTTTATAACGCGTTTGATCCCACCAGGGGGGCACACAAAATTGGGGTTTGATTTCCCCTATCGATGACGGAACGTACTTCCTGTAGGGAGGATTGTACCGTGGCCGATGATGACCCTTAGGACTCCCGCCAGTGTTGCTGTAGTGGTATTCAGTATTTATTTTCAGTGTTTTCTGGTGGCACGGAGAGTCAGTAATAAGACTACGCTTTCACTACGCGTTTCACAGAGGAAGTACGCGAGCGCGTACCAAAGATGAGGAGAGGAACTAATTTTCTAATAATACCCGGATGATGAGCGGCCCCGCAATTACGTTACGCATGTCCCCGTAGGTGCCTAACTATCAGCTTCCAAATGGTTTTTTATAAATTTGATGCATCTTTATTGCACGGAAGGTAGCCAATTCAAATCTTGCGTTAATTTTGGGGTACTCTTTATATAGAGATTTTAATTTATACTAATTGTTTGTTATTTTATCTCTTCCTACTTTCATGCTGATGTCATATCATGCGATTTTCTTCAAAGATTTTCCTTACATTTACAATGATAAAATTTTTAATACGTCTATGGGAAATATTACACAATATATAAAACCTAGATATCATTTCTACACATCTAAAGTATGTCCCAAGATGAATACAAGATTTGAATTCGCCACCTTTCGTGTAATATAGTGTTCGCAACCCTATTAAATATACTAAAAGCTGATGTTTTAGGATAGGTAAAAATAGAGCGATACGCGAAAGAACAACGTGTTAACAGAAGATTTGAATGGAATATAAACCACAATTTTTTAAATCTTTAAATTGTTATATTTTTATTCAATCTTTAAGTACAAAGGACAGAGTTATGTTTAGAATAACACATAGGACAAATGGCCTCCAGGGCCTTTCTGACACATATGTACTCTTCTATTGAAATTTTCTGTGGTCATTTTGTATAATTGTGGCTGAATTTCGTTGATACAGCGTTGAATTTTCTCCTTCAATGTACGCGTGCGTGGAGGCTTGTTGGCATAGATCTTTGACTATCTCCATGAAAAGAAATCTAATGGTGCTAATAATTATTATTAATGACGTCCCGTTTTGAAGCAACACAAGAGCTATTTTGGAACAGACCTCATCATTTTGAACCACGGTCAGAAGACGAGGACGACACCTGAGCTAGCCTCTCCCCTCCAAACTTCCACATCACACTCACGGGAAGACGCTAATGATGTTAAATCATACGATCTAGGATGCCAATTCTCAAATTTTTGAACTGTAGTTGCCAGGATATTTACTATTTCATATTTTTGAAATATTATTATTTCATTATTTTTGGAATATTCTTCAACTGTGAGAAAACCTTTGTCCTATAGTGTAACGCTTCATTTCTACTGATTCGAAACTATCAACTGTCAAATGGTTTTTTTTTTAAATATATATAATTTCCAATATTTTACTGCACGAATGGTGTCAAAACAAATTCTTGCCTAGTGTTTTGAGACACCCTTTATTAAGATTATAATTCCTTGTAGAGTTCATATTCAATCTTATTCGAGAGAACAGAGTTTATAAATCAGGTTTCCACGCGCTCTATTTAATTTTCTTTAAAATTCATACCACATAACGGTGATTCTTCTCCATTTAAGAACGAATACGCACTTTAATATGGCGTATTTTTTAACTCACACACCCCTAGCTTCAACCACTCATCTTCAACCACAAACTCCACCATGTACGTCTTAATCAATTAGAAGAAAAAGCTCGGAAAAGGACGGTGCAATTTATATCAAACTACCCACATCTGCTTGCGTTTTGTGTTCAGAAATGTATGAATGGTAATTTAACTCATGTATTCTGGGCAATTTTGACTCCTCCCGAACTGGGGGGGGGGATGCCAAATTGCCATTGCGGCGGGGGAGGTGGAGTTATGGGATGTTCGTCCGGGTTCATTGTTTCCTTTCACTTTTAATTCTTCCAGCGTGCAAAACATCCGCCACTTGGTGAACCTCCTCCCATTTTTCCTCGTCCTCTGTGACTTCTTTGAAGTGGGGCAACTTCCGCGTGCAGTATTCCGTTAGACACAGATTAACAAGCACTATAAAGAAAAAATAATTCCGACTTTTGTCAAAAAAGGAAAAAGAAATGATTTTAGTTACTTATAATTAGATAATTATCAAAAAATAACTGATTTTTGCATTAATTGAACTCGCATTCTTCACATTCATGCGTCATTATATGTTTATTGTTTAATTATTTATCGCCTTTTCAAATTTTTATTCAGGCAAAGGGCTCTACGCTTTATTTGTGGTGGTGGGTGGGTCTAATGCCACTTGGTCATACCAAGCCCGAATGAGCGGAACTCTTTCGAATGAAGGCAGAAGTGTGCGCCTTTCGTTGTGAACGAGCACCGTTAAAGTGAAAGGACGATTTTACTCTAAAACACACTACACAACCCTTCTTAGGGGGCGGTCGAACTCATTCATCCCCCTGCAAGTCAGAATTTAGATCCAAATCAGAGACCTACTCATCCCTGATTCAGTAGCCCCAGAGGTATCATTTGTAATGGAAACTTGGAGGATTTTGCAGTCATGACCTATTTAAAGTGCCCCAACTGCCATTAGTCAACACGGCAATCTTTGGCCGAGACGAGGACAGAACTTGCTGCATTTCGATTGCGAGCTGAAGCTCTACCAACCAGGTTACCGTGGCCCTGCCTTTTGTTTGTTTATCGTCATAAAGGTCTTATAACTTATCAAAATATCGTCCATACTTTTTGTCAGCAAACGACAACGAAAGTGACATTATTTCAAAGTTTCACATGATTGGTTAAATTTCGTTTGCGGACAATATTTCTTTCACTATCTTCGGCATTTTCAAACTGGTTAAAAAAATATGTCGATGATGAAAAACTTGTTTGACCGGCTCTTGAGAGTAGAGACGAAAAACTGCTGACCAAAAGTGCGAACGATATTTTGCCGTGTGATTAGGCCGTAAGTCACCAATGTTGCGATTGGTGATCGAGAGGCTCGAACTCACAACCTTTGGGTACGTAGTCAGATAGCATGACCACTAGACAAAAGTGATCACTCAGTCTTGAGAATGTTATCTGTCTTATAAAACCTCCACGATAGATGCATGGACAAAACCATAAGTTCTACGCTTGTTCATATTTTTATTTTCAGGATTCCCAAATGAGCATTTTGTACCTCGTATTATAATGTGTAGAGAATAGGGATCCGAAAAGATGTTTTGGTTGTTTTTTGTCAACTGATTGAAATTAAGATTCGAGACAGAATTACAATTTTTATAATAATATCGCAAATCGAATTTCAATTATTTAATCCTTGCATTTTTGATATGTTGTTCATGCATACATACAATTGTACATATTTGATAGACAGTCGATTCATTGAAGGATGTGACTTAAACTTTGATACGATGTATACTTAAGATCTTAAAAACAGTAAATATGCCAAATTTTATCAATCTAGCTTTTTATTTTTCTATTTGTGGCTTTCATGTAGACTGACAGACAAAGTTTCTACGAATAAATTTCTTTAAAAATGAATTAAATTTCTAAGAAATTTAATGAATTTCGTAGAAATTTACAAATTTTATGCAAAGTACCACAATTTCTACATATGGTTAAAATATTTTTGATTTTTAATTTTACAAACTGATAGATAATGTTGGAATTTAAAGGTTCCAGGAATTCTACAGCAGGTATATTCATGCAATTCTTGTGTTGGAAATTTTTGCAGATTACAACACTTCTTCTTTGTGAAATTCTTTTACAAAAAACAACACCTTTTAATATAATTAAAACTTTAGAACAAATAACAATAACAGCAAAAAATTGCAACAAAATAACTCAAAATAAATAAATAAAAGGCGCGATTCGCTTTGAACGACGACCAAAAAAGAGGCAAAAAAAAAAAAAAAATTGCAAAAATTCACTCAAAATGCGCAATTAAATACTATATAGTCTGACGATTGAAATCGCCAACTTGGTGAAATTTTTTCTTCGCCCTTTATGATCGCCGTTATACAAAATACTTAAATAATATCTCATTAATAACAAAACTATACCCAGATATGAAAAATAATTGTCCCTATTTGCACAGGATAATTCAATATTATGCTTGTTTTGCGATTATCAACATCAATTATTAAAGGCCTTTTTTTGGTTTACCATTAGTTATTAATTATGCATGATATCCTCATGATTAATGATATGTTCAAATACCATGGGATAAAATCTGCCCTTGAAATGCATATTTCACTATAAATGACATAGTAATGATTATAAATGGTTTCTTTTTACAGAAGTATTAATAAAATAATTAAAAACAAATTAATAATATGCATATTTCGCATATGCACAGCAGTGATTTTCAATCTTACTGCGCTTGCCTTAAAAATTTCCATATAAGATTCTATCTACTCCTTTGAATTAATTTACTTTTAATAAATTTTTAGATTAATTTTTTTACTAAGAATTAACCTACTCCCTGCTTTCGCTCGCCAATCCCAATGTTGTTCGCCACTTCAAGTCAACGGTTAGCCTATATTTGAGGGTGCCTCTTGATTCTCGCCAAGTTTTGGTAGATGTTTTACAGATATTTCATTGTTTTCGTCTCCATTCCTGTTTGCATTGTGTTCGGTGGGAACAGGAAAGGCGCCAAACAAAAATCGCCTTTCCTGCCAAAGTTGCCAAAGGAGCACCCTCAAATATATTTTAACCCAAGTCAACAAGTGTTAAAACTCCACTGGCCATTTGTCCAATAGTGGAAACGTAATCTTTCCATGAGAACATGGTAAAATCTTATTTTTGCCCACCTCTGGCGACTTTTTCAAAATCTCGCCAAATCGGAAGTATTTGAATTAAAAGGTTAAGAAAAAAGAATTCTTACCTTTCGCCAAAAAATTCTTATTATTCGCCAAAGGTGGGCTAAAATAAGATCGACCCGAGAACATACATTAGCCGATTGGCTAATATCCAATTCACAACTCAAAGCTCTACAAATCTTTGTTATTATCATCAATACCTACATATTGATTAAGCTCTTCGTCGGCAATTTTACAACCCGTTTATTTGTTGTTGTTGTTTCCTGTCGGTAGACTCTTTATCTGACTTAATGGGTCGATCTTATTTTAGACCACCTTTGGCGAATAATAAGAATTTTTTGGCGTAAGGTAAGAATTCTTTTTTCTTAACCTTTTAATTCAAATACTTCCGATTTGGCGAGATTTTGAAAAAGTTGCCAAAGGTGGGCTAAAATAAGATTTTACGGACTTAATTTGCATTTTTTCTTCATTTGATATCGCTAGACACTCCATTATTATTATTATTTTTTAAATGCAGGGTTAACATGTGTATTGCTCAGTTATTCAGACAATTGCTAGCCGAGAGGCAAAAAATTACGCTACTTGAGGAAAACTAGAAAATTATTCATCAGTGTTACCACAAAAGGTGTTATTAAAGTAGAATTAACAAATAATATTGTTTTAAACTCATTTGTTACTAATTTCCTACTTTACTTTTCCTTTCTTTGTCACCGTTTCACTATCAAGTGAAATATAAATACTTACACCAATTTATTAATAATTTTTATTAAATATTTCAAGCAATACTAGGAAAACAAACTTCGAATGTGATGGGTCAAGTGATTCGCTATCTACCAATCACCAAGCGACTGAAAGCGACCAAGCGATGTTTACACCACATTGATAAAAAGGATGAAAGAAGTATTAATGTAACAAAAATTGGTTAGCCTATATTTGAGGGTGCCCCTTGATTCTCGCCAAGTTGTGATCGCCAATTGCATGGCTTTGAATGGTCCGAAATTTCTTTATGTTTTGGCCACTATTCCTATTTGCATGACGTTCCACACGAACAGGCATGACGTCAAACAAAAATCGCCAATTTCGCCAAAGGGACATCCTCAAATATATTTTTACCCAAAAATTCGAACTGGAGATTTTTATGAGCTCCCGTTTCAGATCTTGGATCGATCTTAATTTAGCCCACCTTTGGCGAATACTAAGAATTTTTTGGCGAAAGGTAAGAATTCATTTTTCTTAACCTTTTAATTCAAATACTTTCGATTTGGCGAGATTTTGAAAAAGTCGCCAAAGGTGGGCTAAAATAGGATTTTACCCAGATTTTCCTCGTTCTGAACACATTCTCAGAATTCTGTCCGTCTGTGGAGATCATATTTCAAAAAAAACAAAAAAAACTTTTAATCAGGCAGCTGATAAACGGTATGCAATCGTTCTATATCATTTATAGATTTATGTAATTTTGAATGAAATTCATTCACATGAAGTTGCCTGTCTATCTCTGCACAAATACGCTCTCCAAATACAGATGAATACGATAAATGCAAATTAAAAAGAACTACTGTTAATTTCATTATCTGGAGGCGACCACTTTTCGATGATTTTATCAAAAGGTTGAGATATGGAAGGATGTGAGCATTTTTTAGATTTTATTTTATTGTTAAATGTAAACATCTCCTCCTTTCATCCTTCCTCTCACCCCCATTTTGTCGGTTTAAACCATCCAAACGCATGCGCAAAAGCACTGAAGATTTTTGAGTACTTTTCCGTTATTCGGGTTTAAATGTCACCAATGTAAGCCAAACGCGAGCCAAGTCGTTTAGTAGCGCGAATGATATTAACTTATGGTTGTAAGAAATTTGGTGGAATTCTATATTATTTGGCGATTTCTCGTTGTGCCCAGCGAACGGAAAATCCATTAGCCTGGTGCAACGAAATAATGGAATCAGTTGGGAAACAATAGAGAAATGAAATTAGTCATGCAGTTTTACCCTCTAAATTATACATAAATTTCAGATTTTAAATTGAATTGGTCGATTGGTCGGACATCTGTCAATCTGTGCATTTGCATACAAACGTAATAATTAAAAAAAAACTCAATGACAGAAAAATTAAGTTTGGTATGCGGTACAATTGTGGGGATATCTTAATAAGCCAGTAACAGTCACTAGACATTAGCGTTCGCTTTTTTCGAATGGATAAGTTACTGGACTTCAAACCCAAAACATCGAAGGTTCGATCTTTGGCGGAATTCAACCTACACATCAGCACAATTCCGCCAACACCATCGCCACACAATTGCTAATTTTTTAAATCTATGTCAAAGATACTTTTCCGTCATCCGAATGCAAATGTTGCTAATGTGAATCAAATGTGAGCCAAGTCACCAAGCAAAGCATATTAGAAAACAGGCGAAAATTTGGCGAAATTCTACATTATTTGGCGATTTCTCGCTGTGCCCGTCTAACGGAAAAGTACCGAGTTAAATTTTGATTCCAGTCAATTGATAACATCTTCCAAAATGTACACCCAGTTTTCTTCACTCTTCTAAGATATATAAAGTTTCGCTCGCTGAGAAATAAAGAACATGTTCTCGACACTTTTTGGTGGGAAATAAGATCAACTCCCACTTATATACTAGAATGTTTAGCAAAGATTTTGTTGAATTACTTATATTTATTATTACTTCAACTGATTGAATTATTTATATTTAAAAAAAATACATTTATTCATATTTCACCAAATAATTTTTGGAAACCAGAATAATCATTTTAGAGCAAAAAGATCAAATATGACAACTGTACAATCGACACATACAGTGTATGGGTAGTGTTTTTGTCACTAAAAGATTTAATAATTTTAAAATAAAATGAAAATTTAATGCTAGGATTCATCGAAACTTTTTATTAAGTTCTGTCACACCTGCCAAATCCAGATATCATAGGTGTCAACAAAAGAGAAAGTTTCCGAGAAGATACCGTCTGATATTCTTATCACGCGTTAAGTGCCACAATTGGATAAAAAATTCAAAAGACATACGAGGTGTTATCTGTTACTCACTGTATCCACCTAACTAATGTTCGAATCGGTACAAAGTATCTACATATCATATTCTCAGTACGTGAAATGAATAAATGTGTATCAAAAGGTGTCACAAAAACAAAAGCTAACATTGAACTGAATATGCATGAAAATGATAATTATTTTTGTTATACTTATTAGAGGTTACTGTATCAGATGTATGTTATCTACTGCAATAAGTCATATAACACAACCTTAGTTAAAACCGTGAATTTTCTCTGAGCCCTTAGAATTCAAAACTTTATTACTTATTTATGTCCTAGACATCTTTAGGGATCAGTTTTTTTGCCTGGTATATCGATTATCCTAGCTATTAAACTATTAAGATACCTGACACGATACAAAGAGAGAATTCTAGCACAAGCAAAAGTTGATTTTCCCAAATTTTTCTTGCATGTTGTCTAATAATTATAACTCTAATTTTTTCTGATAAAGATTTTAATTCCTAAAATTAGAAAGAAAATTGTACTGAAATATAAGGATGACTACTGAAAAGTTCTTTCTTATTTTTTCATAATTGAAGTATGCCATGAAAAAGTATTGTAATCATCAAAAAATTCGAATTCCAGATTTTGATATATTAAAATCACCTAATTTTCGATAAATATATTTTCGGCCTCTTGTCTGCCTGCCTACGAACACATTAATTCAAAAGCGTCTTTTGCTAGATGGATGAAATTTGGTATATGGACTTTATAAAATTTGTGGATTTGAACGAACTTCAATCAGAGATAGTTTGACTCTTCGTTTATTCAAATGTAACTTAACGTGATAACAAGAAAAAAATGTGAGCTATATGGATAGAATTTGATGCACAGATTTAACACGAAAAAAGCAGGTCCCTGTGAAATTTGCAATCAAACGCGTCGAGAGATTGACCCTCTGTTGGTCTGTGCTTTCACAATCACATAAATATGATAACTTAAAAAACGTAAAGACTTAAATTTACAAAATTCGATGTGTGATTTTATGATTACATTTGCAGTTGTGTGCCAGTTTAGTCAATTGAGAAAAATACACTTGAAATGCACTTTTAATGCTTTGCTCTTGTTCCTGAATCGTATGGTAAAGATTGATCGCCAAAGATTGCACTTTTACTTTGTTAATAATACATAAATAAATTTATTAGGGAGTAGACAAAAATTTTCGGGCAGACCACTTACGTTGTCATAAATTGTCTTACCCCCCCCCCCCAATACACACGATACCAATAACTGCTATCGTGGGTATATAACCAGCAATTTTCCAATAAACAATTCTGAAAACAACTTCAACGATTGATCTCGAATATATTGATCATTAAGACTAAATTAAAGTTAATACCTTTTTTGGAACATTAGAGCATAGCAACAATGCTGCGGATTTAATCTTCAAAAGTTGAACTTTCAACTGTCAAATACGAAAAGATACGATTGGGAAACACGGTTATTGTCTTCTGCAGAAGTAAAAAAGTGCAAGAAATGAATGAAAGAAACCAAACAAACTTGTTTGTTCTTCTTACTGAACAAATATCCTAAGACAATTTGGCAGATAATAGATAACAATAAATATCATAAAAAAACTTTTATGTGCCAAGAAGAGATATAAATTAATATCCATCTTTATCTGTTTGATGTTAAAATTGAATTAAATTATCTCTATGGGACTCTTAATTCAATGAAATGCTATGGGACTATTAATTCAATCTCTATGTCAATGAAATGCTATTTCGTTCTGAGTAATATTCAAGCGTCCGATCATGAAATGTTACTTAAAAACAGTAGATATATGTTTATTGATATGAATTCACTAATTTAAAATTGATACTCTATTTTAAACGAAATTTAAGAGGATCAAAAGAATTCTAAAGTTGATTGAATGGATAATTCTACGATTGGTTGAATAAATATCTATTATTGAATAGATAATTCTAAGATTGATTGAATAGATAATTATTAATGAATAGATATTTCTAAGATTGGTTGAATAGACAGTGAACGATAGTTTTTTTATGCTAAATTCAGATCTCTCCAAATGAATTTGTATATTTGTATTGAAAGATAGAAATATTTTAACAAATTATAGTTAAATGAATAAATCAAAGGAATTTTCGAATTTATTTAATTTAATTATAGTTGAAGATTTATTGAATAAATAATTATTATTGGATAAATCATTATAAAATAATTTTTTTAATCCGAAATTCAAATGTCAAAGTAATTGTCATTGTAAAAGTGATATGGTTTGATATTATTTAAATTGAAAATATAAATTTGTTTTAAAATATCAAAAAAAAATTTAGGTTTATTTCTGAGCGAATAAATAGTTAAAAGATTGATTAATAAGTAATTATCATTGAATAGACAATTATAAGATATTTTTTAATTTGAAATTGTATAATTTTTTTAGAATTGATAGAAATATTTTAATTGGAATTATAGTTAAATTTAAAACAATCAGGAGAATTCCTGAAACTTGTTTTTAAGTGAATAGATAATCATAAGATTAATATATAAGTTAGATAATTGATTATTAATAAGATTGATTGAATACTATTATTAAAAAGTTAATTTTTTAAATCCAAAATTTGGATGTCATAGCAAAATTACTAAATTGTTATGGGTTATATTTTATTTAAGTTATGGTTTATATTTTATTATTATAATATTTTAATTAAGATGATAGTGAAATTTAAAGTATATATTTATTTTTAATGAATGATAGGAATGTCTACTATACTACCTGGGGTCTAAAACAATGTACTAAATTTTTATCTATCTGCGTCGATACATTTATGAGTCAATCGCATTTACATTCATCAAAATATAGAAATGAATAACTCTTGACTCATTTGATTCAAAATCTGACACAAAACTACACTTTAAATGTTTAACTCGGATTCTAAATTTCGTAAATCTTTTAATGTTTCATAATTACGGGGCTTATTTCATTTCAGGCTAGCAGATAAAATTCTTGTGAAAAATTTCATTCAAAATTTTATACAAATCATCAGATTTGGGGGTAGCGGGAAATGCATAATAATTATCAAGCTTATAGGCTTAAAAAAATGTTGTTTTATTGTTGTGTTTAGGCTGACAGATAAAATACAATCCAAAAAAAATATGTTTGGAGTCACGGAGATGTAAAAAAAAGTCGAAAGTAGCCCAAATTTCGAATTTGAACGTTTTGGAGGACTGTATTACTTTCATTTTGTAGATTTCGTTTACGAGAAAGTAAAAACGCACGCGAAACAAAGACTATAAATATGATAAAAGGAAAAGAAAAGAATAAAAAAGATAGCCTTGAGTGCCCAGATATTGAAAGCAGGTGCGCGTAGAATCCAAATGAAAACGATAACACTTCCTGTTTAACAGAGCAACCATTGAGATAAAACTTTTCGTCATTTTTGTCGATGAATTTAAATCCATCTTGTAAATCAAAGATTAGATCTAGAGTTGGGCGAAATGGTGTGAAAAATATTAAGAGCAAAAATTACATTTTTATGGGGATTCCCAAATAAAAATTTGTACCTGTGAACTAAAGAAATGTGATATTCATAATATTACAGTCCACTTTATAATCATTAACTGTGTGCTAACATGTAATAAATAGTTTTATTCGTTCTTTGTAACTGTTTTCACAGTTTGTTTCAATGCTGTAATTGTAATATGCATCCATGAAATATGAAATTTGTTCTCCATTAAATGCTTAATTTCATAATCTATTTCGAATAAGACTGTTTTGATTCTTTGTGGGATGCAATTGGTTAGTGATGATAGTAAATTTCTATGACATCGTTTTTTTAATCTTCGAAAAATGTCTATTTTGTCTCTTTTTCATTTTAATTTTAGTTAAAACAACATGCAATTTCATAAGGATTATCCAATGTTACAGCTTTCTGTTAAGGTTAAAAGACTAAAATATTTTTTTAAGTTTCAGCTTACGTTGAAAAGTATTTTATTCTCTTTTTTTTATTAAAAATACTGAAAATCTTTGTATTTAGAATATTTTTAGTAGACCTACAAGTTTGCATTCAGTAATATAATTCAAGATTTGCATTTAATTTCATCTTAAAGTGATAAAGAGTGAGTTATTTTTTTTTGAATTTATTGATCAACTGGTTGATACTCGAACTATTTTAAAATAATTAATAAAACTTATAAACTAATCATTAGACATATTTCGCAATTTTTATTTTATACTAGCCGCCTTTGGTGAACAGTCGGTTCGCCAATCATATTATTCTTTAAAATGGTCAGTTAAATACTTTATGTAAAATCATTGTCAATTAAATACTTTATATCACTTGTCATTGTCAATTAAATACTTTATGTAACTTGTTATTTAATAGCTACTTCATCAAAAAAATTTTATGGTTCAAATTTTGATAGTCATTTAATTCACTCATCCATTTATAAAGGCCTTAAGCCCGTAATGTGATATATATCTCTCTAATTATCTGTCAGCTTTCACTAATGTGATTTTATTTTGGAGTTGGCTTTCATAGTGTAATTTTTCCATTATCTATCGTCTGCTAATATAGTTTTATTTTGGAATCGGCTTTCACTATATAGTTTTTGAATTATCTATCATCAACTGCTATAGTATTTCCCTTAGAAATCACAGAAACTTGCGCACTAACTAGAGCAGAGTTTTTAAAAAATAAGCCGAATGAGGTTAAATATTGTTTATTAAATTGATAAAAATTGTTGGTTCAGGGATAATTTCAACAAATTAAAATAGGGTTATTGGAAAATAATGTAGAAAGTGGTCATATTTGGTGATTTCCAAACTACACATTCTTTGAATTCTTATGAATTGTCTATATTAGTTTAAGTCATAAAACCAGTTTCAGACAATCACGAGACTATCAGTTAAAGCATGCGTAGATATTTTACACACACACACACACACACACACACACACACACACACACACACACACACACACACATATATATATATATATTATTAATTATATTAGACACACAAAGACAGAGAGTGAGAGAGACCGATAAAGGAGCCTCGTGGTTACTGTTTCAAACAGTTTTAAACTGGTTAATAACTTACATTTATTAAGACGAATAATGACTTAAAAATTATAATGTTCTCGCATGATAACTTGAAATCAGTGATAGTGGGTTTCATTTTTTGTTTTGTTTTATTATTATTATTGTCATTTTGTGTTTTTGAATTATTGGGTGTATATATGTACAGATGGATATACAAATATTTTATATAAGCATCGATTCCAAAAATTAACAGAATTGATAGAATTCTAAATCGTATGTGGAGTTTGCTCGATTTAGTTTCTGGCGTTTACGAATTTTTGTATTGCCACACGTATCTGTTCCAAAAATGTATTTTATATAACTCAGAAAGATCTGAAAAGTGGAAAACTTAGAATTCGAATTTTTTGACAGTCACAATACTTTTTTTGACTGCTTTTTATGCAGGAAAAAATATAAGAGTCGAATATATCAGGATGTTTAAGGATCTTTCATTTTCCAAGAAGTCCCAAACCAGACACTCAGACGCGAATACCAATGGGAGACGAAAATGAATCCCCGAAAAAGAGACACAATCTTCAACCGGCGGATATTTTTGTCTCAAATTCTATTTCCACCGCACGTAGCTCACGGAGTAATGGTAATCCGCCCATCCTAAATAAAAGAGCGACCGCCCTTTGTTTTTAATGGCTCGCAGTGTAAAAGCCGCGGGTGGGAAATCATTCTAATGGATTCTAACAGGGCCCAGCGCCTTTCTAAATGAAAAGGCATGGGGTTCACTCCATAAATAAGCTCTTCTTTAACTGGATGCGTTTGTCTGAAATAGCTCGGTTATTATCTTTCTTTTGTGGTGGAAAAGGGTTGTAATGAGTGTCAATAAACTGGAAGTTGAGATTCTCAGGGGAGTGAAGACTGATATGAAATTTTTTTGAAAGCAGACTCCAAAATAAAACTACATTAGCAAACGATAGATATTTCAAAAGCTATACTGTGAAAGCCAACTTCAAAATAAAATAATGCAATACTGGTAAAAGCAGGTAAAAAAATATATGCGATTAAAAGATGATGAATATTGCCTACTGGTATATATATAATTTTTTGAACCGGCGTTTTCAATTTTTCTAGCTAGCAAACAAAGTTTTGGAGCTCGACCGATTTTCAGATAAAAAGAATCCATCAATTTTTTTAAATATCGACGTATGCGTTATCTGATCGTCTCGTGATTGTCTCAAACCGGTTTAAATTGATTAATGACTTAAACTAATAAAGACAATTCGCAAGAATTCAAAGAATGTGTAGTTTGGAAATCGTCAAATATGACAACTCCTTACATTATTTTCTAATAACCTTTTTTTAATTAATTGAAAGTATCCCTGAACCAACAATTTTTATAGATTAATCAAACAATATTTTAAATTTTTCGGTTTATTTTTTTTTAAAAAAAAAACGTTGCGCTAGTCAGGCAATAACACTGATTTCCAAGGGAAATACTGCAGCAGCAGACGATAAATAATTCAAAAGCTATACAGTGAAAGCCGACTAAAAAATAAAACTAGATTAGCAAACGACAGTAAATGGAAAAACTATACTGTGAAAGCCGACTAAAAAATAAAATCACATTAGTAGACGGTAGATATTTCAAAAGCTATACTGTAAAAGCCGACTTCAAAATAAAATAATGCAATACTGGTAAAAGCAGGTAAAAAATGATATGCGATTAAAAGATGATGAATATTGCCTTTTATGCTTTAACCATTGCCTACGCTACTTTAAGCTTCAATTATGCAAAACCTCCTAAAGAAAACAGGATCATGTTCTCACATGATAACAAGAGAATATAAAATTTTACTAATAATTACTGTAATCCTTTGGTGTATTTGAAGATATGATACGTTTTATAATATTTCGTTTATAATTGGCATCTAATTTTTGTATTTAGAATGATATTTAAGGTATTAAGAAGAACATAATTTTGAGAGCCTTTCTATGACATAATTTTATAATTACGGTAAATGAACAAAAAAATACCATGGAAATCAGAAGGAAATAAACTAAGCACTTATAATAAATGTTATAATAAATGCTGTATAACTCTTTCACTACTGACTCCATCTAATTGGCCTTAATTTATCAAAATTCATTATTTATCTTTCAAAATTTATAAAATTTTAGTTTTTCAAAATATTTCTCACGGAAATATTCCAAACCATTTTGCATTTTAGCATTTGATTATAAAAAATTCGCTTTTATGATATTGAGTTTATTTAGATAATATTTCTGAAATTTCTCGAGTTTAAAATATTTTTATGTTTAATATTTTTGAGGTCAAACTACTTTTGTATAAAATATTGCAATTCTCATTCTTTTCTCGCTCTGAAGTATTTTTAAAATTAGAATGATAATATCAGTTGAAGCACACAAATTTTAAAAACCTTCAAAAACTAATATCTCAAAAATTATTGATATTTCACATAGAAATACTTGAAAATTTGTTTATAAATATATAAGCGAATAAATTTTAAGACCTTTTTGAGTAGTTGATTTTCCTTTTATGAAAAAGATGCATCAATTTTTGTTTCTAACATAAATTGCTATAAGTCATTTATAACTTTATGCTTTAATTTTCCCATAATTCCTCGAATGTACTCTAAGATAATTCTATTTTTTTCTTCTAAAAGCATCAAAAACATTTAGAAATAAAACGGAAATACCTACTAAACAAGTATAAGTAATTTCTTGTATCACCGTTGCCTAGCAACGGATATCAATGCATTTCCGTATTCTAAATCGTTTCCATCTATTTAATTCTTAATCAAATTTTAAAATAAAATCATTGATAATTTACATTAATAGTTGGAAAATTTCACTAACAATAATTGGAAGAAAAATAGCGTAGAAAAGAAACTAGTATGATTGAAGACGTAAAATCTCGTGTTTAAGGTGGTATAAAAATATTTCTTGTGCGATAATTTACTTCAAAGTTATTGCTGAAAAACGACAAAATTTTACTTAAGTTTTAATCGTTTGAATATTTTATTGTCTTAAAATAATGATAGTGTTATTTATTTTGTCTTAAAAATTTCTAACGATATTTAGAAGGAATTTAAAAAATACATACAAACTTAGTTACAATGGCTTTTAGTTGTATTAAAATTTATTTATTTACTTTAGAAAACGAAGCTGGCAATAGTCTAAACATTACTTTATTTAAATACTTTTAGCATTGACCCTTCAAATGACCTTTTATCCTTTTGAAAAATCAAGAAAAATGTAAAAGGAACTATACAAATACTATCTTTTATCCATAAGTTATCTCCTAATCATTTTAAAATGCCCTAGAAATTTACAGTCCTCACAAGAAACAAGAAACGCATTATATTCTAGAAACATATGCGAACCTAAACTTATAAAGATCTAAAAGGAATTCTTTGTTTCCCAAATTAAGATATATTTTTTTACAGACACCACGCAAATTGAAAGATCACCTGGTGAATGAAGCACAAAACATTCATTGTTCACTTTCTTATTTATAGGGATACTTAACATGCAACCTATAAAGTAAAGAAGCATTCAATCAACAGTTAAAACTGAGAGGCTCTAAATTTATTATTCCGTAATTTTATCTCCATTAAAATAAGAAACATTATTTATTGATTCGAACTATTTTTTTTAAGATTTTAATATGAGATTACATTCATAATTAAAGTCCTAATATGAAATACAAGATATAATTAGGTGGAGGAGTTTCCCCATAATTTACTGACATATTTTCTAATAACGGTGGTAATAGCCTTCTCAGAATTATGAATCCCTGGCAAAGTCACATGATATCAAACTTTTATATTTAGATTTTAGTAGGCGTACGTTTGTTTTGTATTTCGTAGTTAGAAAGAAAAACCATGTATGCATTTAGGACGCTTTTTTTATACCAAAGAACAATTATTTTAGAAAAAATTTTATTTATTAAATTTCCTGTATTTATTATGCATCGATATAATTCCCTATTTTCTAAAGACGTTATTTTATTTCAGGTATTTGCCGTTCTGTTTCTTTGATTCTGATGGAAATCTTCCGTTGATCACCGTTGGATGCAAAACGTAAGTTTTATCATGCTATGCGTCTTTGCTTTAAATATGTTTTTCAATAAGTTCTTAACTTGAACCCGTCAAAAGGAATTTGGGAATACATAATTGAATTCATTACCTTCATTAAACTCAGTCTCAGTAAACATTTCCTTTATGAAAAAAATTATGTTATTTATATTGAAATATCCATTATTATTATTAATGATTAATACATCATTTCGCTTATGGAAGAGGAAATTATGTTAAGCGTACACATTGAGAACTACAAACACAAATTTAGATCAATATCCAATTTTGCTACTATATATACTGAAAAAAATTACTGCCATAATTTCTATGCCAACTCTTACACTAAAGAAAAGTCCCGCCGATACCTCTGTTTTTGTCCTACGTTATGTTCCATTGGAGGATGGATCATCCAGTAATTGAAGATGAGAAGTTTCCAGCATGATGGTTGGTTCTCGCCATTCTTGTGGGAGCACGAAAAGGGGAGCATTTGGCTCCTCCCATCTATGATGGGACGTACTTTTTTAGGGAAAGGTTATACAGTGGCCGGTGATGGCCCTTAGGACTAAAACAGTTTCTAGTGCCAGTGTTGCTGTTGCGGTGGTCGTGTCATTTCCATGTGAATGTCGGAGTAGTCAGTTTGTGATTTGAAAAACTGACTTGGTTTGTTTTATGAAGAAAAAATTCCGAGTGTCCCAAAAGTGACTAAAGGAGTTTGAAAATCTATAAAAAATTATTACAAAAAACGAATAGGGTTGATTGGTTTGGTTGATTGGTCTGTAGTTTTATGGCACAAGAGCCAGAATTGGCCATGCTGCGCCAAGACATATGGTTTGATTATCCCTACCCCATTAAAATTGTCTCCTCCAGGCTAAAAATTGATAAAAAGTTTTGTTGAAAAAAGTACTTCTAAGTAATATACGAAGCTTAAATAAGATAAAATCTACGGTTAAAACAAATGTTTTCCTTAAATAATGAAATTTATATAAAATCAATAAATTTAATAGCTCTTAAAAATATGAGAGCATTGCGGTGAGGTATTGTTATAGAAATGTACCATTTGCAGCTGTACGATTGGGATATCATGAAAATTTCTCCTACCAAATTGCAAAATAACTGAACACTACAGCCGACAGGTGGCGCTACATTGTATGTGTGACAATTCCAATTGACTTGTTTCCACAGTTGTTAGGAAATTTTTGCCTTCGAGTGCTTGCTCTACGCTGCGTCTGCAAACAAGGGTTATATTGAAAACATGGTTGTTAAATTTTTTTGCAACAGTCCTTGCAATATTTTCGTACTTTCTTTTCAAGTGCGGTTTTTATTTTTTCTATTTTACAGGGCCACCTGTAGCTTTCAATTGGAATTTCATTCTAATACAACAGATTTTGTTAATAAAGTTTTTTTATTTAACCTAGCAATATAATCAATATCATAAAAGTAGAATAAATTTACTGAATAATTAATAATAACTGGAATACCTTATCAACATTTAGCTTGAAGTATTAAAATTTGACTTGAAAAAGATGAGTTATTTACGCTGTCATGCTACATCTGCATTGACTACAGGAAATGGAATTCATTTTTTGCATGCATTTTAATGTGTGTATTTCGAAATGGCATCTATCTCTTATCTCAAATCTAATGCATTTTAACCCACGCATATTTATTCGACGTCCCAAACCTTCACACTTACTTTAATCTCATCTTTACACTTTTGATTAAACTCAACCAAAATGCTACTGTGCAAAAAAGAAACTATCTTCATAAAAATCCTGTTTGAAGTCACCAGCGCAAATATTTACATTACAAAATGCTTGACACCCGTTCTGGTTCATCGCCATGAAGAAGGCCTCCTATCGTGCTCTGAAATCTGCAATTCACAGCTTATTCCAAAGTCATTCATTTCTTTCAGCGCTTATCTCCAGAGATAAGCATGCGGCACATCAGATGCGGTTCGAGCACCATATCAACAAACCACTTAATCAATTCTTTGACAGGTCTCGTTCCCTTAAATAAACTATACATTCCGTTCAAAGTGAACGTGTGAATGCGTTCCGGTTCTGATGAAACAGTTTAATCATTTGTTTCACGGTTTCCATGGTGATATACTCTGGTCAAGAAGCGAGATGTTTATTGGTTAAAAGGTCAACCATTCACGACCGCTCCAAGATAACATACAAGCCCTTTGCTCAACGTCACTCCATTCATAATCCATTCATACAGTAGAAACATAATTTTTGCATTTACGATTGAATTCCGAACTGAAATTATCTTTCATTATTTTATATCTTCTCGAACACACCAGAATTTTCGAATTCATAGACACACGATGCCCCACTCGTAATTAAATTTATTTTATTGGCTTCTCTTTAAAATATTTATCATGCCTTGTTATCACTTTTAAACTATGTTTTTGGAATAGTGTATGAGGTTAAAAGGCTGTAAATGGATAAATCTACTAATTATAAAGTTTTATCGTTGTGTTGAATGCGTGTATGTATCCGTTCTACAGGTCAGGATACCGGCTTTCTGGCACATGGTGTGTCTACCCGGGATCTGAGCATTCCCCTTTGGGCATGGCTGTTCTATCTGTGAGTAGCGTGAATGTGCCCCCTCCCCTGTAAAAAGGGGCTGTGCAAGTGAGCGTGAAGCATGAAGTAGCTAAGTTGTACTTTTGGCCCTAGTTGGCGCTACTGAAAAAGCAAGGGATGCTAATTTAGGCGTAAATAGCTGACAGCTTTCTGTCAGCTGGCTTGTAAAGTGCCATAAGCAACAACAGCATATGTCAGGACGTTTGACCTACAACTATCACATTTTGCACATAAATGTTTTAAGAGGTTAAAATGTGCATTTTGAAGAATTTTTTGCAGAAATTTTAATTAATTAAAGGTTATACTGAATTATAGCATCTTGGTCCGCAATAATTTCCTCAAATATTATTGCACAAAAATAAATTTCATACTGTCTGAAAATTGTTTTTTAAAAATATCAATATAATAGTTTTTTTAATAAATTTTTTATAATTTTTTTATAAATTTTTGATAAATTTAATCAATTTCTTAAAAATTTTTTTTGCCTAATTTGCAACAAAAGTTTACGTTGTTATCCTGAAATACAACTAATTTTCATTGTTTCCTAAAATATTTAATCACATGTTTTTATTTGTCCATAGTTGAAAGCTAAAAGAATCAGGATTCTGTTTTATATCTGTGTTCGGTAAATGTCATAATCTGTTAACAGACAATTCCTTTACAGACATTTTATAACTGCTAAAATTTTTATTTCTGTCAAAATATTATTAAAAGTAAAAGTAAATGAATTTTCTCTTTGACAAACATATTTTATTAATATTATTTTGTATAATAACTGATGATCAATTGTAAACCTTTTGGAGTCTGGCAATAGTTTGTAAATTGTGATTTGAAGTGAAGAGAATAAATGAAATCGATCTAATTCTGAATCGCTTGGAGTCTTGTTTTGATTTTTTAAGTATATAAAATGCTCTGCAGGCTACAGAAAACTATATACATAATTTAAAAATTTTAAACTTAAAAAAACGGTTAGTTTTCTAGAAAGCATGCTAAAATCCTGTATCGTTTATAAGATAGGTGAGAATACATTATCGTGAAGTTTAGAGAATAGATGAAGCCTACATTTACATTTTAATAGAGGCAGGATATCATGGGGCTGGTTTACATTATAAAGTTTCTTGTCCAAAATGAACAGAACGTTAGAAAGACAATTAAAATAAGTCGACTTTAATTACAGACAATGTGGCGGAATCATGGACTTGAAGTTAAGTCAACCCCTTCCAGTAAGATTTAAGAATGCAAAAATTATGAGCGAAATAGCTATTTAATTTTTATTTAAGAAAACTTAGTTTATTTTATAATTCTAACTAATTTATAATTATTAATTAAAATTATATTATTTGTATGAATGTAATTGTAATTTGTAAGTTCACATTCAACATTTCTTCAAAAATGTCTAGTGATTTCGGATTAGCCCATAGTTTTTGCGTTTATTCTAGGCACTCCGATATTATTATTATTTTAAAAAATAATTTTAGGCACATATTGTGTCTACGACTCCAGAGTATTCACAGAATTCACTTATTAGTCACTATGCGCGTTTTCGTCTTATTGGTAATATTTCACTATCATTACTTTCAATATCCTTATCAGTAAAATGTATGCTTATTTTCTGAATCACTTTGATCTTCTTGATTTACATTACTCTTATTCATTAAGGTATTTATTTGACTGCATGTTTAGCATTTAGTAAGTCAGATGCTCAGGTTAAATGTTTATTTGAATGAATGAACTGATTTATCAGAATGATTACTAATAATTTAGCCGTAACTTGTACCAAGACAATCAAACGATATATGATAGTGATCTACGATATCAACATAAGTAATAAAAGTGCATCCGCCTTTAATACACTAGAAATTTTAAATTAAATTAATTATTATATTCAACAGTAACCTTAGTCGCTTGAGGAGTATAACTCGTCACGCCATATTGCGCAATGACTAGTATAGCTCGTCGTTGTGCTATATGGCATGAAAAATCAATGCCGAGCTATACTCGTCATTTTACGGGAAGGGATTAATCTGAAACCATTGGTCTCTTAAAGAATAGAAGAAATCTCTTCCTTCTAATAAAAATATTATTAAGATAAATCAAATCTGTGGGTGTATTGTGAACAAATCTGTGAGGTCCTCAGGTTCAGTAACGGATAAAACCGCTTTATTCAAAACGAAAACTAGAAACACAGGAAGCAAATACACAGACGAAGCATATGCAATACTTGCAAAATTCAGCTACTCATAAAGCAGAACGTCAACAGCACAAAGCGCTCAGAGAGAACTAGCTGGAAATCAACTCTCCAAGAGAGATTTTGTTTAATTACGCACTTGAATGCAACTTAAATATTATCGACAAACTCCGTATCTCGTATTTTATAGCTATTTTACTGTAATTAGCTATCCTTTTGTAAAATAGCTATCCGGAATCGCTATTTGGATCCGAAAATCCAAACCCCGGAACTCGAGCTCTGATCGAGATATCGTTAAGAATGTCGAATATTCTGGATTCTCCATCTTTGCCGCTAAATTCATCATTAAATTTGTCATACACCTCGGGAATCCAGCAGTCATTTAGCATCCGTTTAAGTTATTTATAAAACCCATGTTCTTATCAGAAAAATCAGACTATTCAGCAGTATTACAAAAGTCTAACAATATCCATCAATCTTCTGGACCACCCATGAAAAGCTATTAAGACTAATACTAAAGTAGGAATCTACTAAGTTCAGTAAGTTTTTATTTATTTATTTTTAAATTGAATCCTCATATGAATGAAAATGATCGAAAGAAAATGGCTTAGAATCAAAAGCAGACTTATTAGATTCCTGTTAAATTTTGAATGGAATCCATTCAGAAGAAGTTTCTTCTGGTTGTTCGAGTACAACTGAACTCGATCATTACAAAGTGCAATGACCTAGGGAAATTAAATATATCTAGTCATTGCATTTTTTAATGACTAGATATAAAAATTGGAGAAGAAAATATATTTTAGATGTTATATTTAGCTTTAACATCTAAAATATATATCCTTCTCAAATTTTGAACTAAATCCAGCTGTCAGTCTTTATTTTCGCATACATGTAAACAAAATAACTCGTAAATGTAGTGACTAAAATAAATGCAATTCAATATGTTATTTTGTGGCTACAATCGTACTTTTGTGTTAGATTTTGATGTGAATCGACCGACAGAAAGATATCCAAAATGTATATGTTCTCTATAGATTCAATAAAGAAATACTGGATTCATGCCAAAGATTTGTATATCATAACAATCATTCACCAAATATTCCATGCCAAATAATAATAATCTACTTAGTTCAGTAGATTTTTATTTTCAAATTGAATCTACATATAAATAAAAATGCTCGAAAGAAAATGGCTTAGAATCAAAAACAGTCTTGTTAGATTTCTGTTAAATTTTGAACGGAATCCATTCACAAGAAAGTCTTTCTCTCTGATTGTTCGAGAACAACTGAACTCGATAATTACAAAATGCAATGATTTAGGGATATAAAATATATTCCACTCTTTTAAGATCTTGAATATACATTCTTCTCAAATTTTGAACTAAATCCATCTGTCAGTCGTTATTTTCGCATATATATAAACGAAATAATTCGTAAATGTAGTGACTAAAATAAATGTAATTCGATATGTTATTTTGTGGCTACAATCGTACTTTTGTGTTAGATTTTGATGTGAATCGACCGACAGAAGGATATTTAAAATGTATATGCTCTCGATAGATTCAAATACTGGAATATACAATATATACAAGAAATACTGGATTCATGCCAAAGATCTGTATTTCATAACTAACCTTTTCCAAATATTTTTTTTTCTTACTCAAAATTATTCATTTTTATGCGGAAAAAAGGTCTTATTTTGAAGAATATGCGAGAAAGTTTCTAGATGCCTACTCCCGATAATATATTAACAACATTCCAGCGATTAATCGTAAAATACTACACGCTAATATGCTCTTTAGCAATTATTGTTCGTCAGTGGAATGCAGTTCATAATATAAAAACACATTGATTACAGATTAAGCATGAAAATTGATGCCCAATAACAACAAACATTATTCAACTTTAATTAACCATCTTGTTTTTGTTATAACGTTGTTGACCCAAACCTTTCAACTACATTATCAACTCCCATTTAATTATTCACTTCTAGGTGTGCTGTTATCAAAATGTCTTATCTTTTTTGAGAAGTGTCGAAAAGGTTACTGCCTTATCTTGCTTATCCTCCTGGTGCAGAGTAGGAAGTGATTGGCACCTGTTGAAGGGGCCGCTGGTTGGTTTCGATGACAAGCTTTTGTGTGGAGTTTTGATAAATTTATGTTTTCGTTTACTCCCAGGGAGCGTTGCACTCGATTGAGGGCAATCAGAGAAACGGGGACCCCCCACTCTCCTTAAATCAGTCGTGTTTTTATGAAGATGAACGGAATGCATTTGTTTTAATTGTGCTTAATAAAGTGATGAACGTTTTGACCGGGTTTTCGTGATGCACGATGGGTCGTTACTTCTTTGTTTATGTTTGGTTCAACAAATTACTCTCGCTGTTCCGATGATTGTAATTAATATTCGTATCAATTGCAGTTACCAGATTTTTCTTAATTTCGATCTGGGGCAGAGGCTAGGGTCATTGGAAGAGCAAAACAAATTTATTAAAACAAACTAGTTGGTGTGATAACCCAAAAATTTTCTAATAAGGAGATTTATAGGGTGCGCCAGAGAAACCTTCTTATTTGAAGGGACTATAAAAACAAAAGCACTTCAGTTATTGTTTTAAGGTATCCGACTACGTTAAAAACACTGGTTATCGTCCTCATTGGCGAATTTTTTTCCATCGTTATTTCTTATAATTCAGACTTTCCTCTTTCCAAAACTCTTTATCTTTTCTAGAAAAAGGAAGGCTTGTCCTATCATCCAAGGTCAAAAATTTTTTCAGCTAAAATTTGTCTTTAACTTCAATTTTCTAAAAACTTTAATTTTCATAAATATTCTCTACCATTAACATGATATTCCCAAAACTAATCGAGGCATTTACATAAAAATTTCAGCGTGGGTTTTAAATAATATGGGCAATGAAATGAACCAAACGTTTTATTGTTGGTGTAATACTTTTTCATTTATGGGTATTTTCAGAGAAATCGTTATAATCTAATGGAAAAAAGTAATTATACGTATATACGTATAATTTTACCCACAACTTCTTTGCATCCCAAAATATTTCTTAGATTTTGGTTCATTTCATTCATCATTATATTCTATAACTTGTGTGCAAAGAGAAATAAAATTACTACATAACAATTTTCTGTAGAGTGTTAAACGTTTTGTTAAATTTAATTAAAATTTACTACACATTTTCTTATTTCTCAAAATATCTTATGTTTTCAAATAATTGTCTTTGCATTTATAGTGTTTATTATCGAAAATACATCTAAAAACCATAAATAGTTTCTAAAAAATCCAAATTAAAAAAATCCTTTGAACGTAGTCGGGTACCTTAATTCTTTTTTTTTTTTTTAAATTTGAGAATACAATATCCCAATTTTTTTGGAAACAAGTGAGCGACGTTAGAAAAGAAGCTCTCGACGGCGAAAGCCGACTGTTCTCTAGACCAAAGCATGATGGAAACTGACTAGAGGGAGAAACAAACTTGAGGACTTCCCCCTCCAGTAGCAACACCTATCACCCCTCTACCCACCCAACTCACTGCTCAGAAGTTTTTTCAAATAAGTAAGTTTCTCTCGCGCACCCTGTATTATATCTCTAATATTAAGTTATATTAGAGAATGCTTTGTAGAGTATTGATGATGCAATAGTTACGAAATGTTAATAATACTAAATAATAATAATGTTAATAAAACTAAATTCACTCAAAAAAGGAATGAATTTAGTATTTTTTGAAATTTATTATGTGATCTTAGACGATTAAATCCTGACAAAAGCCATATACAAAAATAGCATTTCTCTTTTAGATATGTTTTTTATTAACCGATTGAAATAAAAATTTGACAAAACTCTATTCTAATCTCAAAAGAAATTTGATATATTTAAGTCATTGCGTTTTTGAATTATCGCATTTATTTATTTCTAAAGATACAAATTGGCAGTCAGTCAACTTGTTGGATTTGTCTCAAAATTTGACAGGTGTCTGCACTATAAATGCTAAATCAGTGTACCAAATTTTATCTATGTAGCCCGCTTCGTTTTATAACACTTTTTTAGTTACAAAATAACACACTTTTAGTCACAAAATACCATACCAGATTTGATATATGTCTTTTGTTTTTGAATTATCGCATGCAGTGAGCGCATCTCGTGCGTAGACTATATACCAAATTTCATTCCAATCTGTCCACCCGTTTGCATCGAGTGATGCTGTTTATAGGAGAAGTTTAATTACAAGTACCCTGTATTTAAGCCTTTGAGTTTTTGAATTAATGCATTTACATGTTTCTAAAAGTACAGACCGACATACCGACAATTTTGATTTGGGGGAAAATTTGATCAGTGTCTAAATTATAGATATTGAATTTGTGTACCAAATCTTATCTATCCAGCTCTCTTTGCATTGTAATTATAGTGTTAAATTATGTTTGAATAACCGGACAGGCAATTTTGCTTAATGGAGTTCGCTGAAAATTTATTAGAAATATACAACTTCTATAGGAAAAAAAAATATTAAAGGAAAGTTGTGCAGTTTAAGTGCATAGTTTGAAAACTATGAACTAAATTTCATTAATCTAGCTCAAAGTGCTCATGGAAATCTAAAACATGAAAAGTTGTCAAAATCTGCAGTTCGAATTGCTCAACAATTGTTGAAGTGTACTTTATGCAAACTTATTTTCGAGGTTAGTTTCATCCATCCTCCCTCGGTTTTATAAATAAATAATACGAACGTAGTACAATATTTTGTAAAATTAGACGCAGATTTAGAGGGAATCGCAGACGGCAGCATTTTCGAAATCGAATTTATCATTATAGAAATCGATTAATTTCTATTAATTTCTCATACTAATTCTAATTTTTCATACTAATTTTTTAATAACAAGTATTTTTAATTCATTTGACAGTTCAATTAATCATATATTTACTTCTTGGTGTTTGGCACGGTCGTTTATGTAGCTCAGCTTTTCTGTTACTAACTGTTTCGTGTCTGTGTTAATATGATTGAACCAAACATTCAGTGGAAGTATTATTTGTTGTCGATACTGCTTTCTTGCTTGTAACTAACTTATCGTCTCTATAATTTCTTAGAACGGTAGGAATAGTTGTATAAAGGTTATATTAATACAGCCAAATTAGGATTCCATACCTATAATTTTCTGTTATTGTTTTCAACCAATGGTTGTGAAAATTACTTTTTTGTAATTTTTATAACGATAAGAAAGCAATATGCCTGGTGATTCAAAACTTATTGTTCAAATTACTTAGGGAGGTAGGAAATAACTCAAGAAATCGATTTCATATGGGAAATTATGTCCGTAAATTTCAGCTGCATGGACAAAATGGACAAATAAAGTGAACACAAGATAACAGTAAAGTTATGTGGAAAGTTAAAATGTTTAGTTAAAGTTAAGGGGTGTGACTTTTATATCAACAAGTTAAAGTACATTCATTGTCAGTAGGTGCTCAAAATTACGACCATTTACATGAACAAGGGATTCACAGTACTGTTTCGTCGAACATTTTCAAAAAACGTCTGGTATATTACGTATAATACCTTCTGCATATCCGCCTAGTTTTGTGGTACCAACCTGATGGCATTTTTTTTGCGCGTGATTACTTGAACCAAAAATTGAACTTGATAAGGAGTGATGGACCATCGCTTGGCCACTCAGGTCACCTGATTTATCTCCCATGGATTTATTTTGGTGCTGGGCCATGAAAGATTATGTGTAAAGAGCCCAGTCGATAGTGAAATGAACCTTGTTGCAGGAATAGTGATCATGGCAGGCATGCTACGTGTTTTTAAAAATGTTTGATGGTAGATGCAACGGCGCTGTGAATCCTGTATTCGTATAAATTTTTGCAATATCGAGCACCTACTATGAACTTGTACTTTACCTAGTTGGAAATAAATGTCACATTTGTTACTACTTAACAGTACCGTTTCCTTGTGTTCACTATAGTAAAGTTTTTTTTATAGTGGGCAAAGTAAATAGGCAATTATGGCCAAAAATAATTTATGTGCACAATTTTAAGATATATTTAACATTGAAGACGCGAGATGAACAACACACGCACATGACACTTAAAAAGGTCAATCATAATTCTCTTTCAGTACGCAGCTAGGTTTACGCATGCGCAGCTAACAAATTTTCTTTCCAAAATTCGCAAAGGGATTATTATCATGCGGCTGTTGATCAGCATCTTACAGTAGTGAGGTAGATGAATCTTACTACTTCATTTGTCCCTTTTGTCCAAGCAGATGGCTTTTGCGGACTTATTTTCCAATGTGAAATTGATTTCCTGACATATTCTTCCAGCCCCATGAAATTTGTTTGAATGATAAGTTTTAAATCACCCTTTATAGTCTTTATCTATAGACAGAATATGTATGGTCACATGTTATATATCAGTAAAATATATTGTTATATATAATTATAAATAATCTTTATAATTTATATAGTGAAAAAGGTAATAATAATTTTTATAGAACAGTAAATTTATCTTCATGTACAATAATATTAATGCGACAGGATAAAATGTTCAGTCGAATTTTTATTCCGTGCAGATATTGCTTTTTATAACGATTGCATTTTTATTTGAAATATAGGCGTAGTTCTATGAAACATTATACCAATATGACAAAATTAAATATTCAACCAATTTATAATTCCATACCGATAATGTTTTTTTTGTTAAAATTATAACTTTATCGTTATAAAGAATACTTTAAAAAAAAAAACTGTAGTCTTATTTTTATGCACACAGTTTTGAGTTTTGCAAGATTTAATTTAATGCAATTAGATAAAATTTAATTATATATGCATTAAATGTAACTTTTAAATCAATCATACAAATCCATTCAAAGCAGCAAAATAACTATTTACTAAATCAATTTTCTCTCAGGTAATTACAAGCATCAAGATTTACATTTTAATTTAATTTCTATTTCTATTAGAGATAAGCGAGAAATATGTTTGTTTTCCAACATTCGCTACTTCATATTCGAATCTTATCTTCCAAGTCTCACCTTGAAGCTGTCACTATCTCATCTCTGACGACTCCATCATCCAGAAAACTTGAGATAATGAACTTTTCGACTCTAAAAACGATCCGTTCTTGAATGATTTGTTTTAATGATAATGTATCACTTATTCATGAACCAGTTAAGCTGTGATTTTTTTTTCTTTTCGTGTTTTAAAAACTTACTATTTTGTCGGTTCATTGATTTTGGGGAAAGTCTCGACATTCCAGGCTAATTATGATTAATAGCTTAATTAGGGAATTTAAATGATATTTATTGGAAAATTTACCTCTTGATTGGTAAAAATCAGAACATGTCTAGCAATTTAATCCTGCTTGTTAAATAATTAATGAATAACTATTAAATATAATTAAGATTTTATGTAGAGAATATTTTTTTTCAGTTCTTGCTATTAGTTCAAAATATCCCTATCCTTGTGAGAAATAAAATACAACTTCTCAAATTTTTAAATATACGTGCGCATTCTCTAAGCATACTTGTACATTCTCTAAACATACTCTAAAGTTACATTCTCTACTTTACATTCTCTAAAGTTACATTCTCTACTTGTACATTCTCTAAAGTTACATTCTCTACTTGTACATTCTCTAAATATACTTGTGCATTCTCTAAAGGTACAAGTATTTTAAATACACTTGTACATTCTCTAAAGCCATAAAAATTTCTCGGCCCCATTTATTCCATTATTTTTTCTTCCTTTTCTTTCTTTTTTTTTTTTTTCTTTTTCTTTTTTTTTTTTTCTATTTGAAAGATTGAATGAAACAATAAATGTCTGCTTCCTCTTCATCCCACAGTTTGAAGTGGTATTTCAAATTAAAACTTTGACATAACCCTCGTTTTAACAACCGGGTTGATTTCCTCAATTTCAATCACTTATTAATTTTGCTACTTTGGATGCTAATCACAAGCCAGTAAGAATGCTCAATATGTATTATACAAATATATTTTAAAGTGGAATTTTCACTTAATTTGATAAGATGAAGCTCACAAAAAGCTTCGTTGACATTATTAAGCTTATACTACAAATATCACAGGTGAGTAGCTGGTCGTCGAAGAAGTCTACTTATTATTTTGCAAAAAATAACGACCAATAGAAAAATATTTCTTTTTTTATAATTAATGACCAAAAATTATTCAATATCAGCACATTCGAAGAATAATGACTATGAGAATTATCTATGGTTTAGAAGTTAATTAACAGAATAATGAATTAATAGTTTTAAGGGGACAATGGTCTTTATTAGGCATTTTTGCGAACTGTTCACTTAGGGTTGTACCATTTTTCATTCTTATCTATTAGACAAATACGTAAAATTAAAAAAAAAATTTAAAAGGAAATTTATTGTTAAAAAATTTAAACTTATAATTTTTTAAATTTTTTAAATATTCCATAGGATTTTATTTTTTATATTTTGTATACTATTTTTTTCTTACAACCATAGATGAATTTATTTCGAACAAAACTGTGCATAATTTTGAAATTCCAATTAAATGATAATTTTAATACATCAAAATACTTATAAATTTTTTTTGATGAAATATATTATTTAAAAAAATAGATTATGCATATATTTAAAATATTTCAGATGATTTAATTTTAAATTTTTTCTGTTATTTTTTCATAATTTCCCAATAAAAATTCATTTGGGAAAAAAAAATGTGTATGATTTTGTAATTCTAATTAAGAGTTAATTTTTTCGAAATATTTATACATACACTTACTAAAAAACCTCGACACTTAAAATGCGTTCCCTATTTTCTTTTAATTTTTAACGCAAATCTTTATTATCGATTCTATTTAATTTCTTCCAAAGTTAAGACACCTGGAGCATTTCAAAGATATTAAAATCTAAATACAATATCATTTTGAGAAAAGTCATTCAAATGTTTTTTCCCTCTAAGTTCTAAAAGTATTGATTTTATCGAAAAGTACATTTTACGACATTATTTTAATTGAATATAAACATATATTGATGATGAAAAGATAAAAATAAAATTTCAGAATTACTTCTATTTTAGCTTATTTCAGAATCCACTGTCCTCTTAGGATACATTGGACAAATAAACAAGATATCGGTAGTATTAAATAGTGATTAGCTTTATATATGCAAAATCAAAATGTCGTATTAAGATATTAAGTAAATTTATCAACGTATAATTTATAAGCCATAAAATTTATTTGCTTTGATAAAAGGCAAATTAATTTCAAAGCTTTTAAAATTAATTTTCTTGATAAAAATAATTTGATTATAATAGCTTCTGATGTTAATCTAATATAAATTCGCTTAACTGCTATAATGATTTGCATTTCTTTAAATTTAAAATTCAATTAAATTCTTCTTTGTAGCTTAGGGTTATTATTTTAAATATTACATCCACTTAGATTAGAAAAATTCAAAAATAAATAGTTAATGTTATATAATAATATTCATACAATTTTATCTCATCATCTTTCGTTATAAAATTATTCGAAGATTAATAACAAACACGTGATATAAAATTCAATTAAATCTATTTATAAATTTCATCTAATAATATTCATACAATTTTATCTTTCCATCATTTTTTACAGAATGTGTTTAAGGACTGATAACAAATACATGATTAAAAAATACAATGAATTCTATTTTTAAATGTCCATCACATGTATAAAACAGAAAAGTTCATGCATATTTAGCAGATTTAAAATAATTATATTTATAATTACATGTTGATTACATAGTTAAGCTAGTTATTAATACTTCACTATAATACGGCTTAATCATAAGATGTCTTCCAGCTACGTCTTGAAAAATTACCTTTTAGCATGCCTTAATTATGCTAATATTTCTATCAATTAAATATTTGGAATTTAGGATTGGCTTGCGGTGACAGATATCTATTTATATCTAATAACGAAGTAATTTTTTAAATATATATTTGGGAAAAAAATACAAATATCCATGTTTGGTATTGACAAATCATATCATTTAGAGAGGAAGAACGGTGTAGGCTTTTATGTTATGGGCACTTTTCCGCTAGACGTGTTCAAGTTGTCGCCAATCTGAGCCAAACGCGAACTCATGTCAACAAGCGAGGCGAATGACAAAAGAAATGTCGCGAATATGAACAAAACTCGAACAAAGTCGAGAAGGGTAACTATGTGAAATTTGTTGTAATTTTGGGTGATTTTTCGCTTTTTCCAATTAACCATTATTTGGCGACTTTTTGGCAATTTTTTTGTTGTTCCTGTATAACAAAAAAGAACCATATTATGATTTATATGTCTGTCAGAATTTTATATTTAAAAATATTTTGTTAAAGAAGAAGTTAAACAAAATATTTCATTAAAAATATTTGCAACCATTAATCCATTAGGCTCCACAATCTCAGTTTCGGGATTTTGGAACTTTACTTATACCACTAAAAATATATTTGGTATGTCTAACAATTTAGTTTCATTATATAGATTATATAGCGTTGTGAGCAGCAGAAAAGGTGGGTTCTGTGTTCTATTTCGGTACAACAAGTGAGTAAATTTGAAATTCGAAAATAAGTTTGGACGAAGGAGAGTTGTCATATTTGAAGCATCATATTTTTTGGTTCGATTTCTATACTGTAATGCAATCCATACATAAAAATGTAGTTTAGAGGTTACAGTAACAATGTGTTACTTACTCAGCCTTTTGATTTTCAATTAAATGATTTTAATGATCATTTTACATCGATGCCCTTTTTGAAAAATATCAACGTATTTGCATGTAATTTGATCATTTTTATTTTCGCTTTAAAAGGACATTTAGTGAAAAAAATCAATATATATCAATCAAATTATTTTCCATCCTTTTCTACAACTGCTCCCCAGTTTTTGTCCAGTAGGTCTTGCAGCTGATTGTCTCCCCCCCCCCCCTTTTTTTAAATCCTCTAGACCGATTTTTGTCATTGGCATCAAAATAACCTTTCTTAAATTGTTGAAACCAAAACCAAATTAGAATAAAACGGAGCAGCATCACCATGAATTTCTGAAAGTGTTTGTGGACTTCGACAGCAGATAACTTCAAATGAAACAAAAAAAGCGATGAATGGCGAAAATATAATTCCATGATAGGGATTTTATGTATATAAATAACTCAATAATACTAAATAAAAAGCTGCCAAAATGTTAACAATAAAATAATAGTAAGCTGTTAAAACCTAGAACCATTGGCGTTTATGTAGATATTTTGTATGTTTACCATGTGTCGCTATTTAAAATACGTGCTAATACCTAATATTTTCAAAAGAAAACATTTAAATATATTTATGCTGTTACAGAACTTCTCTGCATATATATATATGATCATATATATATATGATATATATGATATATATATATATTTATATTTATATATCTAT
>JAPMOQ010026732.1:364290-382551 GCA_026543055.1 Argiope trifasciata | reverse complement strand
TTGCTATTTGTTCATGCTTTGAATAACTAAAATCGCAATTATAAAACTCCCTTTATTATTTTGATATGAATTTACTGTCCTAAAATCTTCCTCAATAAATGTTCTACACAACGTATAAATGTCTACAATATCGTTTAATTATTTCTCTAGTTTTTGGGGTTCAAATTAACAGATGCTTTCAGGAGACTTCATTTGATAATATGTATAAATATAACATCCGACCAAATATTTCAAATAAATAAAAAGAAAATAGTTAATGAGTTAAATCCGTTGAACTGACCGCCAAAGACTATCAGTAGACGATCAATGTACTAGAAATAAAAACGATTATTCCATTTAATTAAACAAGTTAGTCCATTTCATAGGCTATTTATTTCGAATGCAGAAGGACAGATAATGTCACTTAACAAGATGATAATGTCATAAAAAGATGTTGGGACATTCAACTCGCATAACATGCAATTATGAAAATAAAAGAACCATTGTTTTCCGTTCGTTTTATTTAAACACATGTCGATAATATTATAAAGTTCCATATGTATACATCATCTGTAGCAGAACATATTCCATTTATCGAACACAAAAAGAAGGGGAAAAAAAAAAAACGGAATTTGTGACTACAAGCCGTGAACAAGACGTCGAAATGGCGCGATTTCCCTGAAGCAATTCTTATTCGTTTTTCACAATGGCAAAGTCCGGATGTACGTGATTTACAGATCACGCTGGCCATCGAATGTTTCGTTTTGCAAACAAAGGAAAGGGGTCTGTCTTCGGTAGAACAGTTTTTGTTTGTAGCAGCAGCGAGGCAGCTGTTCCTTGAGTAAACATATCGTCGGTGAGCTTTTTAAGGTCTTTGACATCGCTGAAATCTGAGGAATGAATCGATGACTATTTATTTAGATCAATCAAATAAATTCTTACACTTCAGAATGAAAATTTAATATTTGTTTGTAATTTATCTTTTCTTTTATTTACACTGACTCAAACAATTGAGAGTACACTTAACTTTTACTAAATAAATCCGACTTTCAATATAAATAACACATTACCCAGATGTGAAAACATGTTTTTACTTTAAGCCATAACAAATGGTTTAATTCAAAGTAAAAATAAAGAGCAATCAGTGAAAAACTTCTGTATTGAAAAGTTTCAGAAGCATTTCAAATAAACATTTGCGGATTTTTCCCCTCCAAAAATTAAGAGTACATCTATGAAATTTTCGTAATATTTCGCAAAGAAAAAAAGTGTCTATATTTAATTGCATGTCTTTTGGCTTTTATAATGACCTTTAGAAGTGCAAACATGTTTTTACTTTAACACATAATAAATGGTTTAATTTATAATAAAAATCAAGAGCAATCAACGAAAAAATTCTGAATTGGAAAGTTTCAAAAGCACTTCAAATAAGCATTCGCAGATTTTTTCCTCAAAAAATTAAGAATACACCTATGAATTTTTCGTAATATCTCGCAAATAAAAAGTGTGTCAATATTTAATTGCATGTCTTTTGGCTTTTATAAGGACCTTTAAATATCGTGGTACCGATTTGACTGATTTTTCGTGCTATCTGAGGATGTTTCACTCTATTTTTCTTGCAATACTTGTTTTATAAGAGATCTGTTCTTAATTTTGCGTTTCTGAACCACAATTTTGAGTGTGACCCACAGATATTCAATGGCATTAATATCAAAGGACTATATATACAAATCCCCCGATTTCAATGTTATTGAAATCGGGGAACTATGCGAGATATTACAAAAATTTTATTGGTGTATTCTCAATTTTTTGCGGTGAAAGTCTGCGTTTGTTTATTTAAGATGCTTCTGAAAATTTTCAACTTAAAAGTTTAGTCCTTAGTAGCCTAAACACTGTGCATACACCTACGAAAAATAGCGCACACAAAAATAAAAGAAAGTGGCCCTACCAAAACATTCTCGCAAATTCTTTATCCCACAGAACGGCTTGGATAGAACTGGCTTACCATAGTTCCGGAATATTAATCTTTGGCTAGAATTTAGCATTTTTACTGAATCTACTGTGTGATACTTGGCGAGTTATTTGATGATTTGTCTCTGGTATGCAGTTAATAGAGAGACAAAGGCGAGTTTTTTCTCATCCGATTGAAACGAAAATTTGGCTCGAAACTACAGTTGCAGTCACAAAATCCCATACCAAACTTCATACATTTAAGTTGCTGCATTTTTGAGTTATTACGTTTACATATTTCTGAAAGTACAATCCGACAGAACGGTCTATCCCTTTTTGGATTTGGCTCAAAATTCACTAGATGCCTATATTATAGTTTTAAATCTGTGCACCAAATTATATTCTGTACAGCTCTCTTAGTTTTGCTGTTACCATGTTAATATAAATTCGAACAGCTGGATAAACAGAGTTCATCTGAATTGAATTTGCACAAAATTTGATAGAAACCTAAAAATGTACTACATAAAATCTATATATCCTCCTGGTTTTAAATGTTTTGAGTTGTCTTCGTCACAGACAAGAATCAAGAAGATCTAAAACGAAATCAAGAAGATCTAAAAGGTTGAGATTTTTTTAAACCTCAACCTTCAATTTTTTTCTGATTACTATATACATTTCCAACACTACGCATATGAGGAGAAAAAAAAATCGACTTTCTTTGAGCAGGTTTTTCTCAAAATTTGATATTCAAATTCGGTATAAAGACAGTATACCAAATTTGAACCATCTAATTCAAAGCGTTTTTTAATTATCTTTGGCGTAAACTTACAGACGAATTTTCGTTCTCCATAAATATTTTCTTATTTCACCGGATTTAAAAAGTGAAGATTCGGCAAAATCTCGTTTTCGAATTTCTTAACGGTTGTTATAATTACTCTATACTACGTGCTCGAGACAGTAAAAATTTATTAACTACACGTATTGAATTGTTTAGGGACAATTTCCTTCCTACTCCTAACTTGTTTCATATTCTTTATCACAACTACAAAGCATATGTACCTTATAAATTATTTGCACTGCGGTATTTCCTCGTCTGCTGCTTTTAACGCCGATACGCTTTCATGTTCCAGCAACATTTTAACAACGTATCCTTTTACCAGATATACGAGATCAAATCGCGATAGGAGACAGCAGCTCGATCCTCCATTTCAGATCCGGCTCATAAAAAATCTCCCTTTCAAATCCCACCGGCCAGTATGCTATTCACGTAAATCCACCCATTAAACGAATCCTCGCCGGCAATAAATATGAATCCAAGCACCCATTTGGACTGGACCTTCTTGATCCTCAGGTGGGAGCGCTTGGGAAGAAAAAATAGAAGAGGTGGGGTTGTTGAAAGTGGACATCAAGACAGATGTCCCGTGCCTGCCGTAATCAGTGCGAGACCAAACTTCTAAATACGCTGGGCGTTGTCTTTGTTGTAGTTGCTGCGTTTTCGCCAAGAGGATAAGGTCCCGACAGATACGGATGTCCGAGGATTGCTGGACTTGAAAAGCTGATACATCTGTTGACAGAAGTGATTTGATGCCTGTCGTTTTTTTTTAATTTTTGAATTGACCATGTATCGACTTAGCAGGGGATGTAGAATAAGTAAAAGAAAGATCAAGCGATTTTTTGTTGTTCGGAAGTTGTTCAGATTGAGGACGATTTTAGTTTTCATCAAACAGAAAAGGATCATTCTCTATGTTTAACATTTATTTACTAAATATGTTGCCATCAATTTTTTAACTTCATTTTTGCATCAGTACTTTAGTTTTCTTGCAAAAACATTACAACGAATCCAAGAAAAAAATTTAACTAACAGAAATATCTTAATTAATTTAATTATTAATTAAATATTCTTAATTCCTACTTTTAGTTTATATTAACTTCATGTTATTTGGGTTACATTCTCCATGTTCTTTAGAATACAATCACCAAATATAGTCATATAGTAAAGATGTAAATTAGATTTAAATGGTAGTTTTAAGCACCGTCAGTAAATAAAGGGTTAAGGTCATCTTTAGCTTTTGAGAGCATCTCAAGAAACCCTCATCCTAGCTAAAAAGTCTGTGGTCCAAAAAGAGTCCTTAACAATACATCTTCCAAAAGAAGAATCAGATACATGATTAGATTCCTAATTGATCAAGGAGAGCTGTTTCAATTAGATTAACTCTTATTTTCTTAGAACACTATTTCATACACCTTACAATTTATCCATTGTTTGTTCTGTAACTCCCCTCAAGTAACTAATATTTATAATCCTTTTATATATGCATTCAAACTGTACATTGCAATATTCGGTAAGGCCAAGACTGCGACTTAGCAACTTCATGCGTCACATTCACTTTTACATGGGGGGGGCCTTTTTACAAAGAGGCCCATTCACATTACAGATAGAACTACCATACCTGAACCAGGGCTCTAACCCAGGACGCCCAGATCACGGTGTAGAAAACGCTAGCCCTATGCCAGGACGTCGTCAAACTATTTTCTACTACAATCTGCAGTGCTGAACTATTCTACTTATTGCACTCATATTTTAGGCAAATATTTAAAGTGATTTCAAATAATTTTTTTGTATTATTTTAAGTTTAATTAAAATTTCAAATTAAAATTTGAAATTTAAGGACTTCACAATATTAGGGAGAGTGATAGCACAATGAACAGATTGTTATAAGACATCTAAAATAATAGTGTGAATTATATGACTATCAAAATTTAAAGCTTAAAATTGTTTTGCTGGAGAAGCTGTAAAGAGGCTAAAGGACATAGAATATTTGATTAAAAGTTTTAGGAAACAGTGATCAAATCGATCTCAGTGTTTATGAGAATTCTAAAATAAAATAATAAGCTAAATCCCAAATTGTGGATTGAATTTTAAATGTGTTGAAATGGGAAACTAAAATTGACTAGTTTCTAAAACGAGGGGGAGAGGGGTTCTCTAAACTTTCTCGCATACTTTATAACAAATTTGTCATGAATGTGCCGCATAGCATTGTCTTACAATAGTAACATAATATTGACTTTTGGCGTGAATTTAGTATTTCTACTGAAATATCTCGTGTGATTCTTGGCAATTAATCCATGGCATACAGGTTTTTAAAAGAATCCAAAAGTCAGATATGGTTTTAAATGCGTTCTCCTAACCGATTGAAATAAATATTTGATATAATTTGTAGTCACAAAATCTCATGCCAAATTTGATACTTTTAAGTGCTTTTGAATTATCACATTTGCATATTTTTGAAAGTACGGGATGACAGATAATCATCCTGAAGTTGAATTTAGTTCAAAGTTTCACAAGTATCTGGATTATAGGAGCTAGCTAAATCGAATGTTTCGATATATTGAATCTTATCTACCCAGCTCTCTTTGTTTTGCAACTCTAGTATTAATTTATATTGGAACAGCCAGACACACTTCCTCAGAATGGCAGAAATCAAAAATATTTGAATTCAGCAACGACAAAATGTGGTAGAAATCAATAATATTTGTGTAAGGACAGTTTACCAACTTTCATCCATCCAGCTCGAAGCAGTTTTGAGTTTTTGCTACCTACATTTGTTCTTATAGACTACAGTTGACATTTTCCAAAAATAGTATCCTATGTGTATACAATTGTTAATAGTATCCCAAAATCAAATTTTTACTTGAGATGTTTTTTTCTCATCCGATTGAAACAAGAATTTACACAGTGCTGCACTCGTTGTCACAAAATCCTATACAAAATTTGATATATTTAAATCACTGCGTTTTTGAGTTAAAGCATTTACATATACCTGAAAGCTCTAACAGTCAGACAGTCATCCCTTTCTTGAACTTGCCTTGAAATTTGATAGGTTATAGATTTTAAATCTGCATACCAAATCTTATCTATCTAGCTCTCTTTCCTTTGTTGTTATAGCGGTAACTTCGAACAGACGGACAAAGAGAATTCTTCTGAGTGGATTTTGCTCTAAATTTGATAGAAATCTACAGATTTGATGTAAAGTCAATGTACCCAAATTTGATCGGTACAGCTGAAAATGTCACAGATGAATGAGTCACAGCGAACTCAGGGAAGTCTAAAATGGGGTGATTCGTCAAAATCTCGAGTTCGAATTTTTTGACGATTACAGTATTTTCTCCATAAAGCGTTTACGAGAAAATAAAAAGTGGCATATTATAATCCTCTGCTGATGAGAAAAGAATCTCTCAATTAATGGCACAACTGTTGTTCGCATCGCTTAAGCATTCTTAGTATGAAATGCAAACACATGTCAGCCTAAAGAGCATTAAATTTCCATAATCATGTCAGTGACTCTTGACATTTCAAAAAATACTTTAAAGATAGATTTAACTGTCTGCGAATGAATAAGCACACCTGTTTAAAACTGAGACGAGTGCCTTGAATCATTGGTAATATTCGCTTTGATATTACTTCCTGGTTCAATAAATATTCAGATTTAATATGTAGGGTTTTCCAAATAAACATAGCGGTTATAACTATTTAATGAAAAAGAATTTATCGATAAGATTAACACAGAATGTAGATGGAACTCTAAACTTTTGTATAGATACGTCATAGATGTTCTATGTGACTTCCTTTGGTCACACGGGCAATATCTGGGCTGTATTTCATTTCATATAGACATTCTGAAGCATGTCTGTAGTCACCGATCCAAGCGTGTACTTCGATTTCTACATTTGTTGTGGGTATAGGAAGCATTTGAGGAGTACATAGATGTTTATGTGGTCCCATGGGAAATATTTCATGAATACATGCATGTGTATGGGCACCCGTGGAAAGCATTTGTTGAATATATACATGTGTATGTGTTCCCATGGGAAACATTTGATGAAAACATACATGTATACGTGCTCCAATGGGAAGCATGGACACATGTGCACAATGTAACATATGCATACAAGCAATGTACACATTTGTAATGCACTTGCATCGGTGACTGTTAATATGCTTCAAAGTATATAGTGTGAAACGAACTATTTTATAGATATTGTCCGTGTGACCAAGGGTAGTCACATAGAACATCTAAGACGTAAGCATACAAAATTTTAGAGTTACGTCTACATTATGTGTTAATCGTATAAATAAATTCTTTTTCATTAAATAGTTAAAAGTCGTTTGTAATCTCTATAATAATTTTGAATTATCTTGTTTTCTATTCTTTAAAATATTCCAGCTCTCAACTCTGACTAATCACATTGTTTCAGACCTCCATCAAACAGCACGAAAAAAAATTTGAAATTTATGTCTTTCTGTGAACAAGAGAACTCAACCAGTGAGAGTGGTCTCTTCAAACCTTACTCGCATACTCTCTAATAAAGATTTTGTCTCAGAAAAGGTCTCGCATGGTATTGGCGTTCATTTGTTACGAAAAAACCTTTTTTGCTTGAATTTAATATTTTTGCTTTTTCGATAGTATTAATCTTGGCGGACTTTTTGGCAATTAATTCCTGACATGGTCTTAATAGTATCCAAAAATCAAATTTGGGTTTGAGACACCTTTTTTTCATCTGTTTGAAATAAAAATTAAACACAAAACTGCACTAGTTGTCATAAAATCCTATACCAAATTTGATAGGTTTAATTCATTGTATTTTTAAGTTACTTCTTTTATATGTTTCTGGGGGTGCCGGCCGATAGACAGTAAACAGTTAGATTTGGTCCAAAATTTGATTGGTTTCTACACTACACTGTGCCAAATTTTATCTACCTAGCTCTCTTTAGATTGTAGTTGCCATGTTAACTTATTTTCGAACAGTGGAAACAGAATTCCTCCAAGTGGATTATGCTCAAAACTTGATGCAAATCTGCAAATTTGGTGTGGAGACCATGTACCAAATTTCCTTCTTGTACATCAAAAACGTTTCTGAGTTATCTGTGACACAGACAATCAGACGGGCCTTTTCCAAAAATGTGTTTTGCGAACTCAGAAAAGTTTAAAACTTGAAGGTTAAAATCACTAGTCCAATTTTTTTGATGATTACTATACTGTCTCTACAATATATACATGAGAAAGTAAAAATTTTGTGTTTTACACATGATTCTTGCACCAATTTTTCAAATTTCTGTAAAATTTGATTGAAATCCATTCCTAGATGTTTATCCGCCTGGATTTAGGTGGTCACCTGACTATGGTTCAAAATTATGAGGCCCGTCCCAAAATGTGGGTGGGCTCAAGTGTAGCTTTACAACGGGACGTTAATATAACTAAACTGCCTGTATTTAGGACTATAAGAAAATGCAATAACTAACTACAGAAAATAAGAAGCTATATAAAAAATTCCTAGATTTAGTATTTAAAGTTGGGATCCGTATTAAATTTAAAAACAAATCTATTAATGAGTTTCTGATTGTCCGAGAACAATGTAAGAGAATACCACGAGATTAAACATGAGAACACGACAATAACAACACACAATGTTTTAGATAAATGAAATTTGATATGGGATCTAGTTGCTAAAATTATAGCTCTATGTTATCTTTTTTTTATTCCCCTCGCCTAAAAAATGGGTGTCCGATGTACTGCAATGCTGAACTATTTTATGTATCGCGAAACACAAAATGTTTATATGTTTAAAATGAAAATTTGAGCGTTGTGGTTGTAATTTTTATTTGAGGGGAAGGAAAGATTACATGCTTATTAATGGGTGTATGAATTTTTTTGAGGAAATCACTTTCTTTTTTTATATAAGTAAAATTGAAAAAACGATTTGGAACTTTTTATCTTTTAGATTCAGAGTGATTAAAATGCAGAGATTCATTAAAATATTTTAGTGGAATTTTTTTGACATTCATAATATTTTCTCTTGACAAAAATGTTTTATGATGGTACAATTTTATATCATATGAAATCAACTAATTGCACAAATTAAATTCTAATTAATTCAATAATAATTCAAATTCTAGTTAATTCAACGATAAATTAATTTTTGGTTAATTCAAAAATAAATGAAATTCTAGTTAATTCAACATTAAATTAAATTCCAGTTAATTCAATATTAAATTAACTCTAAAAAATAAACTCTAGTTAACTCAACAAAAATTGAATTTCTAACTAATTCAGCAATAAATTAAATTCTAGCTGATTAAACAATATATTAAATTCTACCTGATTAAACAATAAAATAAATTCTAGTTAATTCAACGATAAATTAAATTCTGATTAATTCAACAATAATTTAAATTCTAATTGATTCAAAAATAAATTAATCTCTAGTTAATTCAACAATAAATTAAATTCTAATTAATTGAACAGTAAATTAAATTCTGATTCATTCAACCATAATTGAAATTTTAATTCAATATTAAATTTAAATTCTGGTTAATTCAATAATAAATTCAATTCTAAATAATTCACCAATAAATAAACTTCTAGTAAATATACAAAATAAAATAAAATGGAATTCTTTTTTTTTAATTCCAGCAATTTGCCAGTTCAACAGTTTAACCAAAAATGATTGTTTAAAAATCGAAAATACTATGATCACGAGTTAATTTGTTTATTTAAAATAACTGCACATGCTCGCAAATTTTTTCATAAAATATTTGCAGTGTTGCAGTAACATTTAACAATAGATTCGTTACTCCTAATCAAAGCTGAAAAATTCGAACAAACTAACTTCAAAGGTCGTTTGAAGGCTAGAGTGAATGCTAAAAGTCAACATACTGTACGACATTAAATACGGCTGACTCAAACGTTTGGTTTTGGCATTTGTTCTGAAATTTGTGCGTCTGGGATTTTGTGAGAAAGAATTCGCGATTTGTCATTTGATTTAGAATGTCGACATCGTTACAGATTTTTAAGCGCGAAATTACGAATATTTATTGAACTTTTCATTCTGAAAAATTGTTAGATATTTTATTTTTTTATGAAATTATTGGACATTCTGATTTCTGTGAGGGATATTTTTGGATTTACTGCCCTTGCAAATTAAGAGTTTTATATAATTTTTATTAGCAATTTTCTAGAACCGTTTGTTTCAACTTCTTTTTTTCTGGTGAAGAGAACAAAAGTTCAATGATGCAATTTTCTTCTAATTTTTTAGCATTATAATTGTGTGGTTGATGTATCACGAACTAATATGATTTGTATACAACAAAGTAAGAATAAAATAATGCAATTTTTATAGCATATTTAAACCATTAAATTATTTTTCTTCCATATGCTTCGTACAAGAAAAAATACAATTGGAATAATACAATTCTTATCAAATTTTCTTTTTTTTTACGATAGCTATAATTTTTCTTTCTATTTTGCTTCGTACACAAGGAAAATAAAGATAGAATAATTCTGTTTTTATCATTTTTTCACCATTGCGGAAATTTCTTTTTCAATTCCTACTCTTAGTCACACTCTCCCTTTATTTATTTATTTATATATCTTGCCCAAATTTTCAATCGTTAATAAAATGTTTTTTATTCATCCACTCGAGTTAAAATGCAATTTTTTAAACTTGTAGTCGATGACACTTGATGTTAATACAATTTCTTTAAATATTAATTCATTCATTAAATTTAATACTTTAAAGTTTTAGCAGTTTGTAATGAAAATTGAACTCTACAGGCAATAGCTCAATTGGTAAAATGTGAGGATTTGAGTAGTTTCCCGAATCAAGAATGTGAGTTTAATGCTTGCGAAAATCAATAACTTTTTGATATTTAATAATTTTTTAATAATTTAATAAAAAGTAACAAAAATAAAAAAAAATTCTTTGTTGACTTAAGTAGTAATTGAATTACTTTTTTAAATATTACTTGTTTACACATATTAGAGAAAATAAAAATAAAATAATACGATTTCCGTCGGATTTCTTTCTTTAAAATTACAGCATTTTTTCTTTCAAATGATTATAATACAGCAAATTAAATTGTTTAATAAACATTTGTATAGAAAAGACAAAACGAAAATAAGTCATTTAATTATTTTTCGTTCCATATAATTTGCATAGACAAATTAAAAATGGAATTATAATTTTTTTTATTTTATTTATTTTTACTATTTATTTATTTATTTTACTTTATTTATTTTTACTTTACTTACTTTAATTTACTTTTCACGTTTGCAATGCGCTCTGTTTCCATATGCGAAAGAGTAAAAATAGAATATTACAAGTCGTTGCCATTCAACAAATAAGAAATAAGATAATTATTAATTTCAAATGTTTAATATTTGTTTTGTATTATTAAGCAAAAATTTTCATTTACTTATTATATTTATTGTACTATTTCTTTTTATTTTTTGTGTCTGGTAATATTATTTGGGAGAATAAGAGAATGCTATGCGTATACTCTTAATCCATCTTCTTCTTTGCATAATCGGATATTGCAATTAAAGAAAAATCTGCATCAAAAGCTTGAACATGAATTGCTTCATATAATGATTTTAAAAATCATAAAATATCAGAAATAATTCAAATCATTTCAATAGCTGTTTATTTAAATATTCTTTCGAATTTCTTTTTCGCGATTTTAATATGTTTGATTTCACATTATTCTTATACAAAACAATAAAAACAGAAAAATAAATTCGTTGTGCTCAAATGAATAGGAAATTAGATTATTTTAAACTTAAATTTTTATATCAGTTTTGTGTTATCAAGTAAAATTTGTGTTTGTATTTATATTAGTTGTTCAAGTTTCTTGTTTTTTTTCTTGTCTCTGACAGTATTACTTGGGCGAATTAAAGAACGCAATGCGCATGCTCAGAACCGTATCTGCTCTTCTTTTTTTCCGTCGAGTGTCCCAAATAATAACAAATCTACGCCTAAAAGTATAAACTTTCATAATTTCATAAAATGGTTTGAAAAAATAATAAAATATCAGAAAGAAATCAAATCAATTGAACAGCTGTTTGTTTAAATATTATTAATTTAATTTCTTTTTCGCGATTTCAATGTTTGATTTCACATGCTTCTTATACAAAACAGTAAAAACACAATATTACAATTCTTTTTGATCAAATTAATAGAAAATAAGAATATTTTAAACTTAAATGTTTAATATTAATTTTGTGTTATCAAGCAAAATTTGTGTATATATTTATATTAATTGTTCAAGTGAATATATTATTTATATTAATTGCTATAGTGTATGTATTTATATTAATTGTTGTTTTTTATCTTGTTTCTGACAGTATTACTTGGACGAATCAAAGAACGCTATGCGCATGCTCAAAAACCAATTTGCTCTTTTTTATTTTTTTTTTCGTCGAGTGTCCCAAATAATAACAAATCTACGCCTAAAAGCGTAAGCTTGCACCATTTCATAAAATTCTTTTTAAAAAAAATCATAAAATATTAGAAATAATTCAAATCAATTCAACAGCTGTTTATCAAAACATTTTCTCTGTTGATTTCTATTTCAAAACTCGTTATAAATCAATTAGCGCAGATAAAAATCCTACACAATCCTACGCAATAGCACGAAATTTGATTCCCCCCCCCCCCAACATTATAATCAAACATTAAAAATATCTCTTTTAGATCCAAAAAAATTTCTAAAAATTCAATACTTGAGCAAAATCAAAACATGTACAAAGCACTCCACCCCATTAAATTTCCGACAACATTCAAAGTTAAATTTACAAATCGTGACCCGAAGACACGCCATTAAAATTTCAGCATGAATAAAATCTTCTTTTTTAATGTGTGGGCAAGATATATGAGAGACTTTTTAACTTATTTAAATAATCCCCATTACACGCTAGTCTCACCTTGGGAAACAACGAAGGTAAAATGTCAAGCAATTTAAATAATAAGGTAAGATCACATTTATGCATTCTGTGGACAATTCTGATCGCCAGTTTGGCGACACTACTTGATGAATCTTGGGTTTTTCCATTTTTACACCCGGATTGTTTTTGGCATCTTCAATCAATTTTGATGTGTGCCTTAGCGATAAATCTAATACGCATCAAGAGATATAAATGGGATAAAGCTAGGCTCTCTACAAATGGTTTATGAGCTAAAATTATTAAATTAACTCAATTGTGTTTGTTTTCATATGTCTGTCAAATCAATTACTACTTTTCAAGAAACACTTTACAATGCTTTGACGAAGAAGAATAGAAATTCGAAAAGAGAAATTCACATCTTTATTTTCCAGTAAAAAAAAAAATGCAAAGAAAGAAAGAAAGTATATAAAGAATTGTTCCCATTAAAAATCGAACTCATAGTTTGATTGATAATGCCTATTCGTCTATAGACACGATAATTATCACAACAAATGGATATTGTGAAGGTATTAAAGGATTTTTTTGGTACTAAAATTATATAACGGTAGACAATTTTAAGTTTTTCAAAATAAAAAAAGGCAAACGATTTTAATTTTTTGATGTTAATATAAATGCAGATGATTTTAAGTTTTTGATATCAATATAAAAGAAAACGATTTAAGTGTTTGCAAATAATAAAAAGGCCGACGATTTTAAGTTTTTGATATCAATATAAAAGCAAACGATTTAGATTTTTAAAATTAATATAAGTGCAGACGATTTTAAGTGTTTTATATTGATATAAAAGCAGATGATTTTAAGTATTTTATATTGATATAAAAGCAGACGATTTAGGTTTCTGAAATTAATATAAGCTCAGACGATTTTAAGTTCTTGATATTAATATAAATGCAGACAAATTTTATTCGAAATTAAGATAAATGCCGAAGATGAAATTTAAATATAATTATGCAACGATATTTTGGATGACAGATTCCAACTTCCTTGAAATATTTTCTGCTATGAAATAGCAAATTATTTTCAAATTAAATTAGTGTTTTTATGGGATATTTTACCGAATCTTTTATTCAAAATTCTCTTAGATCACGACTATTAAGTCCTGTTCTGTGTTACATTTATTTTATCTTCAAAACGATTTTGGAGCTTACACAGTAAAAAAAAAGAATTTTAATTTAACACATCATTTTTATATCGCATAATTTAAAAACAACAACTGTCCATAATTAGATAACGCTAGTTAATCAGATGAGATGGCATCAATTGCATAACCTAATAATGTGTTGTCAATTCGATAAATGTTACAATTTCAAGTTAGTGCAAAAAGCAGAGTAAGTGTTATGATTTAAAGATAATTTCATTTTAAAAGATAAATATTTGACAGCTCAATTGATAGAAAGGTTCAACGGTTGACTAATATCTACCATTTAAATTGATTTTTATAATCACGTTGAAAATTACGTGACTCGAGTTACTGTTTTACGTGTTGAACTAAACGTTCACTTGTACATTTCTTTTAATATTTTCTACCCATGACGGTGATGTATCTTCTTCAATGTCATGACTAAAATATCGCTGTTGAGGAAAAATACAATCATTCACTCAAATGTTGCTTACGCACTAACTTTTCTCACTCAAATGTTTGATTACTCATTCTGTAGCATAAATAAAACCACCAGGTCGAGTAGTTTCTCTTAAACTTTCTCGCATGTTTTCTAATCAACGTCATACCATAGACCTCATCTCATGACAATACCCTATAATAATGACACAATATTATTTTTGACCTGAATTTAGCATTTTTACTGTTGTTGTTGTCGTTTTCTATGGATGATAAACAATTCAGATGTGTCCAAAAGTCTTTTGAATGAACTCAGGAAATTACATTCACGACCCCGAGATTAAAGTCTCGTGCTCTACTGACTGAGCTAGCCGGGCATTTATCATGTGATACTTGGCGAGCTTTTCGGCGATTAATCCCTGCAATGTGGTTGATAATATTCGGAAATAAATTTTGTATTATAAACGCGTACTTTCTAACCGATTGAAACAAAACAAAAAAAAATGACACTGAGTTGCACTTGTACTCCCAAAATCCCATACATAAAATGATACATTTAAGTTACAGCGTTTTTGAGCTAATCGCGTTAACACGTTTCTGAAAGTACAGACCAACAGATAGTCAACCCTTTAGATAGATTTGGCTCAAAATTTTATAGATATTTATACTATAGATGTTAAATATTTGTACAGGATCTTATCTATCTAGCTTTCTACATTTTGCTATTTTTCTTTCAACTTATAATCGAATAACTGGACAGATGGACCTCCTATGCTCAAATATTACTTAAAATTTGACAGAAATCTACAAACTTGGTTTAAAGACCTTGTTCCAAATTTTATCAGTCTAGCTCAAAGCGATTTTGCGTTATATTTGTCACAGACAGATGGACATTACATTTTCCAGAAATATGTTTCGCGAATTCAAGAAGTTCTAAAACGCGGAGATTCGCCAAAATATCAAATTCCAATTTTTGACGGTTGCAATATTTTTTATACACTACTTAAGGGAAAAAGTAAAAAAGAATGTTATTACTGTTAGTTTTGATCCACTTTGTAAAGCACTAAAAGTAATTTTTAAAAAATACTTATAGATGTCGAGAAAGAAACATTCTCGTTTAACTATAAGTATAAAGTAAATTTGGAAAAATTGTTTTTTATTGCTCGTATATGAAGTATAAAAGTGTAATCGATGAAGTGTTCACGCTACCCTGAATCAGAATATTACATTTTTCTAATATTGTTTGTCTCCTTGTCTTATGAACACGATAATTAAGAAAGGCTTTAGACTAGACAACTGCTATATGATATGTTTCCATCAAATTCGTAGATTTCTGTCGAATTTTGAACTAAATCTATTTATATTGATCAAAAACAACCATTATAAAACTCGCATAGCCAAGTCGATAAAATTTGGTTAGTATTAAATATCTAGATCCTCATCTTATTTATTTAAAATAAGAATTTTAAACCAAATTCGTCGAAGGGATTATCTTTAATGTTGGTTTGCAATTTGGCATGCATGTAAAAGCAATAAATGAAGAATGCAACTTAGATCGATTAAATGTGGTTTTAGCATTTAATTTTACACTCCATAATAAATATTGAAAAAATCAAGAGGTGAGCCTGGCCTGTTGTGTGTCGGTACACTCACATGAATGTAATTATAACAACTCGGAGATTGTTGGTTCTAATGGCACATTCCATGGACAAGCTTGCTGACGTGGTCAGCGATTTTAAACCACGGTTGGGTCTCTTGTATTTTAGTAGAGCCGACTAGGGTCAAGAGTACGTCTTAGCTATTCACGCATCACAACCCCTTTTTACAAGGGGCGTATTCACACATCTCACAGATCGAACAGAAGGTTGGCGTTCTGGCATAGGGCGTAGCGTGTCTTCCCCGTGATTTGGGGGGGATTTCCTGATTCTAGTCCCGGTTCAGGCATGCTCGTTACTATGTGTTCTATTTGTGAGTTGTTTGAATGTCTTCCCCCCTGTAAAAAGAAGTCGTGAAAGTGAATGTGAAGCATGAAGTTGTCAAGTCGTACTCTTGGCTCTAGTTGGCGCAACTGAACAAGCAAGAAACGCTCATTTCGGCTAAAATCGCTAACAGCTTTCTGTTTGTGGGCTTGTGAAGTACCATAAGTAACAACAACATAGAACAGAGGAAAGACAAGCATATTCGAATCGGGATTCGAACCCAGGAGCTGATATAACTCACAATAGCTTAGGGAAAGGAAATTTTTCGCACAATTTTTTGAAATTGTAGCGTTGTATCAAATGTCTGTTCCAATCATTTTTAAAACTAGAAGAAGTGGTCTCCTCAAAATTTTCTCGCATATTCTCTCAAAAATATGTCATACCTGACAACGCTTTATGTTGTACTGGTGTACGGTAGATAGAAAATATCAACTTTTGGTGCAAATTTATTATTTTCACTAAGTATTTTTGGCGATTTATCCGTGGGATGCATCCGATAACCGAATTTGTGTTTTAGACGCGTTTTTTTTTTACACAAAAATTGGATTGATACAAATTTGCACTTGTAGTCACAAAATTTCGTACTGTGTTTAAATCTATACGTTTTTGTGCTAACGCGTTATTTGCGAAAGTGCAGATCAACAGACGGTCAATTCCTTGTTGGATTTGACTCAAAACTTGATAAGTGTTCATATTATAGATTGTAAATTAGGTTAAAGAATATTTTCTGTATAGCTCTCTTCATTTTGTCGCTATCATGTTAATTATATTCGAATAGCTGAATGGACTGATCAGATTCTTCTCAAAATTTTATTGAAATTTACAAATTTGAAAGTGTAGAATTATTTAACACTTTTTATTCTTCAGAATTTCATAAAAAGTGTCCAAATTCTTAGACGAAATAATTTTTGCCACGTCATGTTTGCAGTACATTTTACAATTAGTTCCATGCAGTACCTCTGTACTGCATGGTAACCAGCAGTACAGAGAATTGCGCAAGAAAGAGAGATTGTGAGAAAGTATTCGGAGCTTATATAGTTTTAGAAAAGAATGTGCCTGCAAAGCTTTTTGATTTCGTCGGAAACAAATGCAGACTGCTCAATTTTATTTCCATAAAAAACTTTTTGAATCTTCTTTTATTATTATTTTTTACAACAACATACTCTTGGAATCCAAATCAAATCACAAATGAATCTTAATATCAACTTACAACCGAAACATTTCATGTTTTCATCCATAGTAATGACAATCAAATCCAATTATAACTTTTCAATTTTTATAATCATTTTCTCTGCTTTTGTTTATGAAATATTTTATTTAAAAAATGTTAGCATTTCGAACTTAATCATTCGATGCAAAATGAGTCAGAACTCCGATCCACGGTTCCGTTGCCAAACGGCTAATCCTTATCTCTTAAAAAATAATTCCATCAGACAGTTCATTACTCGTAATCCGTGTAATTGCCCGCCTCATCAAGTAATTTAATAGGAAGCAGGCCTTCTGATAAGTGTCGGTAGCCTCTGAGTTTTTTAATGGGCAGCTCACGGAACTACAACCGTAACCGGTTCCATCTTTTTGTGCGGGAGCCAATGGTTTTTCCAGGATGAGAGCAAGATAATGAACTGGAGTAAAAAACTATGGACCGATGCTGTTGTTTCTCAGTATTTTTTTTTATTGTTACAGATTCAGATGGTATTTTGTTTTGTTGTTTCGTGTTTTCTATTGTTTTTAGGAGAAAAGAGAAAGATAATGTGTCTGTTCTTGCACTTGGTGCTTTAAAAGTCATTCAGCCTTTCTTTATTATCGTTTTTGTTGTTGTGTTGAAGGTCAAGGTATCTCTCCAGAAGGACTTTTTGTTCTTCCCGGAAGATTCTGGGAATGAATGTAATGCTGGGAATAAGAAATTTAAAAATGATTGGAAAGTTTTGCGAGTCGCCTTTCACAGTCAGTTGTTTCACCGAGAATATCTAATTAATTTATATGAAAATATAAATATGCATAGTATAAAAATATTGTT
>JAPMOQ010026732.1:318469-364280 GCA_026543055.1 Argiope trifasciata | reverse complement strand
AGAATATTTAATAAATAACTTATACATATTTAAAACTCACCCAGGCCATTCTTTATTATCGTTTTTGTTGTTCTGTTGAAGGTCAAGGTATCTCTCCAGAAGGACTTTTTGTTCTTCCCAGATGATTCTGGGAATGAATGTAATGCTGGGAATAAGGGATTTAAAAATGGTTGGAAAGTTTTGCAAGTCGCCTTTCACAGTCAGTTGTTTCGCTGAGAATATTTAATTAATTTATATGAAAATATAAATATGCATATTGTAAGGATATTGTTTATTTAATTAATTATATGCATGATGTAAGAATATTTAATAAATAACTTATACATATTTAAAACTCATCCAGGCCTTTCTGTATTAACGTTTTTGTTGTTGTGTTGAAGGTAAAGGTATCTCCAGAAGGACATTTTGTTCTTCCAGGAAAATTCTGGGAATGAATGTAATGCTGGGAATAAGGGATTTAAAAATGGGTGGAAAGTTTTGCAAGTCGCCTTTCACGACCAGTTGTTTCACAGAGAATATTTAATTAATTTATATGAAAATATAAATATGCATAGTATAAGAATACTGTTTATTTAATTAATTATATACATGAAGAAAGAATATTTAATAAATAACTTATGCATATTTTAATGTTCATAATTCTTCTAAAATGACATCTTTAAGCATCAAATAGTTTGAGACACAAATAAAATTATTTTAATAGCCTGACTTTTTATGTTCACTGAAATAATTGCCATTGTAGAATTAAAGCTTATAACATGTTTTTGCAACTTCAACTTCTTATTCCTCCCGTAAATTACGTAGATATTAGACAATCCAAGCAATTTAAACAATTTTTACCTTTCAACAAAGAAAAAAACATCCCGCAATAAAATATTTCGATTAAAAAAAAGAATGTATTTCAGTGCGACAATATAATCAATTGCAAGAAATCAAGCAAAGAAAACGTTTTTAAATTTATTTTTGAGCATTAATATTTTAGGATATTTTGTGAAAGAGGAAAGCTACACTGATTTATTTACACTGAATTTTACACTTGCATTTGCGTACATTCTAATGTCATTAGATGCTGTTTTCTCAAATTCCAAATTTTGATTGATTTTTTTTTACTAAATACCTCATAAATTAAATTCTAAAGCGTATTGTTTTACAAATTTTATATCTCTTATATGCTCTGTAGTTTCTGAACTAGAGAATAAGTAATCTATTCATTTAAAAGTATTTTTTTAATGTTCTAATACTTCGTAATATGAAAAAAATTGGAAATTTTCATGTTAATTATTAGTCTAACCCTAATAATTATTGAATAGATAGGAATGTATCATATTTTTTTTTTCGGTTCAGAAATTCAACAAAAGATTCTTTAAGCTATCTGAAAAACCTTTGTGCAAATCATTTGCTTATTTTGCTTTAAATTAGATATAATTTGCTTTATACCTTTCTGAGTCCAAAAAGAAAAAAAAAACTTTTTTTTCAAAAATGTTTGTCACTTAACTGGTGTATTTTTGTTTCGCATCTACTTTTTCTATCCTTTTTGTGCAGAAATTCAAAAATACAACTATTGTCGTGTGTTTTTCAAAATCCTCATCCCGTAGGTTGTCACATACCTCAAATGACTGATTTTTCTTTAAAAAATTATTTTACCATGTTTTTTGACTTTCATTTTTCGAAAAAATCATTTGGAAAATGCACTAAAAATTTTACTTTGTTTTAAGAATTGTTTATGATTAGGGAATGACTTGTTGTTAATCAACCACAATAGACTTTAGTTAAATAAAAGAAAATATTTAAAAAATTTAGAATTGTGAGACTTGTATACCTTATTTTTCAAGTATTGGCTTTTTATTCAACATTTTCAGAATAAAATGCATCACTCAAATTTTTGTTACAAACAAAACAAAAAGGGCATGCAGTCAAAAATGAAGTATTTATTTAGTTGTTTATCAGCACTCATACTGCGATGTTCCAAAACTGTAAATTGACTTAATGACATTTTCAGTGAATAATCTTTTGACAGCAACTAGCTTTTTACTTCAGTCTTTTTCTCATAATATTTTGGTTGAAAAACTTAAGTATGATGCTGAAAAGTATTAAAATCTGTATTTAAGAGTTAAAATTTAGTTCTTATTTGACAAAGTTGTAAATAAACTTTTTTACTTTCTTGCGAATAATATAGAGAAAGTGTAATAATTCAAGATTTCAACGAATATCCACATTTTATATATCTCTAAGTTGGAATAACGCAATTTTGGAAGATATACTGTTATTTGTTTGTCTGTCAGTAACACAGGTAACTACACAACACTTAGATCTAGACGGATGAAATTTAGATGCTCTCTTTATACAAAATTTGCAGATCTCTATCTAAGTTTGAGCAAAATCCGCTGAAAGAAAGTCTGTCCGTCCAGGTGTTCGAATATTACTAACTACAAAACGAAGAGAGATAGATAGAATAAGTTTTATATTCGGAATCAACATCTATTGTCTAAACATCTATCGAATTTTGAGCCAAATCGAACAAGGTAGTGATTGTTTGTTGGTCTGTATTTTTAGAAATATAAAAAGACTCAATGGCAGAACTATATAAAATTATATTTAAGTGATTGTGTCATAGGTTTGTCTCTAAAAATGTAGTTTAACGTCAAAATTTTGTTTCAGTTGGTTGAGAAAAACTCATCGAAAACAGAAATTTAGTTTTTGGATACTATTAATGGCAGGCCAGAGATTAATCGCCTAGTAACTCGCCAAGAACCAGACGATAGATTCTGAAAAAAACACTAAATTCGGAAAAATTTTAGTATTTCGTAATTTTTGTATGCCAATGCTATACAAGTCGTTCTCTGAGATAAAATCTTTAAGCGCAAGAAAGTTTCGGAGAGACCCTTCCAATTGGTTGTGTAAATATTTGGTTGTATATGATATTGTATGATTGATTTGGATATCATTGTCCTTTTTCGAACTGCTGGGAATCGTCATTTAACTTGATACGGCTAAAACAAAACAGAAAATTTGCTGTCTAGCTGGACATGTTTCGAAATTTTCCCATCGATTATCAAGTTGCGACACTCGACACACCCAAAGATTAGATCATCAGAATTTCGAGTCCGTTTTCTGAGATGACATAATAGCATAGCCCACCGCTGCTGGAAAACAAAAGCTGAAAATCATCACTCTTTTTAAGACACTTCAAATGCTTCACAAGAAGTGTTTGGTTTATTTATCCTAACTTTGGTAACTGTTGGGTTTTTCTTCCTCGTGTATGAAAAACAAGGGACAATGTTTTTTTAAAAAAAATTTGAGATTATAATGCTCTATGCCTTATCGTAGCCGTTGGCGAAAAAAAACTGTTTTGAAATTATTTTAATCTATCGTTTGAGAATTAATACGTGGTGTTTAGATCGAAATCCTATATTGTACGATTATTAAACAAAATCCTTTCGAGGTAAGTTAGTATGTATATCCTCTCGTTTATATGCGAGCAATAAAACTGAATCCATAAGGTAAGTGGTCTCTAGATACTTTCACTCATATTTTCTAATGAAGGTATCCCCCTAAACTCAAATATAAGTACCGATATTGGCTTAAGGCGTTGGACGCTATGAGGGTTTAGACATTCTCAGAATCCCACCTATGGTCATTCTTAATTCGTATTCACCAGATGTATCACACATGGATTTTTTTGCATATTTTATTTTTGATTAAAAACGGCAAACCTAAAACTTTTAATGAAGTATGAAACACTATTTTAGGAGAGTAAGAAAAAACTCCTTATATTAATTTTATAAGCAATATAATTACTATTAAAATGAAATTTTTGGATTATATTTCAGAACAACTATTTAACAGAGCATTTAAAATGCAACTTTATTTGTAAAAATGATTTATGTCAATATCGCTCGAAAAATCGCTTGCGTGTAAAATGTGTGTATGTTTAAATTAGTCCATTATTGAATACCCGCGCCTATTTGTCAAATTTTAATATTTTTAGTATATGCACAATATGTAACATTCCATACTGAGAATCTCTGAAAAAGCTGAATGATCAGGATATTTTAACTTTTAAATAAGTGCAACGAATCTTCTGATCAGAATTTGTTTTCTTCTGAATTGTTCCGAAAGTGCTCCGGGATCGCCTTTCAGAACAATTTTTATAATACAAAAAAATCAATTTATATTTGCATCATCTAATTTTAGAAATGTTTTCCTTTTACGTAAATCAACTTCAAATGCTAAATAACGGAGAATAGCCGTTGAAAAGCTTTGAAGAATCCACATTAAATCCTGGAAAAGCAAATCTATTACAAGAACATGTAAATGCAGTGAATCTTCTAATATCTTTCAAAAATTATTCCAAAAATTGTCTTATTTGCATCTTTTTAAACATTAGAATTATTTAGCATTACAAAAATCTATTTATCAGGGTCATGAAGAGATAATTTCCTACTGCCCACCTTATTACTAGGCCTATTTCCATAACAAGATTTGAGCCTAGAATGTCAAATAACTGTTTAGATACTTTGAGAATTCTGAAAAATTGCATGATTAGGAGATACTAGCTTCCATATAAATACAAATAATCTTCTAATCAGAAATATCTTTCCGGAATTATTTCAAAATTTGCAAAGCAGCATCTTTTGGAATATTACAAAAATTTATTAAGAGGACCATAAGCAAATAGTTTTCTATTGTATAATTGTGTCCACTTATATTGTTAAGCCTGCTTCCATAGCAAGAAATTATTAAAATTGAGCAGTTAGTAGATTCTTAGTTCTGAATATGTATAAAAAAATCTTCTGTTAAGTAAAATCTCCCCAGAATTGTTTCAAAATTTGTCTAGTAACACCTTTTAGAAACATTTTTTTAACATTACAAAAATTTATTTAGGAGGATAATAATTTCCTATTATGTGATTGTGTACACTTGTACTGTTAAACCCATTCCATAACAAGAAGCTATAAAAACTGGATGCTTAGGAAATTCTAATTTCCTTCTGAGTGCAATGAATCTTCTGATCAGAAATATCTTTTCGATTGCTTTTCCAGTAGGATCTTTTGGATCACTTCTTTAGCGTAGGAAAAATCCATTTAGGAGGACCGTTTTTAAATATTTTTCTATTGCATGTGTCTATTTGTGTTACTACGCCTCCTTCCATAATAGGTAGCTCGAAAGATTGAGCAACTAGGGAGATTTTTAGTTCCTTATAAATGTAACGAATCTTATGATCATAAATATATTTCATGAATGTTTACCGTGACTTTCCCATTAGGAACTTTTGAAATACTTCTTTAGTATTACAAAAATCTATTTAGGATAACATAGTTAAATATTTTCCTATTGCATAATGATGTAGAGTTATTCTTTTAAACCTGGTTCCAAGAAGTTCTAATAACTGAACGATTAGGAGATTCCGTATAAGTAAAACGAATCTTCTGATAAAAACCATTTTTCCATAAAGTTTTCTGAAATTTTCTTAGAATGAACTTTTGGAACATTTCTTTAGCATTGCAAAATTATATTTTAGAGGACTATTAAATAGTTTCTTACTGCGAAATTGTGTCCATCTATATTGTTAAGCCTGTTTCCTTAAAAAAAGTTCTGTTAATTGGTCGATCAGGAGATTCCGTATAAGTGCAACGAATCTTCTGATCAAAACCATTTTTCCAGAATGCTTTCCTGGATGACTTTTCTCAGGATGAACTTTTGGAATATTTCTATAGCATTACAAAATTCTATTTAGGAGAACCATTATTAAATAGTTTCCTATAGCGGAATTCTGTCCATTTATATTGTTAAGCTTACTTCCATAAAAGAAGTTCTGATAATTTCTGATAATTGGTCGATTTGGAGATTCCTTATAAGTGCAACGAATCTTCTGACCAAAACCATCTTTCCATAATGTTTTCTGAAATATTCCCAGAATGAACTTTTGGAATATTTCTTTAACTTTACAAAATTCTATTTAGGAGGACCATTATTAAATAGTTTCCCACTGCGAAATCGTGTCCATTTATATTGTTAAGCCTGCTTCCATAAAAGAAGCTCTGATAATTGGTCCATCAGGAGATACCGTTTAGGTGCAAAGAATCTTCTTGTCAGAAATATTCGCCTAGAAGTTTTCAAAACTTGCTCCAGAACACCTTTTGTAGCAATTATGTAGCATCATAAATATCTATTTATGAGAACCATACCAAGATAGTTTCCTACAGCATAATTAGATCCACTTATACAATTACGCCAGCTCCTATAACAAGATTACAGTCTGGGTTGCTCAATAAAAATGTAAATCCTTTGAGAACTTCTCAAAAATTGATCGATTATGAGTCTCTTACTTCCGTATAAGTGCAAAGAATCTTCTAATCAGATATATCTTTCAAGAATTGGTTGGAAAAATGTAGCTGCTACATCTTTCGGAACAATTCTAATAAACATAAAAATCCAATTATGTGGGCCATCGCATAACTTATCTTCCTGCTTAGATAAGCTTATACGCCTTATCAAATGTTGAGATCAATACTTGAAATTAGATCATTATTTAGTTTCATTGTTTCATCAGGGCGCGTGATGTTAAGTAGCCTAAGACGGATGGTATTGTAGATCTTTTACGAGTTCAATCATTTGCATCGGAAGGCATTCAACAAGTGGTGATTAGCAGCACCCTTTTTGCTATTTGAAACGGTAGATAATAAGTGGTAAAGAGCGAACAAAGAGGCGTGCAAATTGGCAGCTAATCATTAATCAATATTCAAATAGGATTTTTATTGAAGGTCAAGGTAATGATAAATGATCCTGTAGAGAATAGGAATTCGTATATGTTATGTGAGCTCTTTTCTATGCAAATGGCTTTTAATCATCTTTGAACTTCCGTAGTTTTGAGCTTGGGAAAAAAGGTTTAAATTATTTATAGGATATTTACACAGGTTAATACTTATGTATTGGTGGAATCATATGTCTTATCGCTTGTAGTTGCCTTAAAAATTTAATTAAAGATTGACCCTCAACCGGATTTAAGGTTCAGGTAACGCCAGTAAAATGTCTTAAGATATAATTGTTGTTCTAAGTGTGGATTTTTAATAAATAGACTGCTTAAAACAAGAACTTGGGATCATTTGTCTTTCTTATATACAAGGGAATTTTAATTACCCAGACCAATTTGCAATTGTTTTGATAATTAATTGGTTTTCGAAAGATTATTGGCACAGTGCAGCTCAAATACAAATCTTTTCGATATGAGCTATGAAGACAAATGACTTAGCTTTTGAATATTAGTTTGTGAGAATTTAAACCAAGTTGAATGTACCAGAAGTCTTAGAATATGGAGGACCATTCGATTTAAAGATAATTTGTTCATTATAATTCATAATTGAATTGGTTTTTAAAGATCAGCTTGAACAAACTTAATCTAAATCGAATGGACAAGACGTTCTACAATATGTGGAAAAGTTCCGGCTTATAAATAATTTGCTCTGCTTTCTTTGTATGGCTGATCTTCATTAAATTGATTTATTTATTTTTCTACTAAAGAAATGTTTAAGTGAATTTATATTAAAGTGGACGAATCAGTTTTCCTATAATATTTTAGATCTTCAGTTTATAGTCTGTTTGCCATTGTCCACATCAATTCTTTATAACTGCATTGGTTTTTAGAAATTAATTTGAGTGAATTTAAATTGAATGAAACTGACATAATAACATATTTGGGACTTTCAGTTTTATTAGCAATTTACTTTACTATCTTTAATTCTTCTTAATATGACTGAGCAACTGAATTCGTTTTTGAAGATTAGTTTGAAAGAACTTAATATAAAACGAAAGGATCATATGTCCTACAGATTTGGAACTACCTGACCAATAATTCTATAATTTTTGAAAAGAAATTTAATTTTTTTCTTTAATTCAGAAAATAATTCCGAATAGTTCTTTTTTTTTCCACTTTTAAACAATTTTTATTCATTAATTTTTAAAAAAGAGAAGAAAAAAAAAATGGTTTCATTTTTTAATTCTCTGTTTTTTGTTTTGTTTTGTTTTTTTCACTAATTTTGAACAATCAGTGTATTTTAGTTAAAGTATTTATTTAAATATTATTAAAGTCTTTATGCATATACTCGAGGTCTCATAAATGCCAATGATATGTTGAATAAACGTATCAAATTAGCAGAAATTGAACGGAAATAGACCTTTCTGTGCATGCTTAAGCTTAGAAAACTTAACGGATAATATGTTCCAATGATTTTCGTTGAAATTAAAATAATATAATTTAGTTCATATTTTCTTCTAAATTTAACAATTTGACGATATTCTGAAATGATTTTTAAAATTCTAATATAATTTGATGACATTATTTCGACAATTTTCATTAACTTTGAAGAAAATAATCCGTCAAATCTTGGCAAAGTTCGATAATATTCTTAAAGGATTCTCCTTAAACTTAGAAGACTTTATTTAATCATTTCGTATTTTTTTCTAATTTTAATAGTTTGGTGATATTTTTAAATGATTCTCCTTAAACTTAGAAGAGAATAATTTAATCTTTTCGTATTTTCTTCTAAGTTTGATAGTTTGATGATATTCTTAGATGCTTTTTTCAAATTAAAAAAAAAACTTTAATTCATATAATCCTAGTTTAATTTGATGACACTATTTCAATCATTTTCATCAAACTTGGAAAAAAATAATCCGTTATTTCGTAGTTTAGCTCGATGATACTCTTAAATGGTTCTCCTTAAGCTTAGAAGACTATAATTTATTCATTTTTTATTTTTTTCTAAGTTTAATAGTTTGATAAGATTCTTAAATGGCGATTTTATTTAGAGGAAATTAATTCATAAAATCTTGGTATAGTTTCATGACATTGTTTCGATAATTCTCACATAACTTTGTAGAAAATAATCCGTTAAATCTTGGCAAAGTTCGATAATATTCTTAAATGATTCTCCTTAAACCTAGAAGAATATAATTAATTCATTTCATATTTTCTTCTAAGCTTAGAAGTTTGGTAATATTCTTAAACGGTTCCCTTTAAATTTAGAACTTAATTCATAAAATCTTGGAATAGTTTGATGACATTGTTTCCATAATTCTCATCAAACTTTGAAAAAAATAATCCGTTATATCGTAGCATAGATTGATGACATTCCTAAATTTTCCTGTTTAAACTTAGAATAGACAGAGCAGGAGCGTCTTTCCATGTCTCTCCCACTTCATGCTCATTACACTGTTTAAATAACCAGATGGTTATAGTTGCAGGGGCATGACGTTGCGTTGTGTTGTGTGTTTTAACTTAGAAGTACTTTATTCATGAAGTGGTTTGTGATATTCGACTGTTATTCTCAGTTTAAGAGAAAAGACTTTTAATTCTGGTATAGTTCGTCGACATTTTCGACTTTTTGATAAACTTAGAAGGAAATATTAATTAAAAATTTTAAATAATAACCTCAATGCCGATGCATTCTTTTCGATAATGAATTGTGACTTTTTAAACTTGTTTATCGGTTAATTATTAATAACGATTCGTAAATATATGAAATCATAAATTCTTAATTCATTTTGTTTATTATTCAGTGCAACACCTCAATTTATATGCATTAAGATTTTCTCATTGATATTTTAATAATGTTATTGAAGGAGATGTAAACACAGGTAGATAAATTTGACCTTTCTTCTTTTCAAGGATTCGCGTTTTTTTTTTTTTTTTTTTTTTTTTTGCTTAAAAACTGTACTTACTATAAAACCAGTTAAAACTTTATTTCTACAAATAATAAAGTGTATTTGTGCTTTACAAGCCATAGCGTTTTTTCTAGATCTAGCAAATCTGGACCATATATGTAATGATATCTCTTAATCTAATTGAAATTCTAATTTATTTGCTAATTTTTATCTTAATTTAGCCTATATTAACGTCATTTTAAAATGTTCTCTTATTTCCTGACCTAATTCCCACTTTTTATAAATTCATTTTCACACAATAAAACTGCAGAATTCTGAAAACTCTCACGCTCCGAGAGAAGTGATAAACCTCTTTAATGCTTACAACATTCTTTCAAGGACACCTGAAATTCCCTATCCTAAGTCTGCACGTATCAATGAAATTCCTATCAGAGTTTCGTCGTAAAACCACCAAAGAGAAAATTTCAGTCACCTTTGCTCTTATGTCCCGATGTAGGCTGATGCATTTCTTATAATTTATTCGTTGTATTTAAATTGTGCCTCTCGAGGTAAAATAAATCAAAATTTGAGAATTTCAAAAGTTTTTTTCTATGCAACAGTAGGTTCTAGCCATAAAACAGATAAAATATGTTTGCATATATATTATTGAGGGTAAAAAAGTGCTTCTCATAATTTTTTTGAAATATTAATTAAAATTTTAATAAATTAAGAATTACGCGAAATTTTTTCGGGAGTTATACCGGGGTTTTTCCTTGATAACTTCCGAAAATATTACAACACAAAAATCTCTCTCTCTCTCTCTCTCTCTCTCTATATATATATATAGAGAGAGAGAGAGAGAGAGAGAGTTTTAAGGTATACACTTTTTAAAATCTTTTTCTTTTAATATTTAAGTGCATTCTATTCATTCGCAAACATAATGATATTAGAATATACCTTTAATGAAAATATTTTTGCAATGAAATCATATAACTGCGCTATCATAAATTAAAATGAATAATTGAATACTAAGAATTGTCGGTTGATAAGAATTAAAAGAATGAGCAAAAAATTATTTAAAGTAGGATTTAATAATTACAGATTCCGATTTTATCGATGACAGATGCAATAACCTTGAGTATCAGAGTACAGCTAGATAATCATGACCAATTCTAAAAAGAGTAAAAAATAATGACTATAATTAGAGCAATTGTTTGAGAAACAGGTCATGAACTAACAAGAATTAAAAATAATAGGATTCCATCTAAATTCTTTCTCATAATGTTATAGAAAAAACTCAATCGGATATCATTTTTTAAAGAATTTTTTAAATATGGTCTTAAAAATATCATTCTCTCTCTATTTATCTATGCAAAGTATAAAATGAAATGTCCCGAAAGTGTCTTCATATTTGAAAGGGAAATACTTAACTGATATTGGAGATATTTCTTCTCTTTTGTAGGGCATTTATAGTGGAAGGCTTTAGTATATTGAAGTCATACCAAAATAAAAAAAAGGAGTAATTTAATTGCAATTTTAATTATTTTCCTTAGTATGATTCGAGCATACAGAAAACAGCAGTATTTTTGCTTTGTACTTATCAGCTCATATGCGAAAACCACAAATTGCACATGCGCAAATAGTAAGAGCTGTGGTATGCATATGCGATGCATTTTTTTGTTTACCTCTGTTTTTAAACAGCGATTCAAAATTCATTATGCCAACTTTGATCAAATTGAATTTTGATCAGAACACATTAAATCTCAAAATTCTTTGTTAGTTGCACAATAATGAAAATACAGGGGAAAAAAACCTTTGGTTAACGAATATCAGAGAAAGAATGTCCACAAGTAGAGAAGGAGGGCCTTCTGATGAGCGAATTAACCATCTATCTTTAAATCGCACTGCAAATGAATTGCGGAGACATAATGAGTTTTTTGAGGAGCGAAATGATCGCCTGCCTACTGACAGAGCAAGGCATTTAAATTTGAGACAGAGGAGAAGCAAAAGAATAAACCATCCTACTGTTTTGTAGTTATTTTTAAATATACTAATTTTTCTAATGTTTTCAAATTATATCTATTTGATACTGCGCGGTATGTCCATTTCATATCGGGTGGAGGCTAGATTAAGTCTATAGCTAATTTTTGTTCTTGGAATGTTATACCACGGGTAATGCTGTGCTGGTACTTTTAGGTGCAAAAGAAAAATCTTGATAACAGAAATACGAAATTTACTGAACCGAGTTTTACTAAATAGCTCCGTTTTAATAAATTAGTTTCGTTTCCGTTCGTCAAATTAAATTTGTTTGATGTTGCGTGACATGCTCATTTCATGTCGAGTGCAGGTGTATAAGTTTAAAGCTAATTTTTGTTTAATAAGTTTAAAACTAATTTTTGTTTAATAGGTTTCAAGCTAATTTCGTTTGTCAAATTAAATTTGTTTGATGTTGCGTGTCATGCCCATTTCATATTGGATGCAGAGGTATAAGTTTAAAGCTACTAATTTTTGTTTTTGGAATGTTATTCCAGGGGCAATGCTGTGCGGGGATAGTACTGCTTGTTCCAAAAGAAAAAATCCCAATAACAGAAATATGAAAATTGCTGAGCCTAGTTTTACTAAATAGTTTCGTTTAAATAAATTCGCTTTTTTATTCGCTGGTTAAAAATAATAATATCAACTTCAATGCTTTTAAATGAAGACCATTTGCTAGATCACAACCAAACAATATATTAACCTACAACTCCACTCGAGTGAGTGCATGACGGGTTTTTCTCTTGCGCAACAGAACATCAAAGTAACGGCGGATACATAAACATGTTGCGCTAATAGACGCAGCAACGGAAGAAAAAAAAAAAGTCAGTCGTAAGGAAACTAGTCAACGTGGCACACACATCCAGACAACAAAGACGCAAAAATTCTGATGAGTTATTGGTCCGGAGAGTAACGGATGGACCTTCCGATGAGTTATTTGACTGGGAAAAGCGATAAGATGAGAAAATCTTCGCGTTCTCTGTCACTCGTCGCGACGCCGATCATTACTTTCGATGGCATTTTCGAATGTTTTGTTGTTCTGCAAACCCTGCATTGACTGCTTTTTTCAAGGTCGGACACTTGTATAACGCAGACACCCGGAAACGAAGAGACAAGTCCTCGTTTGTAGAATTGCGAGAAAGCGCAGACACACCTTTTTATCTCCTGAGAATATTTCACACAAGTTATTCGTGCAGTGAATGAGTAGTAAGTTGCAGTGGCGGATTTCCGCACAGGCGGGGGAGGCATCTCGTGGTGTTAAGGGCCCACAAAATCTACTTTATGCCTTATCAGACAGCAAAATACCATCGACACTTTCCGTCAGCAAACGACAACGAAAGTGACGTCATTTTAAAGTTTCACATGATTGGTTGAATTTTGTTTGCGGACAGTTTTCTAGCCTGGTTAGAAAAAGTTGTCGATTATGAAACTTGCTTTACCATTTTTTGAGGGTAGACACGGAAAATTGCTGACGAAATTTCATCGTGTGATAAGGCCTTAAGAGTATCATAGTGTTCAACCGAAGGCAAAATCAATTGTTCAAGTCTCTCCTTTAGAATGATTCACTGAATTCTCCCCTTTTACCTTCTCTTTAAAGAAAGAGTGTGGTGGTAGTGGGTCTAATGCCACTTGGTCATGCTAAGCGCGGATGAGAGTAGCTCTTTCGAATGAAGGCAGAAGTGTGCGCTCGCCTCTCGTTGTTAACCAGCACCGTGAAGATGAAAGTACAACTTTGCTCCAACACACACGACACAACCCTTTTAAGGGGTCGGTCGAACTCATTCATCCATCCATCCGCAAGTCAGAATTTAGATCCAAATCAGACACCGACTCATCCCTGATTCAGTACTCCCAGAGGCATAATATGTTATGGGAACTTGGAGGACTTTGCAGTCGCTACTTATTTTAAGTGTCCCAACTGCCTTTAACCAACACGGTGGTCTTTGGCCGAGATGAGGATAGAACTCGTTACCTTTCGGTTACGAGACTGACGCTCTACCAACCAGGCTACAGTGGCCCAAAGGAAAAGTGTTCATTCATCGTTAAAAGTGTTAATGAAAAAGTAGAGTGTTAAGTAAAATTCTTGTGGAATCAATATGTTACTTCTGCAAATTCTTTTCTTAAACTTTATAAGTACAGAATACTTTCACATAACTCTCTGTTTCCTATTCACACACTGTAGCATATTTCTCAGGGTTTGGATGAATAATCTTGATATTAAAATTGAACTTATCTCCTTGAAATCATGAAGAATGAAAATCCCTGAATGACTGTTGTTTTAAATTATATGTACGTTATAAAAGACAAGATACATTGGGCTAGAAACAATTAAATAAAATGACTTAGGTGATAAAATGGGCTGATAAAATGCATAATTGTACAAATCAGAAATAAAAGCTATAAATGGATTAGGAATTGTCTTTCAATACATAACAGTATCACAAAATAAATATTAAGATAAAATGAAAATTGAAATAAGTTTATCTTGCAACTTTTTTGTCAATAATAGAGTTTACCGTGAAAGAGCCTTAAAATATTTGAGCACCTCGTATTACCAAAACCCCCACTGAGTAGTTTGTTAAATTTAAAAAAAATTTGATGCCATTTGTAGTGATATGGAAATCATGTGTCATTAGCTTGATAATGTATTTTTCGGCTTTGAAATTCTCTTAAACACTGAGACTACGTTTCTCTTGTAGGATTACTCGATTTTGAAGTTTGATACTGATACTCGATTATAGCTGCTTTCTTTGTATCTGACACAGCCGATACCCAATTCTTTTCGCTCGGAAAAGTAACCGAGTTCTCGTTGGGTATTGGTTCTCATTATTCGGCTCTGAAATTGTATCAAAGAAGAGGAATGCGTCTATCTTAAGTTAGGATTGATACCTGATTGTATTGCATCAGTTTCGGCTTGATATTGATTCTCGAATATGCCTGATACTTTCGAATCTGACGCTGCCGTTAACCGATTCCTTTTTCCATAAGAAAAACAACCGAGTACTCGGTGGGTATCGGTTCTTTCATTGGTAGCTAATACTGATACGAATATGATTACAAACTGATATTTTACTTCTACGAAAGAAGTATTCATGACGATGTGCGGAGTTCTGGATTTTGTTTGATAGACAGTGATTGATGCAGGGGTAGAAAGAGGCAAGAAAAGACTTTGCTGATGTAATTGGAATAGGAGAAAACTGGAATTCTATGGCGGTGGTCAGCTTCTCCATTTTTAAGGGACCCCCAGGGGCACCTCGTTCTTAAAGATGAGATGCTTTCGGCATGTTGGTTGGATCTCGTCAACCCTGTAGGTACAATTAAGGTGGGAGATTTGATTTCTCCCATCGATGACGAGACATACTTCCTATGGGGACTGTACCGCAGCCTTTGATGGCCCTAAGGACTCAACCATAGTTCCCGCCAGTGTTGATGCTGCGGTGGTCCGGTCAGTCAGTTTTTATTTCTGAGTGAGGGCAGGACTGAGAGTCAGCAATATGGCTTTCTATCCTTAAGACAGTAATGGCTGGGTTTAGTTTAGTTATATTAACATTCCGTTGTAAAGCAACACTTGGGCTATTTTGGGACGGACCTCGTAATTTTGAACAATGGTCAGATGAGTCATGACAGGGCATGAGTTACATACATAGTTTTAAAAACGTCATCATGCATCTTTATAATGTTGTAGATGGGGAACTAGGCCAGATCGCCCTAATATATTTATTAGATTATCAGTCGACTGAAAACGAATGAAGTCGAAAAAATTATTAACCCGTATCAAATCAGTTCAAGAAACATATATCGAATATTTGACATTCTTTGTCTGCATCAGTTTTTGTATTTAACATAGACGCTGCATCAACTAGATACAAAAGTAACACTTTATATATAATCTTTTTGTGTATTCTGGAGCTTTACAAGCCGTTTCTCTAAGAACATCAAAGTTGATAAGTATATCGACGAATGGGAATATGCAGCTCCTAGATATAATCTGAAAATTTATTATTGAATTAAGTCCTATTTTAGAGTTTTTCAGCGATAACTTTCGTGAATATTGCGACTCAAAAGTTATATTTACATCGCCTTAAAATTTAAACACATATTTTTCAAATCATGTTTAATTTTTTAATCAAATTTAATATAATGATTTTTTTAAAAAAAGATATCAATTTGGCCTGAATTTCAAAGATATATTTCACTGCTGAAAAGAAAAGTAAGCTGTTTCTATTTTTATCTTGAAATATTGAAACATGTTTTTTATTTTTTTTAATCTAAGGTAGAAAGGTTTTAATTTTCACCAAGTTTGTAAGAAGAATTACAATTAGTTCAAGGATTGCAAAAGATAAAGAACATTATAGTAACTTTTCTTTCGTAATTTGAGTGTAAACTATACACATATCGAACAGAATCTTTCTTTCACTTTCATCAATGTCAAATGGTTTTTATTTCAATGCAACAATGATATCTATTGTTAAAAATTGTGCGAATAATTTCATAAAGATTGCCATAATTCAGGAGAAATTTGCACAATTAAATTGATCCAATTAAAAAGACAATTTTCTAACTATTGAAATGATGTAAAAAACTATTTGGCTAATTTTTGAGATATTTTGGTTAATTTTTGAGGAGAAAGTCAAAATATGGCCTAATTTTTAATTAAAAAAATAATCCTGAATTATGAATTATGTTCCCATAAATATTTCTATGCCATATTCGGTAGTTATAAGTCAATATACATTCTCCTTAACAATTATTAATACAGACAGATTTAGCCGATTTATTCCATTGATCGAAAAATATATATTAAATAAAATATAAGCTGCAAAGATATATGCCAAGTGTAATGGATATAATGCGAGAAAATTCCTTGTTTTTTTTTTTTTTCGAACAAATGATAAATTCACGGGCGAATAGCAGCAAAACGATGCAAAATACAAGAAATCGTCTGCGCTCTTCCGTTTTCCGCTTGACTGCACGGCCGCTGTAACCGTATCCGAGAGTGGCGTGATTTCCATCAGGCGATAGCTGAGAAGAAATTCGTCGATTGCGGTTATAGCGAACGTGCACGTAGCGGCATAATTTGCATTTTCTTTTTGCTTATTGGGAAGTAAATTCGTAGGAAGGTCAAATATTTTTGAAAGCAATATTGGATTAATAAAAAATAATTTATACTGATAAAAGTAATAAAAATTGATATGTTTGAATTTTGTTCACCAGCTATATTTGTAATAGGACAGGCTATGAGAATTAAAATGCTTTAATTTTGATTTTATGAAATCTTTTTTTTTTTTTTAATTATGCTCAAGGATGACCGGGGTTAACATCTTTACGCCCGTTGTTGTATCGAATTATAAGTTTGAGGATTTCGTCCGTAGTTGAAAAAACTAGAAACCTGAATAAAACTGAAAGTGGTGGAAATCCGAAATTGAAATTTTATTTTGATTATTATTATATTGATTGATTATAGAATGAGTTATTAAATCTGAATGTATTTCCTAATGAATGTTTTGAGAACCAGCCGCTGAAAATGAATTTTTTTAATTCTATTTCAAATTTAATTTTCTGCTTTATTAAAAAACTCATCTTTAAATACTGTTTGGAATGAAAAAGAACACTTTAAAAATATGATCTTTTTTTCCTAAATTTTGATCAATAAAAAGTACTAAAAAGTAGATTTTACAAAAAACGGCAGTTATTGGTTTTATATTTTACCAGATATTTCTTTTTACTAAATACATATTTATTTAAAAACACGAAAATTACATTTATATTTTTAAAATTTGCATTTTTTTAAATTGACTCCTGATATAACTAAGCAATCAGACAGTTCAAAAGCTCATTTTATAGATCTTTTTAATACCCGTAACTTTTTATTTTAAATTTTCTCCCCGAGATTATTATCTTTTCATTTGACTGCGAAATTAAAAAAAAAATTGTAAAGCTTGTTTCGGATAGCCAATCCAATAGTTTAAACAAATAAAATTGCTTTTAATACTTTTTCCGCATTTTGAATTTTTTCTTAACAATTCTATTGAACTGTTTGGCATGTTTAATTAAAACTTGATGAAACTTATTGACATCACAATTGAAGACTTTAACTTTTGAAAGAAAATTATATTTAGTAATGAAAGTAAACTCACTGTTTTTGACAGTGAGAATCGTCGTACTGTATGGAGAATGGCTAATATTACATTAGATCCAAACAATTTACGTCCTGCATGGTTGTGATTTCGTCATGATTTGAGGTTGCATGGTTTCACCAGGAGTAGGAAATTTAATTCTTATAGGTTATATTAAACCTAAGGTTTACTTGGATATACTTCAGGATGGATGCAAAGGAAAAAGAAAAAAAATTGTTAAAAATATGGGTTTAGATGGAAATTCCATTTTTCAGCAGTACAACAACCCCAAACAGACTGCACGTAACATCCAAATCTGGTGTCTTTTTCATTAAATACAGCAGTTACACATACCAATATAGTACTTCGACATCTGTGCCATTTAGTGTTACCATATGTTATGGGCCATATTCACGAAAGTGGTTCGAAAACGCAAATTTAGAAATAAAACCCATTCAAAACAAGTGTTGCAAAAAAATGGGGTAAAATATCATCAGATACCATCAAAAATTGGCCAAATCAGTACAAAGACGTTTATATATTAATGTTTTTATAAGTTATTATAAAAGTCAAAAGACATGCAATTTAGCAGTGACATTTTATTTTATTGGAAGATATTGGAAAAATTTCATAGGTGTACTCTGAATGTTTTGAGGCAAAAATCTGAGTATGTTCATTTAAAATGTTTCTGAAATTTTTCAGTTTAGAAGTTTTTAGTTGATTTTACTTAATTTTTACTTTACATTAAACCATTTTTCATATGTAAAAATAAAAACATGTTTTCACTTCTCGGTAATATGCTATTTATATTGGAAGTCGGATTTATCAAGTAAAAGTAAGGTGAACTCTCAATTTTTTGTGCCACTGTATATATATTTGAAGTATGAATCGCGGTCGAAGAGAGATATGTCACTTTCAAATTTTGAACTTCGCTTTTATTCCATTAAATGACCGAGATTTTATAAAAAAATTTAAGTAGAAAATAGATTTTTCATGAAGGATCAAACAATTTAATTGTATCAAAAGGAAGCTTTGAATAGATTTAATTAATGCAGCATTTGACAGTTTTAACGATCATAAAAATAAAGTAAACAGTCTTTAATTCCCGACAGCTGTGCTACAATCATAAAAATGCCCAAACATTAGATGTATGGTTTATTCAACCCGGTTACGCTAATATCGTTTTTTATTTGACAACGACCAAACGACATTTTAATAGTGTTAACTAAACATTAATAATTTCGGAATGTAAAAACTGTCGTTTTGAAAACTATTTTTTCTCATAAATTTTTATGTTTGTTTAACGAGATCAAACAAAACATAACGACCTACTTTTTGTTTACATAGATGATAAATCTACCATAAAAGCAGCCACTGGTATTTTACCCCATTTTGCTCGTGTATTAATGCGCTAACCAAACAGAGAAGACAATCACGTGAAATATTTTCTAGCAGCATAAACATAAAAAAGAGATGGAAAAACATCCTTAAATTTCAACTAGCAGTTTGTTAGTCACATATTTCAGTTTACTAACCGGGCATGTGTTTGAAGATTTGTGGATTCTTGAAGGAAAAAAAAAATGATTTGATGAATCAAATGATGGCAAACAATTTCAGTTGTTGCAGACAATTATTCTTAGAAATAAATTTCTGACTCTTAGAAATTTTAGGTTTTTCTAAATATTTACTTATTTCTTGACTCAAAAAGTGAGCATTTTTAAAACAATTATGTTGTGTTTTGAAATTCTGAAGCTATTTTGTTATCCAGTAAAAAATATAAAATTTTGTTCGTGGTAAGATAATGGTTTATTTTCTTATTACAAATTTTTAAAAATGAATGAAAAGTGTGGGAAAGCTATTGTAAAAAAATAAACAGATAATTGTTTACTAGGAAAAATATAAGCCTCTTTTATAAACAACACTTTAACAAATAAAATAATTGCCGAAATTTTGGAATAATTTATAATTTTCTGTATAATTCCATATAAGGTTATTGCCTACTTTTGTAGTATCCCTATAATCCAGTGTTTCACCGTTTGTTACTCTTTATCAGTAATGTTCTCTTTATAATGCGATAGTTTACCAATTATTACCCATAATTTTTAGTGGTATGTCTATAATTAAGTAATTTATCAATTCTTACCAACAATTTTTAATGGCCTCTCTATAGTCCAGTACTTCAACTTTAACCGATAGTTTTTAGTGATCTTTGTATAATTCGATAATTTGCCAATAGGGTGCCCCGATTGTCCAGCATTTTCATAGGACAAATGGAGTGCTATACGAAAATCATTACATTCCAATATTAATAAGTTTAAGGAAATGTTAACAATACAATACTGTGTTGCTGTTGTTACTTATGGCACTCTATAAGCCCGCTGACAGAAAGCTGTCAGCGATTTTAGACGAAATGAACAACTCTTGTCTGTTCAGTAGCGCCAACTAGGCCCAAGAGTGCGACTTGACTACTTCATGCTTCACACATTCGTTTGCACAACCCCTTTTTACAGCGGGGGCACATTCAAACACTTCACAGATAGAACACAGAATAACAACCATGCTTGAAATGGGACTCAAACCCGGGACTCTCAGATCACGGGGAAGACACGCTACCCCTATGCCAGGACTCCTGCATATACAATACTGTTCAGCTATTTAAGAGTTAACCAATAGTTCGATAGTTCGCCGATTCAGACCCTCCAGTTGTCCAGCATTTTCAGGAAACCCGGAACGTCGCTGCTGAGATATCCGAGAATGACATCATATAGATCAAAACTATAACTTTTGTTTGTTTGCATTTTAACACAATGATTGTAACGGAAATTTCGTTGTAAATAAACATAGAATCGTTCTACACGACGTCTTACAGTGCGTTGTTTATGATTATCAGAAATTATTATAAGTTTTATGAACAGCATCACGCAATGTTCTGGGGTCAAAATATCCATATAGAACTCCATGCTTCTTCGATGCCAGAATCTCGACGTTCGCTTCCTCAGACTGTATACTCTGATAATGCCACAACATTTTGCGCAGCAGATGACGAGTTGAAATATTTGTGGAATATCATATCTTGTTCTTAAGTACATCAATTTTATACACATTATAGCATCGCATGGAAATTCATTGCCCCTTGGGTGGCTTGGTGGAGATTTTGGTGGTTGAGACCATCAAACAGTGTCTGCTTCTGAAACTTTTGAAATAAAACCCTAGGTAAATCCCGTTTAGACACTACTGATCTGATCACGGATTTTTGTGATGTACATCAGACCAATTGTCAAAGAATATATTATTTCAAAAAATCTGGAGGAGTGTTGGTGGACTACAAACAGTCCTCCACTAACACTTTCTCATAGGAAAAACGACTCACGATCATCCTTTCTGGCCTGCCGAATTCAGACTCAAACTTAACACGTATATGGAGAAGTCGTCAGTATCTAATGGAATAATTTGAACGGATGGCAAAAGGACTGACTGAATGGACTTGAGAACATTTCACCAGGTTATGGGCCGTTTCTATGGTGAGTCCATCCTTCAGACGAGCCACGTGTTCCCCTTTCAGACTCCTTTTGTGATTTTTTGGGTTCCTTTGATGCCTGTCTATTCTACCAAAAATTTGTCGGTAGAATGTTCAGGCATCAAAGGACCCCAGAAAACCTCAAAAGGGGTCTGAAGGGGCAGTACGTCCATCGTCTGAAATTTCTCCGGTTGTGTAACCGGCCCTTTTGGAAGCCACCCAAAGGAAATTCGAATCGGAGATTAGGTTTTGCTGCAGGAGCACATTAAACATCGACAGACTTGGAAAAAGACACTTGTTGAGGAGGTGATTTTAAGCCGTGACAACCAATTTCGAACCCGCAAGCTACGATTGAGTGAACATACATTTAACCTACCAATGCAGTTGGTCATCCCCTTGGAATTTGGCCACGGTGGGGAGGAAGCCGCTCATGAGATATCCGAGAATGACGTCAGATAAATTAAAACTATAACTTTTGTTATTACTTGCATGTCAGCATGACGACTGTAACGGAAATTTCGTAGTAAATGAATATAGAGTCTTTGTGCACTATGTCTCAGTGTGCGTTATATGATTATAAAAAATTATTATGTTCTATATACAGCAGCATGGGAAAAAAGAAGTTATGTTATTTGAAAATCATTACATTCCAATATTAATGACCTTAGGGAAATGTTAACATACAATACTATTCAGATTTTTAAAAGAAAATAAAGAAATCTGCTTCCTATCTTTAACCACAAACTAATTTTTTTTTTTCATATGAATGCCCATTTGCTCGAAATTTGTCATCAATGATCGTCTGCTCTCCAGAACCCTATATTTTTGAAATATACTTAAGATAAGAACTCGACTGCTTGCATATTCTGTATGAGGAAAAAACCACGGTGAAATTTACCAGCCATAACCACTATACTTAAAATAAGAACTCGACTGCTTGCATATTCTGTATGAGGAAAAAACCACGGTGAAATTTACCAGCCATAACCACTATACTTATCTAGAGAATTCTTATTTTATATGACTGCTGCTTATTCCTGTAGATATGCTATCAATGGTCGTCTGGCACCCATCATTGTCCATTTTCGAAAAAAATTCCAATGTTATTGCTTCAAAATAGTTAAATGAAGAAAACAGGAATACATGTTCTTCAAGATCACCGACAATACCGATTTCGATTTTTTTTCTTCTCATTTCCTATGAGAGATTTTGACATTTATATGCATCATTAATAATCACCCCCTATTCATAATTCACCATCCTAAACACTAAATATTTTGATGATCAAAATACTTTCTTTTCATTTACTTTTCACAAAAAAAAATAAAATACGAAAAATCATAATTAAAAATTAAAGAAAGTATTCCATTCGAGGAAATAATTGGTTCTATTTAAAATAACTTTGAAAAAACTTATCAAATTTATTACTCTGAACTCAGTATATGCAAATTTATTTACATCATTATTTAAATATATTGTTTGTAAGCAGTTGATAATATTGTTCGAAGAAACGAATGTTTGTTTATATGCAGTGCTGTTATAGAGTAATGTAATTCAAATTTATAATAGTAAAAGTATGCAGTAAAAATCGACTAATTTCTATATCGAATAACTTCTATATCGACTAACTTATATATAGCTAGTCAGAATGTAACGAGCATTTTAACCAGCTCAAAAGCGAAAAAAAAAAATCGAAATTAATTTACTTACATTAAATTTGTACTATTACAATTCTATGTTTCTAGACATTTTTATTTATTTCATGATTGATTATATACAAATTCATGATCATTATATACAATTTCATGATCATTAATTATTTTCATGATCATTATATACAAATGGAGCTTTAGAATCGAATTTTCATTTCTTGCTATGCATATTTATGTCTTGTACCTTGCCTGTATATTTATTTGTAAATTTTGTATATTTATGTATTCTTAAGAGCAAATACGTTATTAGATTTTAATTATCAATTAATGGTTTAATTTTAATAAATTTTGATTTTACACTAGTGACTCCATCTGGAAAGGAATTTCAGAATATTTATAACTGCACATTAATGAGTGAAGACTTGGTTATTTTCTACCTCATTCAATGATAAAAGATTTCCTTAAAATTTTTTTTTAATTATTGTTCATTTATTTGTGCATTTTTGGTCTTTAAAATATATATATATATATATATATATATATATATATATATATATATAATGTGTGTGTGTGTGTGTGTGCGTGTGTGTGTGGTGGTTTGGTATTGCACTAATGACCATAACACCCATGATTATTAATAGTTTTTTTTTAAATTTATATTTCCAGGTTATTTTTGAGCAATCTGTAATTGAGAAACTTCTGAAGTTCAAAAGTGCTTAATGCTCTGTAAGAAGACTATAGAATATTTTCTAGTTTAAAGAGAAGATATTAAATATTGTTCCATCTTATAAATACAGAAAAGGTGAGTGAATTGAAATTTTTTTTGATATTATAAATCTCATAATCTTTATTCATTTTACATGAAATAATTTTTTTCAAAGTGTGGTACAAAACTAGTTTTAAAAATTAATTATAAATTATAAATTGTTTCCACTTACTTCATCTAAATTTTGAAGGTAATGTTACTAAATTCAATAGATAGATACAAATACGAGGGCTATTTTTTTTCAACCTCCAATGGGCTATAAATAAAAGACGGGTGAATATAAAAAAATGATTTTATTACCAAAAGTAATGCACAATAAAGGTTACTTCTCTACATGGTCACCTTGACGATTAGGGCATTTGTCATATCTATCAACAAGCTTTGCAATATCCTCTTCATAAAATGGTGCCACCAATGATTTGAAATGAGTTGTGACAGCTTCTTTGAGCTCCTCGTCAGTTTGGAACAGCTGCCCCTCAAGCCACTTCTTCAGTTCAAAGAAAAGATGAAAGTCACTCGGAGCTAGGTGGGGACTATATGGTGGGTGTTCTAAAATGTCCCATCGAAATTGCTCAAGGAGCCGTTCTGTTACACGACTGCTGTGAGGACGGGCATTGCCATGGATCAGTAGAATTCCAGACGTCATATCATACCATGCCTTTCGACACCATTCATGAACAACACCATCACTCATAATGTTGTCTCCATACACTCGACTCATTCTTCGATGAATTTCCGCTGCACTATTCCCTTCTGCCTGCAAAAAGCGAATAACACTTCGCTATTCACACTTGGCGGGAGAATTAATAGAGACAGCCATGTTTATGCGACTGCAGTTGAACAAGAAATGGCATGTTGGAATTGCCAGTGACAGAGCATGTGGAGGGGGAGATGCACAGTCGCCTACTGCGCACACCTGCCGCATGCCTGGCCTTCATAATGTACGATCGGAGGTTGAAAAAAAAAACCCTCTTATAAAGCAAAGGATAAGGCGATATTTTCCACTAGATACGTAAGGTCGTAAAACCGATATTTAGGTGCAAAATATCGTATGCAAATTGACAAATTGATAAAAGAAAGTGTATCGATCTGATTGTCAAAGCATAAGCTAACTCGAATACTACAAAACAGAGAAAGATAAATAGATAAAATTCGTTGCAATATTGAATATCTAAAATATAAACATCTTTCCAAATTTGAGCCAAATACAACAATAGGTTGACCATATGTCGATCCTTATTTCAAGCAGATGTAAACATAATTCAAGAACTCAGTGAGACAAATATATCTAAATTGGTATGCGATTTTGTTCCCACAGTTGTTGTTCCATATCAAAGTTTGGTTTCAATCGGATGGGACAAACGCATTTAAAACACAAATTCGTTTTTCGGATACTTTTTAACCCCATGCTAGCGATTAATCGCCAAAGATCACATGATAGGTTCAGAAAATATGCTAAATTTGCGCCAATGATTGTTTCCTAACTATTCTATGCCAATGCCATAAAAGACGTTCTGTGTCTTACCGAAGGTACACAATCTTTTATGGATGATGGGGTTAAAACATCTTTATTAGAAGGGCTACGTGAAAGTTTTGGGGAGACTATTTACACTGGTTTTTCTTTCTTTCTAGCATTCCTCCAGATCTCAAAATTGCAATTAGGAAATGCAAGATATTTGCCACAAATAAAATCAAATTTAAAAACAAAGGTAACTCACAAGGAAAAGTTTGTGTTTCAACCCCTGGAACTAATTAAAGTGAGCTTCATTAATAATTTGTATAATTGCTTATTCCACAAAAACGGATGCCCATGCCTTGATCCCTCTGAGAAACAATCCATTAGCAGCTCTTAACCGTAGATAAAGTGATGAGGTTAAGAGAAACGTGCTGTTAAGCCCAACTTGCTACTGGGCTATCATAAATCCTCCAATAAATAATAAATCAGTAGAAATGCGTGATTTTCAGTCACGAATATGTTTCATTTCTAGCCTAAGCTCGTTGCATACGGAACGGTTGTAAATATTGGACAAGCGTAGCGAAGTAGTAATGCAATGAAAGCATGCAAATCCAAAGTATGATCCGGAAAAAAAAAAGTTTAACCGTCTTCCTTGAATACAAGGATACGCCAAATTGGTCATATTTTCTAGATTTCAACTTGAAACAATTTAAATACTTGTATCGAAGATTGAGAGGTCAATGTAGAACATATTGTCCATAACTACAGTATGTCTAACCATTGTAAAATTGACTCTAATCAGTATTGGATTGTGGCATTTTGCAGCGCTATATAAAGTAAATTATCAGGCATCTTTTATTTGAACTGATCAGTACTTTACGGCACTGGAAAGTGTAAATTATCAGGGACCTCTTATCAGTGGTGGGTGAAAGTATTTTATAGTCCTGAGATAGTGTATATTATCAGACTCCTCTTATCAGTGATGGGTGAAAGTTTTTATATTCCTGAGATAGTTGAACTTATTAGGCTCCTCTTATCATAGGTGGATTAAAGTATTTTATAGTCCTGAGATAGTGTAAATTATCAGGCTCCTTTTATCAATGGGAGAGGAAAATATTTTATAGTCCTGAGATAGTTGAAATTATTATGCTCCTCTTATCACAGGTGGATAAAAGTATTTTATAGTCTTGGGATAGCGTGAATTATCAGGCTCCACTTATCATTGGTGGATGAAAGTATTTTATAATCCTGAGATAGTGTAAATTATCATGCTATTTTTATCAATGGGGGAGGAAAGTATTTTATAGTCTGGAGATAGTTCAAATTATTAGGCTCCTGTTATCATTGGTAGATGAAAGTATTTTATATTCCTGAGATAGTGTAAATTATCTGGCTCCTTTTATCAGTGGGGGATAAAAATATTTTATAGTCTGGAGATAGTTCAAATTATTAGGCTCCTGTTATCATTGGTAGATGAAAGTATTTTATATTCCTGAGATAGTGTAAATTATCAGGCTTCTCTTATCAGTCTTGGATGAAAGTATTTTATAGTCCTGAGGTAGTGATTATAGTAAATTATCAGGTTCCTCTTATCAGTACAAGTTAGAAGTATTTTACGGTCCCTCTAGTATAAATTATTTGCCTCCTGTTATCATTGCTATTTGGTAACATTTTACAGTCCAGAGGGTAAATAATTATCATACCCTCTTATTAGTGGCGGATTGAGATATTTTGTGGTCCTATTCAATTTTCTTTTTCTAAAAGATTGGATTCGATTTATTTCTCTTATCAACACAGTATTAGCAGGTCAATGATTTATTTTAGGCTTATCATTTTGATTTTATCAGAAGTTCAAAAACGCATTGATTTTTATTTAATTACTAAAATTCCAGATTCCCTGGCATCCAGATTTCCACCCAATATGATTGGATCAATGATATTTACTAAATTCGAATAAAGAAATGAACTCAATTTGACCAATTATAATTTATGATGTATTAATATAATTTACAGAATGTGTATTTTTTGGAAACATATTTATCTGGCAATTTGGAAAATAAAAATAAATAAATTATTTCACTTATTTGGGTTACTTGCCAAGCCCAATAGCCCAAGATATCTGCCTTATCAAAAACATGCTAGTTATAGCACAATGGATATTTATAATACTTAAAATAATTTGGTCATTCTTTGCTCTTTTAAACTCGCTACATACACCTTGGCCTTTAGATAATGAAATATATTGTTACGAATATCATCCGATGGCTTAATGAAATCCATCACATTAGAATATAGTAGATGGCAATGCTTTATTTTACGAATATTCTGGAATATGCACAGAACTCATTTTTGCAGCCAGAATGTAGACAGGAAGCAGCATGTGCAACCACAAACAGATAACAAATTTGCTAAGCACATTCAATAGCTCTTCATGATAAGAAACACACTAAGAGATAATCCATTTTTATGCAACCTCTTTGCCTCTTGACAGAGTAGAATGTCATATGGAATTCTCTGAAGAATCTCCGAATCTCTGTTCCTTATAGATACAAGATTCACAATTCTTGTGTTTCGCCGAAACTTCTCTTTCAATCGCCAACATTGATCTGGCATTCAGCAGGAATATCTCTGTTTCTGTCCTTCTAACAGCAAAATGAAATATGTAAAAAAACAGAATAACGGATTCGAAACAGTATTGCTCATATTATAGAAGAAAATCAATTTAATATCTTAGTGCAGGATACAGCATATATCTATGTCTATGTGGAGCTATATTTTTCATGTGATCATAATACAAAGCAAATTAATTTCAATTACTAGGGTACTTTCTATTGTGCAGAGATAATTTGCGTAAATTTTATTCAATTGTAGTTCATTTTTGTTAAAAACTTGGTGCACACACTCCCCAAAATAAGAAAAAGGTCAATGCTGATTTTTCAAAAGTCCTAAATTAATTATATTTTGTTAGTTAAAAATTTTAAAAATATATTGCAAAAATATTATCTAATAAAAAGAATTTTACATTAAAATTTGAATAATAATTGCTTTTTAATGATGCCGATTTCATTTAAATGCAATTTTTTCTCAATATTTTTTTTAAATTTAATTCGTTACTTGATCTTTAACAATGATTTTATTGTTTTGGTTAAACTCAAGCTAATTTTAATGTTTCGTGAAATCATTTAATGGCTTAACATTTGACAATGTTAAGAGAAAAATATAATTTGCTTGGTCATTAACTGCATCTTTGGTCGCCAAAAACGACTAAGGGCTCATTAAAATTGTGGTCCACGTTTCATGTACAGCAGTAAATTTGAATATGGAGAATTTTTCAGTCTTTATTTTATAATTATTAGAGCTGTTAGGGCCGCGGTAGCCTGGTTGGTAGAGCGTCAGTCTCGTAACCGAAAGGTCGCGGGTTCTGTCCTCGTCTCGGCCAAAGACCGCCGTGTTGGCTAATGGCAGTTGGGGCACGTTAAATATGTCGAGACTGCAAAGTCCCCCAAGTTCCCATAACAAAACGATACCTCTGGGGGTACTGAATCCGAGATGAGTCGGTCTCTGATTTGGACCTAAATTCCGACTTGCCTTTGGATGAATGAATTCGACCACCCCCTAAAAAGGGTCGTGTCTTGTGTATGAGCTAGAAGTCAGACTTCTGCCCTCTGGGTGCTCAGGGGTCTTTACCCTCAGAAGCTACTGCACCCCCTTTCCGTGAAAAACACGGACACGACAACAACATCTGAGCTGTTAACCTTTTTTATATCTATACTTTTTCTTTATTTTTCTTCTATTTTAGATTCGGCGAAGATTTTTTTTTTGAATTCTTGATTCTTTCTTTCTTATTGTTTTAATTAATTGATGATTCTGCTATTTTATATTCAGTGAAGATTTTTTTTTTTTTTCAATATTTGATCCTTTCTTTGTGTTCTAATTTATTGATGATTCTTCTTTTTACATTTTTTACTGTTTTATTTTTTTCTTTGATTCAGTGGAAATTATTCTTATGGAATTTTTACACTTTTGCCTTCCTATTTTCCTGGTTTAGTGAAAAATGTGCTTTTGATTCATTGAAAATTCAGAAAATAAAAGAAAGGGTTTTAAAAGTGGAATTTTTAACCAATCTACATTTTTTTGGGGGGTGGGGAAGATGTAATATGAAGCTTTTAGAATTTAATTTTGTCGTATGTTTTTTACTAGTCCAACATCTACCTAGTCAGTTTTAGCATGTTTAAAATATTTATGAAAAATACAGTTTCGAAGACATGGCATAGTGCATATTAAATGGTTATGAAAAACGATGTGATTTTAATACATCTCATTTAGAACAAATATTTGCCCTTGTGATATAGAAAAAACTATACATTTTGAGTGAAAAAAAAAACTTTTTCAACAATTTAATTAATTACATTGAAAAGTACAATATAAACATAATAAATAATAGTTTTAATACAATAAACCTCGAATAATAGACTATTAAAATGATAGCAAAAATATATGTCACATAAGAAAAACATAATTAAGCCTATTTAGGTCTTTCTGATTTGTTATTTTACACATTTCGTGCATGGGAAGTTTGGAAAAGGGGTACTAGATTTTCCAAATTATGTCCTTGGCATCTGACCAAGATAAAAAATTACTAAACGCCCACAAAATATTTCTTAAATTTTATTATAGTTAAAGTACGTTGGAGAGTAGAATAGTTGATTAAAGTATTTTTTCTGTATTGTTGTTAGTGAATCAGAGTCGGAGTGGTTTCCCCGAAACTTTCTCACGCCTTCTCTAATAAAAGTATTATCCTATCTTTTCCATTCGATTGAAATTAGGATAGAATGATAGTTGAAAATATAAGAGAGCTCAGATTTTTATTTCCGAGTCTCACACATGATAGTTTTGAGCTTCACAGTCATAAAAAAGAAAACAGAACATTCATTTAGGAAGTCTTCTGTTCGATTGTTTACAGTACAAGATCACTCACCGAATTTAACCTATTTATGCTCTTTCGTTTTTTGTTTTCGCTTACATGTTTGAGAAAGTAGAAAGCAATGCTTTAACTGATTTAATTCAAAATTTGAAAGGATCTTCACCTTAAATATTAAATATGATTTTTTTGTTTATTTAAATAGGTCTTGGAAATGAGTAATTATCGTGTTCTTTTGTAGATGGCCAGATATATTCATTCAAAATTTAATTGAAATTTGCAAATGTGGTGTAAAGATTCCGTACCAAATTAATTTTATTCGTCTAGCTTAAAATTTTTCAAAAATTTAATGTTCGAAGATATACAGATGACAATCTAAAAATTTCGTATGATATTTTCATACCAAATCCTACTCGTATTGCTTAAAACTTTTAGAGCTATTACATTCTCAAACAGATCGACAGATAATATTTTTTTTTAAATCTTTTGCGGAAGCTTGAGAATCTGGAGTTAGAATTTCTATTTTTTTAATAATACCTGTTTATGATAAGGAAATCACAATTAAAATAATTAATAAAATGATATATATTAATATTTCTTGTAGCACCAATCTGAATAACAAAAATTAAGTAGAATAGAATTAAATATGATAAATCTGGATATGAAAATAATAAATAATAAAAATAATAATTTATCGATCGCAAAAAAAAAAAATCTACTAAGAACATGAGATATTATCGGAATTTCAGCAAATATCGAAATATATACTATCTGTTGAAACCGTGTCCGCAATTGCCAGTAATTTATGTATCTCATGTAAAAAAATAATTGGAAGATAATTTTTTTTTATTTTTGATAATAGCAATTAATTAATATCTAAGAGCAGTAATAGAAGAGATCCATTTTTCATCCTATTGCCACATTACGGTTACAGAAACCATTATCATTAATTACTTTTAATTTATCGTCTGCGTGATGACGACACAGAAAATTTCCTGTTTCAGAATCAGAAAGACTTTCACACAGTTATTTTTTTCTTCATCTTGTCTTTGAAAAAGTGTTATTGTCAATTATTTTTATTCGTTTCATTCACATAACGTTTTTAGTTAAACGAAATAAACTTTTTTTCAAGAATTACTTCCTTTGTAGAGTTGTTTCATTTTTAAATAAATTTAATCAAATTATAAAAAAATCGTTAAAATTAAACACAAAATTAATGAATTTATTGATCGCAAACGATAAGATTTCCAGAATATAATTATGTTCTAGATGTTAGGTTAGAAAAATGATTTTAAAAAACTAAAAACGTTAAAGGAAAGTCCAAACATTTCGTTTTCTTCCCGCCAAATAATGTTTCGTTTCATGATAAAATAACCGCCATATGATTACAAAAGTATGTAAACGTAATTTAATAATGGGGAAAATTAATTTGAATATTTAAAAATTATTTCGTGATGAATCACATTATTAATTTTTTTTTAATTTACACGATTTCCGAAACTGTCCAAGGATAGTTTTTTCATTACTTGCGGTTCAGAAATTTCAGAGTGTTTATTAAAATTTTCCCATTGTCATTTACTTTGATTTAATACTCTTTTTTATTTTATTTTCTGCTATGTATTATTTATTTTATTTTTAATTTGGCAGTTAATTTAAATTTATTTTAGTTCTTAATTGTAGATTAGTTTGTTTAATGTTTAATTTAGTTAAATTTAGATATAGTAAGTTTCGGTTTTATCAATGGCATTTTTAATTCACCTGAATATTTATTTTTTGTGTAATGCAATTTCATGCCTATTTTCGAAATATCTTTTATTATTTTTCTCATTCATTAATTTTCGTGGCATGTACATTGCATGTTTTAAATGCATTGTATCATGTTTGGTGTTAAGTTTTTAAATTCATATGCCTGTCTTCAGCCAGCTTTTTTGCAACTTGCTACATTTTTCTACAGATCTAAAAAAATGCTTTATCTATTAAAAACATTCTCGATTTAAATAGTTATATTTTTCATGTAATGTAATTTGTGAATTTTTCAGAAGCTAATCTATGAGGGAAAAAATGAAGAAAATTGTTTTTATATTCATCATATGAAATAAAAACTGTTATCATTTTTTAATATTAAGTATTTGCTTAGATTTAAAAATCATACAATCTAGGACATTAAACTCTAATTTTGGGTAAAAGAATCAAAATTCTCATTTCAAACTAATCTTCAAGAATATGACTGAATTTTATCAACCTCATTTTAAGTTAATTAAAACAATGCATGGTAATGTAAACATCTGCTTGAGTTTTAATGAAACATCAGAAATTACAAATAACTGACAAAATTCAAGTTCTTAAAATAGTAAGAACCTGAATATCCACTTCATTCTTATAACTTTTATTTTTCATTTGTTATTCTTTACTCTTTTTAATGAACACAAATGAGCTGGAATTTCGAAATCGTTTGGCTTTGAATTCGTTGAAACGTCATGCTTTTTATTGCCTTTATTATTTTTCTTTTCATTCTCCTTCGAATGTAAACTAGGCAGAACACACCTGTTCTATTCCGAAGTGCCGTTTAAGCGGGAAATGATACAACACAGAAAGGAGGGGGTTAGAAGGGTTTTGCGAAGGTGGGAGGGAAGAGGGGAAAAAAAGAACAGAAATGATGGCGCCAGATGTAATGAGGACGTGTCTTCATGGTAACTCTTCTTGTGTCAGTTTTGAATTGTTGGCAACCTATTATTTTTCTAGCAATTGTGCCTATGTGGGCACTCTTTAACGGTAGTGTTTTTCCAGAAAATGGGGGAGAATAACCTTTCACTTCTAGGAAATTGTAAGGATTATGAAATATTCTAAAAATAAATGTATTGGAAGAATGAATCTTTTTTTTTTAAATATGAAAGTTAGTTGGAACTGATGTGTATTCAGAATACTAGCATTATTTCTTAATAATCTCAAAATAACTTTTAAATATTCTTTTAATTGCTTTAATTATGGGGTAAAAAAACCCATTTTCCTTTTTCTTTTGTAAATGAAGTAAAAAATAATTACTATAATCGTCCAAAGCTCCAGAATTTGACGAAACTCCGTGTTTCAGAACTCATTGAGCTGGAAGAACACGTTATTGTTTTTATCTCTGTCTGTCTGCAAACATGGTAATTAAAAAAAAAAAACATGTTGAACTAGAAGGTTGGAATTTGGTATGCGTATCTTAATACAAAAATTATAAATTTCTGCCAAATTTTGAATGAAATACATTGATTTAAATCTGTCTGCCTGACTGCTCAAGTAAACACGATGCTGCAAAATGTAAAATACAAAACGGAGTTAGTTTGGTATAAAGTTTTAATATCCGAAGTCATATTCATAACAATGTCTGAACGAAATTAGTTAATGGATTATCCGTCTGTTGTCTGTATAATTGCTTGCATGTAAACACAATTAATCGCATGTACATTGGCTTAGTAGTTAAACGATAATTTATTTATTATTCGTTTATAAAATTGTAATTCAGTATTAAATATTGGTTTTTATCAAACGAAAAATGCGTCTTTGTTGTTTCGTCAATGTATGATGAAACATTGAACACTCATGTCCAGAGGTGAATTATCGAGATTTTTAGGCTGTCCTTTTTATGTAAGGTGGAATAATAACACCTTAGGAAGATTCGAGAAGATTACTTCTGCTGTTTTTAACCTCTTCTACGATTGTTTTTAGCTTCCAAGATTTCCAAACTGACATTTTTTGACGACTGTACTTCTCTAAGGGATGGAGCGCAGTTCAAAGAATGATTATTATACTTTCTCATACCATGATTTTATCAGAGTTCAACCTATTCCTAAAAGGAAAAAACTCTTCCTTTCATCTTTGCTCTCACCCCCGTTTTTTAGCGAAATAAATACTCCTAGACGCATGCGCAAAAACTCGGAAGGGTTTCGAATACTAGAATGAACAGTAGATATCTGCAAATCACCAATGAATGGTTTAATCAGTTACAGCTCAAAAGTTTAAAAAGTTATTTTGTAACTGAAGAAGGTCTCATTTGTGACTGATATTTGAAATTTTGACCACGATAACGAGAGTTACATTTCAACACGCATTATTCTCCCCATACTTTTTCTTGCATATAGCCGACCACCACTGAACGTAGCAGTATAGACAGGATTTGTTGTGGTCGACTGCTGAATAAGAATTGTCTCCAACCTTACATTGACCGATCAATCAAACTAGCATTCCTTTCGGGGTAGTAAATGACTGTTTTCCTCCCCATCTGCACTCTCTCAAGCAGTTGGAATGAAACTGTCCATCTTCAACATCATGTCCTTCAGGGTTTTGAGATGACCTGGTACCATCAGTACTGTACTTAAATCATTATTGACAATCTTCAGGTCCTTCCTTAACTCTGAGATCTCCATACATTCCATTAAATAGTGGTAAACTGTACCATATTCTCTCCATACTAGCAAAAGATTCTCCATGGGTGGGTACAACTACGCTAGAGATCTTACTTGGAACTGGAACTCGAAATTCCTACCCTTGTGTCAGAAAGCCAGTATTCAGCAACTTGCAAAATATTTTTTTAAAATTATTTCATATTATTTACACTTTATTCATTTGCAATATAATCTTTTTATTAAAAATATCGCTACAAAAAATGGCGTAATTGAAAAGATTATTTTTGGAATTTTAATTGGTGTAAAATCATTTTGTACTGCCGGTGTCCTGGCACAGGGGTAGCGTGTCTTCACCGTGATCTTGGCGTTCCGGGTTCGATTCCCGGTTCGGGCATGGTTGTTACTCTGTGTCATGTCTGAGAGGCGTGTGAATGTGCCCACTGTAAAAAGGGGTTGTGCAAGCGAATTTGTGTGTGTGTGTCATCTTCATTTGAGCTACAAGTCAGACTTCTGCCCTCTGGGTGCTCAGGGGTCTGTACCCTCAGAAGCTACTGCACCGCTTTCCGTTTAAACACATAGAAATCTCTTCTATATATATGCATATTCCAGCACCCCAAAAATACTATATGATTGTGTCAAATTTAGTCGCACTGGATCAGATACTGCGCCTATATCACACAAACACACATTCTTTATTATTATTATTATTAGCAAATATGTTTGAATGCTAGAAGTTAACCAACATTGCATTCTAAACTCTTGAAGCCTACGATGTTAATGATTTTAAAAAAGATCTTAATTCAACTTTAAGTAAGCTTAAAATATTAAGGGTGAATCTTAAAAGCAATTTTCAGTTATTGTTAATGTTCATTGGAGCATGATCATTGGTCCATGCAATGATTATTGGAGAAAATTGCATTGTATATTTCAAATAAGAATATGAAAGTTTGAAAAGAGAACGAAAGAATATACGGGGATTTTTTAACATCTCAAAAAGGGGATTGTTGGATTTTTCTTCAATTCCTACTATTAGTTCACATTCACCCTATACATATTTATTTATTTATATATCTTGTTCAAATTTCCAATCGTTTATAAAATACTTTTCATACATCCACTCGAGTTCAAATACATTTTTTAAAAAATTATAGTGGATGACACTCGATGTTAATACAGTTTTTCAAATATCTATTCATTTATTAAATTAAATTCATTTTTAATACTTTAAATAGAGTTTTAGTAGTTTTTAATGAAAATGGCAATAATCAGTAGCTCCTAGGATATCAGTATTTTTCACATGAAGGTGAAGATTGCGAGTTCAATTCTTGCGAAATCCATTTTTTGATACTCAATAATTTTTTTAATAATTAATTAATAAAAACGTAACTGAAACAAAATATTTATTTGTTGACATAATACAGTTGTTAATTGAGTTTTTTAATACTAATTCATTTATTAAATTTAATTGATTTTCAATACTTTAAACAGAGTTTTAGCTGTTTGTGTTGAGAATTAAAATCAACATGCAGTAGCTGGATCGGTAAGATGCAAGGATTTCAGTATTTTTTAGTGAAAATGAAAAAAGCAAGTTCAATTTTTTTCGAAATTTTTCTTTGCTCACCCAAGAAGGAATTGACTTGGAAATTATTTTTATTTAACTTATTTTCATTGAGAAGGTTTCTCTTACATCAGCTAATATGATCTATTCATGTTAGCCATTTTTTTTCCTTGCTTATTATAAATTGATATTAATGTAAAATCCCAGTTCATTAGAATGATACTTTACGACATCAAATCCCTTTTTTTTAATGCATTTTCTCTAATGCCCATATTTTAACATACACGTCATCTGATTGGTCATTCACATTTGGGTAGATAAGATCCAACTCCTAAGAAAATATCAGATAATTAAAGAAAATGGGATATACTGAACTCTGAATCAATCATTGAACTTGAAAATTCAGAACCTTCCATTCTTTTTGTAAGCTACTTTTCCTCTCCATAAACAAGACTTAACTGGATTTATGATCTACTTGACACACAACAGCAGCGGAATCGGGATTGCATGCCTTCAGTCTCGCTTTTATCTTATCTCCTAACTCCAGAGAGTAATTGCTGGATGTGAAGATTTCGCATCATCGGGATTAATTATATCGCGCGCCGTATCTGAATCTTGACCACGTGGCAGAATTTGATCGAATTATGTTCGACCTTCGGACGAGCTGGACAGGGGTCATGACCGAACGGTGGCAAGTGGTTGTGACTCACGAGGTGTTTGAATTCGTGTCATGGTCAGGAGAAATATATTTTTTTCCACCTTACCGCCAATTCCTTGTTTTGCCGCCAAAAAGGCGGGTTTGATTACCTTTTCCTTCTCATTGTTGTTTTCGGTGGTAATCGTCCATGCAGATGGCGTGTTTGGGTAAAAGAGAAATTACCAGCCAAGCGAAGCGGAAAAGTGGAGTAATTACTTATTTCGATGTATCGTTTCACTTTGTGTGTATTAGGTTGATGGATCGCCTCAAATGGAGAGTGGCACGTATATGTGTAATTGGCTATTGCAATGCTTGTTTGTTTGTTATTTGCAATCTTGCCCATAACATGTACAATTAGAAAATATAACAATCGTTTTTAAAAAGTTCAAGTCCAGATTTTGAAGACACTTCCTGTTTCAGTTTTCCCTAAATCTAAACAAAAACGTTTTTTGATTATATACACCTGTTTATGAACAGGAAAACTATAAAAATGGTTTGAGTTACATGAAAATAAATTTGATGGATTCATACATTTCTGTCAAACAATGAAAGAAATCTATTCACAGGACTAAATTTGGAAGTGATTGCTGTGTCTACCCCTTACATTAAAGAAATCCCAATCAAGAAGGGTTTTTTCATGGATATTATTGGAAACTCAGAAAAGTTTAGCATTTGAACCAATAGGAATCGAAATATACCTAACTGGTTCAGAACTTTGAATCGTGGTTCAGTTCAGCGAAAAGCAAACGTTGTTTGGAACTCAAGCTATTGCTGAACTGAGTTGTGTACCGAATCCTGGAATTTATTGTGGAAGCAGCATCGAGTTGTGTTTGGAGTATCCATTTGTGCAGTTGTAAGTCGGCTGTTGGTTAAGGCTAAAGCGAGGAGACAATTTAGAATTACAGGCGTTTGAAGAGATTACTGGATGCAGCTACGAATATTCCCTCCTCTTGCTGAATTCTGTATGATGGCTTTGTATTCTGTGGTCAAATACCAAGACCTCTTCAAGGTTACATAATAACTGAGACCAAAATGCCAGTCAAAATTAGTCGAAATTATTTCAGAAGCTCTCAAAAGTCCCTTAAAAGTGCAGTTCTCAAGAAGGAAAACAAAACCACAGGACCCAGATGGACGTTACAGATTTTGACTCTACAGTGATTGTTTATTTGTTAATAAATGTCACATAGACGTTCTCGATGTATTTTATCAATCTTTTCTTTTTAGTTAGTAATCTCATTTCCCTGTAAGTTCAATCCATTGTCAGCATTTGTTTAAGTATTCTTGTCCTCTCCATTTACTTATTACTTCACCAAAGACTCGAATGCAGTCGCGTTGGATTTGACACCAATGCGATTCTCTCTGGAGATACCTGGATGGTTTGTCGTCTCCTTCTTTCTTTATTGTTTTTACCTCTTTCTTCATTTTTTTTCTTTCCTTCCATTATGCGCCCTTCCAACTGCTTAGATAACTTAGGTTGTAAGCACCGGGGGCACAGGATGGCGTTATATGTTATCCGTCCAATTGCAAGTGAATCCAATAATTTCAAAACACAATCACCTAGATGAATAATATTTAGTACACAGTTTTAGATACTGTCTCAGATAGTTTTAATACTATATTCGTATCAAGTTTTGAAAAAAAAATTCGTTAAGGGTTTGATCGTCTTGACTACTTGGCTGTCTAGATGTAAGCGAATCCAATTACTTAAAAACGTAGTCAGCTAGATGAGTAATATTTGATACACAGTTTTCAATACTATCTGATACGGTTTTAATTCTAGATCCGTATCAAACATTTAATTAAATCTGTCAAGTGATTGACCATTTGTATATTCCCATTTCCATGTGAATGCTTTATTGATAAAAATGTTTTGGTGTTTTATTGAATTTGGTGGAATTTTGTTGGTAACATTATTGTTTTGTATTAAATTTTAATTTGCATCGGAATATATAAAAATTAACCATATATATCTACTCAGTTTTATTTACTATAGTACAAGACACAAAATATTCATCTACTGGTTCACCGATAATTACCGGTTTATTGACTAATAAACTCTGATCATTCTCAGTATTCTCGGCCTTAGTCAATGCCCACAATTTTTATGCTAGGGGAAGATTAAGGATACTTTTATTAGAGGAAATAAACTTTCGTGTCCTCTTTCGCTTTTTTCTTCCATTCTATGATATTTTATAGATTATAGGAAGAAATGCTATGAGTTTCCGAAGGAGTACAAAAAATATTGATTGAGAACATGCCAGTCTGTCGGTGAGAAAGATTACATAGAAACGCTTTGAGAGAGACTGTTGTAATTTGGTTCACGGTCTTAACACCAAATATACAGATTTCTATCAAATTTTGAGTAAAATATGCTCGTAATAAGTCCATTTGTCCGGCTGTTAGAATATAATTCAACAGGATGATTGCAAAAAGAAGAGAGTTAGTTGTATAAAATTCGCTAAATAACCTTATGATATATATTGTAGATATCTATCAAATTTTGGTACAAATGCAACAAGGCGTTGAGCGTATGTTGTTCTTTACTTTGACAAGCATATGTGGCGGTATTATTGGCGAGAATTATGCCAAAGTTGAGGTTGAAGGCGATGTTTGAGTCTAAAGTTCAGTACCTTATCCACTATACAAAAGTGACCACCGATGTTTAGTGGCAGTTACTGGCTTATTAAAATGTCACCACACATGTAAAAGCTGTAACTCAAAAACACAATGAGTTAAATATATCAAATTTGATACGTAATTTTGTGATTGCAAACACAAATCCATGTCATATTTTTGTTTCTATCGGTGGTGAAAACCTTCTCTAAAACAGAAACTCTACTTTTGGATATTATTAATGCATTTTAGGGATTAATTTCCTAGGATGACACGACAAATTCTGTAAAAATGCTGAATTCAAGCCAAAAGTCCATATTTCGCAACTATTGTCCGCCATTGTCATACAAGGTATTGTCTGGCATATTAAGTTTATGAGTTAGTATGCTACAAAGTTTTGGGGATATCAATCCTTCTGGCTTTGAGGTTGCCATTAAAATACAAATGAATGTCATTTGGATCTAAAAATCATTTTACGAACCAATAACACATGAACTCACTATAGTGCAAATCTCTTAATATTATGAGTTAGCTATGTTAATGTTTAGTTTATGAGTTACTGTGTTTATGTTAAGTTTATGAGTTAGTATGCTAGTAAGTTTGGGGAGTACAACTCCTTCTGGCTGTGAGGTTGCAATTAAAATACAGATGAATGACATTTGGATTTAAAAACATTTTAAGAACCAATAACACACTTTTCAAGCATATTTGGCTTTGAAAGAATTACAATTTCCTGAACATACTGCAGTGCATATCTGCTAATACTGCGATCAAAGACGCTTAAAAATTATGACAATTTATGCATGTTTAATTGCTATGGACTCTCTAATAGACTCATTAAACTCTACTTCAGCAATGTTTTCAATGAGTATGATTGTAGCATAAATTTGTTACCTTTAATCTTAAAACTCCATTGTACACTATAGTTCCTTTTCGAAATCCCTCTCATGTCACTCTCCATGTCACTGATTTAACCCAAATCTTAAGAAGCAGTTTCTGCTGTCAATTGAGACGTTGTACTTAACTACAAACATTAAAACACATCTTTTCTGCTTCAAACTCCATTTTATTTTATCCAAAATTATAACTATGTTCTTTACTAGCGCACATAACAACAATGTACTTGTCGTGTGTTGTGTGGTCTGTAATTAACAAAAAGACATGAAGCGTTATCTTTTGTTTCAAGAATGTATTTCAACCGTTACATTACCGAAAACATGAAAGTTACTGTAAACATTCTGCTTGGGTCCCATTTGTTACTTTCTCGTATATGTAGAACAAATAAAGTATAACAATCGTAAAAAAATTTGAACTCGAGATTTTGGCAAACTCCAAGTTTTAGACCCGAGGTCGAAAAGTACAATTTTGGAAAATATCCATCTGTCTATCTGTTGTCCCTTTTTCAAAAATTATCACACAAAATCTAATATTTAACTTTTTTTCATTCGCCCGAGATAATTCGGGATAGTAAAATAATATTAAATCAAATGCTTTTACACCCATAAAAAAGTTTTCAATTCAACTTTAAACGTACATATTTTATTCTGTTTCGTTTTCTTGTGTTTGATAATAAAATAGAAAATTTTGACTATTTTTTTTTGCAACATTTTTTTTCAAAAAATTGTGAGGGAAGTGGTTAAGTCATTCTCGGGAATGAGAAAACGCTATAGGAAAGGAAGTATACGAGAAAGTTTTGAGGCTACCTCTCCTGCTGATTTTTAAAATTATTCTGATTTTTAAACTAGGCTAGAACATGCAGTTTCAGAAAGATAAAAAAAAAAACGAAAAAAATCATTCCGTTTTTCACTCCCAACCTAGGAAGTTCATCAATTATGCCATTGGAAATTGATTTTTCTTCCAATTCCATTCCAACACCATTACCATACTCATTAGGATTCCTTTTCTGCTCATGGGGACGCATGAGTGGAAACTCTCCCACCGTGACAAAAGCAACGAGATCTAATCTCGCCAAAAAAAAAACGCATCAAACCACTCTCTTGTTGTTTGGGGGGGGGGGGGATTAGAACAGAAACCTCACCCTACAGGCACGAACGCACTCACAATCAAATTAGTAAATCTTCAAACTTCGCAGAAGGTGTCAAAATCTGTCGGATTAGAGATGCTTATCTTACATTTTCTATCATCACCCATGTGAAACAAAGCCGTTTAAGAAACCGAGGATGCTACCCTGCACGTGGTTGTTTAAGCTAAAGAATCTTTGTTGGGGCGGCGAGATATAAAGGGTCTTAAGCATGGCTTGTTCCGTGAGGGCCCATTAGTGGAGTCCGACTTAAAAGAGATTGGAACAGTTTGTGGCCCAATTAAATGTAAAGTACTTCTTTATAGTGAAGTTGTAAGTGTTTATTTATGGTCTTTGATGTTGTTAAGTTTGTAGTTTGGCAAGCTAAATTTATATTCGGATTTGCAACAAAAACCTTGGGGCATGTTTATTATTAAATATGTTAAAAGGCTTAATTGCTTGTCGTTTGTATTGCGCATCTATGTATGTTGAAGAGTCATATGTGTGGAACTAAATCTTGCAAAATGCGAGTCTCGGAGGCAGCTGCGTAGCATTTGAATTTACTTATTTTCTCGCATATAAAATATAAACCAGTGGGGGTTGTCTTTTCAAAAGTCTCTCGCATACTCCCTAATAAACTTCTCATATCCCAGAAATCCTTACTTGGCTCTCTCATACTATAATTACGAAATAATAATCTTTGGAGTCAATTTATCATTTTTGGTGAATCTAACGTGTCATGTTTGACGAGTTATTTGGCGATTAATCCCTGTCATGCGATTAATAACATACGAAACTCGAATCTGTGTTTTAGACTCTTTTTTCCGACTGATTGTGGGGCCGTGATGGCCTGGTGGTAAGATCTCGGCTTCCGAACCAGTGGATTTCAGTTCGAGATTCGATTTCACAGAAGAACCATCGTGTGCGGGGGTCTCTTGCACGTTAAGTCTGTCAGGCCAAACGTCCTCCTGCTGGTGTAGCGTGGAGAGGGGGTGTCAGTTCAGGTGTCTTCCTCGTGATCTGACAGTGGTTCAAAATGCCGAGGTTCGTTCCAAAATAGCTTAGTGTTGCTTTACAACGGGAAGCTAATATAACTAAACCCGACCGATCGAAATATAAATTTGTAATAAAACTGCAATCGTAGTCGCAAAGTCCCATACTTAATTTGTTATTTTTAAGTCATGGCGTTTTTCTATTATTGCGTTTTCTTGTTTCTGAAAGTATAAATAGACAGACAGCAAACTCTTTTTTGGATATGTTTCAAAATTGTAAGGTAAATTATTAATAATTTACAGATAAAAAAACTACTAGTCACCTAGCTCTAAACTACTAGTCACCGATCTTCATCTGTCTAGTTCTCTTCGTTTTGTAATCATCGTGTTAACTTATATTCTAACAGAGGGACAAACAGGCTTCCTCTGAACAGATATTACTCAAAATTTGATAGGTCTACAAATTTGGCGTAAAGACTGTTTGACAAATTTCGATCGTCAAACTCGAAGCGTTTTGCAACTATTTTTGTCATAGACAGGTACTGTTTTTCAAAACCTCTATGAAACTAATCTTCATTTTTGAATCCAGGGTGATCTAAAACTCGGAAATCAAAAGCCAAAATCTCATGTAGGAATTTTTTGGCGACTGCTATACACTCTCTCTCTCTATTATATTTTCCTGAAAGCCAAAAGATTATTATTATCACCCAAAAAAAGATTGAGCTTATGATTAAAATTAAAAATTATCAATTAATTTAAGACATCCATAGAATTTAACATTTCAAACCTCTCATGGTCTAGGGAAAAACCTTCCATCCAGTTATGTATAGTTATCCAGTTATGTATAGTTATGTCCAGTTATTAGTATCACCCAAAACAAATTGAGCTTATGATTAAAATTAAAAATTATCAATTAATTTAAGATAGAATTTAACATTTCAAACCTCTCATGGTCTAGGGAAAAACCTTCCTTTCAGTTATGTATAGTTCTTACTCCTCTTTTCGATTCTAACTATTCGTTCATACTCGGCCCTCTATATATCTTGCTCAAATTTTCAATCGTTAATAAAATACTTTTGATTCACCCTCTCAAGTTCCAATACATTTTTTTAAAACTTGTAGTGGATGACACTCGATGCTAATACAGTTTTTTTTTAATATTAATTCATTCATTGAATTTTATTCAATTTTTTAATACTTTAAATAGAGGTTTAGCAGTTTATAATGAAAATTGAAAACGGAAGGCAGTAGCACCATCGGCAAATTGTATGGATTTCAGTATTTTTCACGTGAAGGTGAAGAATGCGAGTTGAATTCTTGCGAAAATCAATCATTTTTCGATACTTAATAATGTTTGATAATCTATACTTATAATAAAGCTCAATGTGTGTGTGTGTGTGTTGGCGCTCTACAGGCCAGATCGTTGGACCTACAACTACCAAATTTGGTGCATGTATACCTTGGAGGTCCGGAATGTGCACCTCGGAGCCCTTTTTTCGAATTTTTAATTAGAATTCGATTTAATTAAAATTTAAGCGAAATTTTGACGTTTTTCCGCTATAACTTCCGAAAATATAATCGCATAAACATGATTTTTACATCAATTTAAAGATTAAAAAATTATCCTTCTAATGGTATCAGTTTTTAAATGTATAACTCAAGCTTCTATTTTTAACGAATTTTTAAAAAAAATATTTTAACCATGTTTTTTAGCACGTGACTGGATAAAATATAAGAATGCCGAAAGTTCAAATTAAAAAAAATATCATTGCAAAATAAATCTAAAGAAATGCAACTTTCAGCACGTGACTGGATAAAATAAAAGAAATATAAAATGTGATATTTTCTTTAAAAAATAAATGCAAAGCTAAGTTTTCTACAATCGTTTGCAATATCTACATCATTAACTCAATAAATCCTCTTTATTTGCAGTAAACCTGATTGAATTTAGACAGGATATGCATTGAAATCCCGACCTAATGGCATATTTATATAATCGTTTGAAATATCTGTATCATTAATTTAATACTTTTTTTCCCTTTCTCGCTTTCTTTAAAAAACATATTTAATATTTTGGCAACATCATCGAATTTTTTTTTAATATTTTGGAAGCATAACCGATGGTTAAAACTGATTGATTTATAAAATTAAAGAATATTATTTGGAAAAGGTGTACTTTTAGAACTTTCCGTCCATCATTTTAAAGAAAATATTAATTTCAGGCCAATACATGCCCGGAATTACTTCAAGGCTAATGAATATGTGATTTAATTGAAAATTTTAGAACGAATTACTCATGGCGAACCAGCTGGTCGCCAAAGGCGGCTAGTTATTTAATAAAAAATAACTAAAATTATAATCAAAAATAACTGTTGACCTAAATAGGAATTGAATTTTTTTAAATGTGTTTTATATTACTTGTACATAGTACTGAGTGGCATATACTGAATTAGTTATTGCATTGCGAATTGCTAAATATGGACATTGAAACAATTTTGGAAATTAGAATTAGAATGTCAGTAAATTACAAATTAAGAAATTGAGGTGTTTTTTTCGAGATAGCTGTCGAACATATTGCTGCACACTAAAAAAGGGACACAATTTTCAGATTTAAAATAATTTCTTTTGATGATGCCATGTCCGGTTAACACTTTAAAAGCGGGGGATCTTGACGAAAGTATGTTAAGTAATGCGGATCAAATCATAGTACTGCGACTCCCGCCTTTAATGTATTAATACGGAAAGAGGATGCAGTAGAATCTGTGGGTAAAGACCCCTGAGCACAGAAGTCAGACTTCCACCTCAAATGAAAACGACACCCTCCCACACATTCGCTTGGGCAGCCCTTTTTTACAATGGGGCTCATTTACACATCTCACAGATAGAACACAAGAGAAGAAGAAGCATGTCCGAACCAGGACTCGAACCCGGGACGCCCAGTCCCCGGGGAAGACACTCTACCCTTGATCCAGGAAGTTGGCAATAGTTTTCTTATAATGGTATCAATAAATGGATCATTAATGCTATCATTAAAATATAATTTTGTCTTTTTTTGTATGTATTTTTCAATAATAACTTATGTTTATCTTCTGAATTACAAATCGCTTTTTATCTTTTTATCTCGTGATTTTTATTTCTGTTTGTAAAAAAAGTCTGTAAAAGAGAATTATTTCTATCTATGTTGTTTAAAAGATGAATAAAAAGGTAGAATTACTGTAGTGCAAAATTTAAAAGAAAAATAGATTGTACTTTTACATTTCTGTGAGCAATATGCTGTCTTGAGACTGGTTTCGGTCAGAAAGGTTCATGTATACATTAAATAGGGTATGAAACAAATAAAATAACACATATTTAATATCTGACAATTTGAATAAACATGTAGTCATATTTAACCTCGGACATATAGTCATATCTATATCACGGACATATAGTCATATCTATA
>JAPMOQ010026732.1:298521-309187 GCA_026543055.1 Argiope trifasciata | reverse complement strand
ATCAATCAATGCCACCTTTGTATTATTTTAAATCAATTTTTCACACAATTGAATTTACTGTTGTCATGTAGACAGTCGAACAAAACTGTTCATATTTCTTTTTATTGCAGATCCTTCCTATAATTAATAAAGAGGGTCCCAAAATGAACGCAAGATTTAAATTTGCCACCATTCATGTAATAAAGGGTTGGTAATCTATTAAAAACATTTGGCAACTGATTGTTTAGTGTTAGTAAAAATGGAGTGTCACACAATTGAACAATGTGTTAAGGCAATTTGAATTAAATCCAAAACATTGTTTGTTTTTTCTTTAAATTTTTACATTTTTATTGAATCGTGAATTATACAGGATGGGGTTATGTATGAAAATAATTTTGTTAAAAATAATTGATAAAGAGTGTTCCAAAATGAACGCAAGATTTAAATTTACCACAATTCATGCTATAAAGTGTTGGCAATCCTATTAAAAAACATTTGGCAGCTGATTGTTTAGTGTTAGTAAAAATGGAGTTTCACACAATGGAACGTGTTAACGCGATTTGAATTAAATAAAAACATTGCCATTTCTTTAAATTGTTTCATTTCTATTGAATCGTAAAGTGCAGAGGATAGGGTTATGTATGGAAATAATTATAAAAAATATTTTTGTCATAGAAATAATTCTATTCAGATATTATTTGATGGCTTCACGAATCTTGGAATATTAGAACAAGTTTGAAACTTGGCACCGAAATGAAATAATCTCGCAATTTAAAGTTCCTGTTTGTTTTGTCTCAGGTTTCGACAATATCCGGTTCGGTCATCAGATTATTATTCCTTTCTAACTCTAATTGTTTGCAAAGAATGGGCATGCTAACCTTATGAATCATATTTAATGCATGCAGTTTCTGACACATCTGTCCCTGGCGTCATTTTGCATGAAGTGTCCCCGTTTTGCCTTCCTTTTTTGTTTATTTTATTACCATTCAGTTATGCATAGGGTGAATAGATTATGGACTTTTCATGCTGTTCCATTGATAACACGTACAAAGGCTTAAGCATTCTGTATTGTTCTGAAATGAAAGATTATTACCATTTCAAAATGATTCTCTTTCGTTTTTTATCGTTGTTGTTCTGCCTTTTAAAAGTTGATAGATTCGAATATGTTTTATTACGAAACTATTATATAATTTGGGCATAATGAGGTGTAATATGTTTTCCCTTTTGTTGCTTTAAATGTGTTTTGAGCTTGATGCTCATATTTCTTCATACTTTTGGCCTTTCAGGATATAATTTGGCGATGAATTTTGTCCCAAATAAAAATCTTTATGAAAAAGGAGATAGTTTTTTATGTCTTTTTCTATATTAATATTTTAAATGTGAAAGTTTGGATGTTTGGGTGGATAAATGGATGTTTGTTACTCAGTCACGCCAGATCGGCTGAACGGAATTGGATGAAATTTAGCACAGAGATAGGTTATAGTCAGGAATAGAGCATAGGCTACCTTTTATTCCGGTTAATTGAGTGGTTAATTTTTAAGTAATTAAAGGATAAGCAGAAACGTCTGAAACGGTATTGGAATAACGGAATTGATCAAATCGTCTTATACATTCAAATCAAAACTTCCACGCGTACGAGGTTGCGGGTAAAAGCTAGAAAAAACATATATATACAGGGTGGTTATAATTTAAGTTCCACTTTGAAATAATCCTAAAAGGTAAACTACTGAACCAAATGTTACCAAATTTGGTAATCGTTTGAAGTAGGTCATGTGATTTTCTTTTCCTCCCTACCCCTAAAAAGTTCAAACACTCACCACCAGGGCAATAAATGGCACTTTGTACAATATTTTTTTAACATAATAAGACATAAAGACATCAGTTTAAAATGTGTTTAATCGTTTCTCGAATGTGTTACAAATCCTGTTCAGTGTGTATTATCACAAAAAGCATTATTTATGGCTAAAATTTAAACAGTTTTGCGGAACTGAAAGATGCGGTACTTACATACATGCGTAATATTTCTCCAGCTATGCTAAAAGCTACTGTTGAGAATGCATTGATGCGATTTAACTCGTTTTCAAAAAATGGTAGACGTGACATTATACTAACTTTGCAACGCATTTCAGAAACAATTAAACACGTTTTGTCCTATTTTGTTTAACAGTGTTACATATAACGCCATTTTATTCCCTTGGCGCTGAGTTTACTAACATTTTGGTGGAAAAGAATTTCCTTCTTCAAACTATTACCAAATTTAATAACATTTGGTAATAGTTCTCCTTTTCTGACCATTTCAAAGTGGAACTTTTATTTTAACTACTCTGTATATGAAATGATATATTAAATCCACTTTTATCGAATTTATTTTAAATCTTCTTTAATTTCCTAATTTTTATCTTAATGCAGTCCATACTAATTTTATTCTAAAATGTTCTTTTATTTCCCGATCCAATTCCCCTTTTTTATTTAATGAACATGTGGTCTTTAAAACTGATGACTTAGTATTTTCTCACGCTCCGAGTAAAGGGACAAAAGTCCTTACTGTTTACAACATTCTTTTAAAGAGGCCTGCATTTTTTCTACCTCCTTTTCTAAAGCTAAGCGTCTCAAAGAAATCCCTATCAGAATCTCACAGTAAAATCACGGTAGGAATAAATTTCGGTCTCTTCTACTCTTACGTCGCGATATAGATTGACATATCTTTTATCACTTGTTCTTGTACATAAATTATACTTCCCAAAAAGAAATAATTAAAAAAAAATTTAATTTTTAAATTTTAAATGTATTCTCTGTTTGGCCGTACATCTGCTACAATATGCTTGCATATACACTAAAAGCTCCTTATTCGCGCTTACCTCATTCGCTTTTTCACTATTCGCGGACGAAAAAAATGCGACCCAATCCTATATTCGCGACTAAAAATTTCTTTATCCGCGATTTCTTTATTCAACCTGCCAGTGTTTTGGCTTGTTAATAAGAAAGCGTGGGTTACAAGCGCTATTTTTTGTGACTAGTTCCGGAATTGTTTTGTTTCTGAAGTTGAAACTTTAAAAAAAAAAAAAACAGAATTTAGACTTTGAAGCACTTCTAGTTTTGGGCAATGCACCAGGTCATACTAGCGAACTTGAAACTATGCATCCAAATATAAAAGTGACAATTTTACGCAAGATGAAGATGGGTTCGAACAGATAGTATCAAGTGACATTAAGGAATGGTTTGAATCGCAAGATGAAGATCTGACTGAAACCGACTTGGAGGAAATGTTAAATTCACTACCCATTCAAGAAGAGGCTTCAACAAGCTCTGGAAACGTGACATTTAATTTGAAAAATCTTAGTGAAGATTTAAGAATGGCAAATGAGCTTTGCGATTTCTTTATAAGCGTCTATGGAACGGAGTCTTATTCTTAAGAGGCAAATTGCTAATGCTACTGCTGCGCATCATTCTGAATTGAAGGAGTCTTTAAAAACTGCCAAGCAAGAGAAAATTACAAATTTCTTCAAAGCTTTGCCTAAGCCTTAAAATAATTAATCAAAATGTTCAAAAACTTCAATTAAATAGATTTTTTTTACATTTGTTTTTTTTATTTATTTTGTCATCTAGGAACGTATCTCCTACAATCCCATATAAATTACCATTCCGTATTCATGGTTTCTGTATTCGTGGCATATTTATGGAACATATACCCAGCGAATAAAGAGCTTTTACTGTAAGTCAAACTAAATAACTACTATTTAATTAAAGTTCATTGCATTTTTACATGAAGTGTACAAAGAAAAAGTATTGCAATCGTCAAAAAAAAACACCTTGAGATTTTGACGAATTTCCGACTTTCAGATCCCTCCGAGTGTCAAAAACTCATTTTAAGAATTACATCTATTTGTCTGTGGACATGATAACTCAAAACTGGCTTGAGTTAGATGCATGGGATTCCTTTTGTAGACGGACGAGACTTTTTCATCATGAAGCAGATGAAAATAATAGGCAATAAAAACAATAGAAAATAACAGTTATTTAATTATTTTCTAAATCCCACAGTTCACAAGACAAAACTAACACGAACACGAAAACACACGATACTCACTTAGAGTACAATTAAATAGTGACCCCTCTCCCGGAAGGAACTTGAGAAATATATTTTAACTAGCTAGTACTTGGCTCGTTGCTGTCGCGGAAGAAATGATATTGGAAATGCTTGAAATTTGACTTTTTTAATTACGAATGATAGGAAGAATGATATTTATTTTCTTATCGACAATGAATACATTCATTGAAATGGAAGGATATATAAAAGAGAAGAATAAATAGTATTTATTCTATTTTTATTATTCTATTCCACAAACTAATTTTTATTTTTATGTATTAGATTTGTGTAATCTTTTAGAATTGTAAAGCTTGGTGTTCTTTCAGAACGGTAACGAAAGAACCTGTTTATTGTATCTCGTGATTCATTTAATATTCGTACAGAATTCTCAAGTTAAATGCTAGAAAACGTGATTAAAGTATTTTTTAAAATATTGATTAAACATAGAAAACATATTTATACCATAAAATCTTTAATATATTTGAAAAGATAATTTCAAAGATCAAATCTATAGAATTGGTTCCTCTAAACTTTTTCGCTCACTGTGTAATAAAATTATTACCCCAGAGAAAGGCTTACATTGCACATTTACGTACAATAGCTACGGAATATTAACGTCTAACTTGAATTTAGCATCTTGACTGAATCTATCTCATTGGCGAGTTATTTTGTAGTTGATTCATCTATACTTATAATAAAGCTCAATGTGTGTGTGTGTGTGTTGGCGCTCTACAGGTCAGACCGTTGGACCTACAGCTACCAAATTTGGTACATGTATACCTTGGAGGTCGGGAATGTGCACCTCGGAGCCCTTTTTTCGAATTTTTTATTATAATTTGAATTAATTAAAATTTAAGCGAAATTTCGACGTTTTTCCGCTATTACTTCCGAAAATATTACCGCACAAATTTATTAAATGATTTTTACATCAATTTAAAGATAAAAAAATTAGCTTTCTACTGGTATCAGTATTTTAGTGTATATCTTAAGCCTCTATTTTTAACGAATTTTTAAAGAAATATTTTAACCATGTTTTTTTGAGCACGTGACTGAATAAAATAAAAGAAAACAATGACGGAAGTTCAAATAAAAAAAAACTATCATCCTAAATCAAGTCTAAAGAAATGCAACTTTTAGCTCGTGACTGAATGAAATAAAAGAAACGTAAAATGTGATATTTTCTAAAAAAATAAATGCAAAGCAGAGGTTTCTATGATCGTTTGCAATATCTAAATCATTTATTCAACAAATCTTCTTTATTTATGGTAAACCTGATCGAATTTAGACAGGATATGCATTGGAATTCCGACTTAATGGCATATTTCTATAATCGTTTGCAATTTCTGTGTCATAAATTTAATAATTTTTTCCGTTATAAAATGTGATAGTTTCTAAAAAAATAAATGCAAAGCCAAGGTTTCTATAATCCTTTGCAACATCTAAATCATTTATTCAATATTTTTTTTCATTTTTCGCTTTTTTTAAAAAAAACTATTTAATATTTTTTTAATACCACGGAAAAAAACATTTTTAATTTTAGGCCAATCAATGCCCGGAATTACTTCAAAGTCTGATGAATATGTGACTTAATTGAAAATTTTAGAACGCATTACTTATGGCGAACCTGCTGGTCGCCAAAGGCGGCTAGTAGTTAATAAATGCAGTAAATAGATCTAAAAATATTCTTTATACTTTAGATGATTGTATTGTTTTTATAACCTTCACGTAATTGCAAGTAATAAGTAGTCGAAGTTTTATCGGAATTGGATGCGCGGTAAGGTTGCGCATAAAACACATACACACAAACATTCATTTATATATATATATATATATATAAAATAACGCCATCTGTTGTATTAAAAGATAAGGTAGTAGAGGTATGTAACTGCTACATTTTATGATTTATGAGAGAATATAAGAAATATTCGGGGAGAACATTCAAATTGTTTATATTGTGTTTTCGAAATAAATATTATGTTTTTCTAAAATAAAAGTTTTTCCTTTCCTTTTCATGTTCCATAAATATTATTTACTTAATTCCTGCAGACATTTGTGCTTGACACCGTTATACTGACACTAGTAGGATTAAAATTATCAAATTCCCTTTGTATTCTGTCACGTATAAAAATAAGCTTGATATTGAACTTGATAACGCTTGTTAACTTTAAAATATCAGCGTTAGTTTTTTATTATCTTTTATCTAAATCTGAGTAAGTGTTTTAATTAGCTCATTATATCAAACGATAACTAACATAATCTGCTTTCAACAGACGAATTTAAAACCGCAATCGTTTGATAGTTTCTTATCGAAATAAAAGATCTCTGGCTGTGGAATAAAAAATTCATCACGTTTTACGCGCTGATAAAATTCAGATTTAACTTATACATGTATGACTATTTATCGAGCATTTTAATTACTTTTTTACTTCCTCAAAGTTAAAAAAAAAGATATTATTTCTTATCATAACATTTAAACTTCTAAAAATATTATGTCACTTATGCATCAGGGTTATCTACTTACTTTTTTGATAACTAACTAGTTGCCTTAGACAAACAGCTGATACACAGGAATACTGATTATATTTAAATTCTGTCTAATCAGTTTAAATTGAACATCATGTCAAATTATCAAAGTGCTGTTATTTTAATAGTTTTACATGTGTTCGATTCATTGTGTACATGAACCTTTTTAAGGCAGACCAGTCCCCTGGCATCACAGAGATATTAAAATTTTAACTATGCATTTCATCCATTTTTTTTTTCAATTTCTTAGTACTGTTTCTCACTTTTTTATTTCTTATTAGCCGCCTTTGACGACCAGCTGGTTCGCCATGAGTAATGTGTTCTAAAGTTTTTTTTTCGGTGATGCTGCCAAAATATTAAATATTTTTTAAAGAAAGCGAAAAAGGGAAAAAAATTATTCAATAAATGATTTAAATGTTGCAAACGATTATAGAAACCTTGGCTTTACATTTATTTTTTTAGAAACTATCACATTTTATAATGAAAAAAAAATATTGAATTAATGATACAAATATTGCAAACGATAATAGAAATATGCCTTTAAGTCGGGATTCCAATGCATATCCTGTCTAAATTCGATCAGGTTTACAGTAAAGAAGATTTATTGAATTAATTATTTAGATATTACAAACGATCATAGAATCCTTTGCTTTGCATTTATTTTTTTAGAAAATATCACATTTTATATTTCTTTTATTTTATCCAGTCACGTGCTAAAAGTTGCATTTCTTTAGATTTATTTGCGATGATAGGTTTTTTTTTATTTGAACTTCCGGCATTGTTTTCTTTTATTTTTCCAGTCACGTGATAAAAAAACGTGGTTAAAATATTTCTTTAAAAATTCGTTAAAAATAGATGCTTAAGTTATACATTAAAACACTGATACCATTTGAAAGCTAATTTTTTTTATCTTTAAATTGATGTAAAAATCATGTTTGTGCGATAATATTTTCGGAAGTTATAGCGGAAAAACGTGAAAATTTTGCTTAAATTTTAAATTAAAAATTCGAAAAAAGGGCTCCGAGGTGCACATTCTCGACCTCCAAGGTATACATGTACCAAATTTGGTAGCTGTAGGTCCAGCGGTCTCGCCTGTAGAGCACCAACACACACACATTGAGCTTTATTATAAGTATAGATAATTTGCACAGAAAGTATAGATAATTTGCACAGATATGAAACAGAATTCATCTTATTTAGGTATCAACAATAAAAGAAAATCACAAGATTAAATATTTAACAAAACTATGAAAAACTGTTTAAGCTTCAGGGCAACAATACAATCTTTTTTTTTTTTTCGTAAATAAATCAAACAACTCAAAAACTCATACAAGTTGTATTTGTTAGCACCCCTGGCGTTCTGGACTAGGGGTGGCGCGTCTTCCCCATGATCTGGGCACCCCAGGTTCGAGTCCTAATTCGATCATGGTTATTCTTCTCCCACTGTTCTATCTGTGAGGTGTGTGAAAGAACCTCCCCCTATAAAAAGGGATTGTGCAAGCAATCGTGTGAATGTTATCTTGATATGAGCTAGAAATCAGATTTCTGCCCCCGAGTACTCAGGGGTTCTTAAACTCAGTAGTTACTGCACCTCCTTTCCATTCAAACACGGACACGACAACAACCTCATCATCTTTTGTTAGCGTCAGTTTTAGCGATAAAACGAATTTTGAAGTGAAAAAAAATTTAATTATTTTATGATTAATAAGAAAAAAAGGAGCTTTGAAATTCGTTCAAATTATGCCTTCCAAAATTAAATACAGAAGAAATTAAAACTGCATCATTATAGTTCAAATTAGAAACCAATACGATATGTATTTATCTACTTTAATAGTTTTTTTACACTATTAAAATTCATTTTGATTTTAATAGTTCAATCTCCTTTTCCTCCAAAGCGAGCGGACTATAAGTTCAGAATTATCACACTAAAAGCATTTTATTCATTAGTTGTACCCGATAAGAGCAGACGATTTCAAAAGAATTGTTTGAATTATCTTCTCTTGAAAACAGCATAAGAAACGAAATTGAAAAAAAATTAATATAAAAAAAAGAAATCTAATATAGCAAATTTCAAGTTATTATGTTTCAAGTTATTATGGTTATTTGAATTAAAACAAAACAAAATATTAGTATGTCCCATAAATTCCTTTCCCATTTCTAAGTGAATTCTACACAATATTTACTGTTTAAGATACTATTTATTTTGCTATATAAGAACCCTTTTGCTGCTTCCATCTCTCAGGAGGCCTCGTTATGACTTCTTTTCAAAATTGTTGTATTTTGGACAAGAAATATTCCCCGAAGTATTGCGAAGAGATTTTTTTTAAGAAGGGAAATAAGTAATAATCGAATGGAGCGAGATCTGGTGAGTATGCAGGATGCGAAAAAACATACCAATGAAACTGTAAAAGCTTCTCTTTTACGACTAATGCGGTATGTGGTCTCGCATTGTCATGATGAGAAACAACGCATCGTCGATTCATTAATTCTGGCCATGTTTTTGCTATGCTAGCTTTCTGTTGATCCAGTTGATGGCAGCATTTTGTAAAAGGAGGGAACTTATAGAAAATTACGTCTTACCAATCCCTCCAAATGAACAAAAGAATTTTTTCGGATGTAATCTTGACCACGGGTGTAATAGAGTTATCCTAAGACTGAAACCGATGGCATCGTCGGTTAATAGATAAGCTTGCATGTTTGCACTAGCACTGACTGAAAGACCCTTCATAGCTTGATGAGAAAGAAACTTTTGGGGGCCCTAATAATAAGCAAAAGCATTTCCCTTTTACTAAAACATTTGTTGATATTTGACCCTTTTAAATGCTAGACTAAGCGCTCTCATTTCGTTCACAATCCCTCCGGACAGGTATTGCCTGTAGGTTCCAAACGATATTTCTTACCTTCAACATCAACCGTCACTCAACTAAGTTTCAACAACAACAAAAAAAAAACTGCATCAGATTATTTTACAGTTTCAGCTAAAATAAACATAAAGTACGAAATCTCGCCAATTTGCTCGCAATTTTATGTTCCAACGCCTGGGGATTAACCGAATGATATTTCAGCATCTCACTTTTTTCACATTCCACACACACACACCTTCTACTAATGGCTCGTAAGCAAAAATGCGTTTTACAAAGAAAATTCCAAGATGGAATCTTTGTGAAGGAAAACAAAATAGAACAAAAAAGAAGCCAAAACTTTTCAAAAAAGATTCTTCACTTTGACCGAAATCATGCCTCAGAAAATGTCCGTGCTGCTAGGGAAAGATAACCATCAGCAAAAGTCGAAAAACGGACTGGCAGCTGGATTTACTTTTTTCTTTGTGCGTCTGAAAGCAAATGGCTCTTCTGTTATGTCCTAAAAATGGTAACATGGAAGATTTGATATCTTTTATTATTCGCAGTAAGGTGAATCTGAGAAAAATAGGGTGTGAAGGTCAAATCTTTTTTTTTTTTATTTATTCTTTTATCGTTTGCATTTCCACTGCGGGAGCGAACTTGATTTGCGAGAATAATGCATTTTAATGTTGAATGCAGACGATTTAAATGCTAAAGCAGGTGGTTTTTCTATGAGTAACTGACGTATCCGCATTTCCTATGATGTTTCAGAAAATAAAAGACTTTCTGTTTTGTAATTAATAAATAAATAAAAGGAATTAGTAATTAAATGCAATCCATGGAAAATTATATTCTTCATGAAGGAAAAAATATATAAAAACAAGCAATATAAATTTTTAAAACTCAATTCCTGCTTATGTAAAATTAAAAAATTATTTTAGGTACTTTTTATTAAATAATTATCATTTTTTTTTTTTTTTTTTTTTTTTTTTTTTTGCAAGAATTGAAAAAGCATTCTTTACCTTCATGAGAAAAATACCAAACTCTTTGCATTTCACCGATTGAGGTACTGCCCGTTGATTTCAATTTTCATGAAAACTGATAAAACTCTATTTAAAGTATAAAAAATTAATTAAATTTAATGAATGAATGAATATTTGAAAAAAAAAGTGCATTAACATCGAGTGTCATCCATCATAAATTTTAAAAAATGCATTTGAACTAGAGTGGATTAATA
>JAPMOQ010026732.1:256275-298121 GCA_026543055.1 Argiope trifasciata | reverse complement strand
AAAACAACATTAAGACTGTTTTTAAACGAATCTCGGTCAGATAACGAAGCCAGCTCTTGAACTGGAAAATGAAACTTTTTAATGAACTGAGCGGCGTCAAAAAGACAATGTCTGAAGTGTTAAAGATCAGTTTCGTTCAATCATATTGGAATTTACAGTGGGAAAAGGCCAAGATCTAATATTTTTTTAATAATTTACGATTCTAAATAAAATTTCAAAAAAAAAACCCGTTTGAAATGGACATTTTGACCCACCAAAACATTCATATGTGACTAATTTAGAAGCACAGTTTAAACAATTTGGCCTGTAAAGCGTCAATATTTATTTATATATCGCCATCAATATATTTATTTATTCATATATCTTGTTCAATGAATTTTTGAAGATGTAGAAATTTCCAAGAAAATTCCTCTCAAACTTTGGAAATCACCCCTTAATTTTTTTCTATATATATAATTCGGTTTCGAGCCAAACAGTTGGACACGAATTGAGGTATCATTGCTGGAGATTTTGAGCAGTTAACTAACCAGAACTGAGTAACGGCGCTACGTCATTCCCTGATGTCATGACAGTTCAGCTTTCGCGCCTTTTGATGGATCACCTCAGGTAAAGGAATAAGATATCACAGATAGAGCGGGAGGACTAAAAGAAAAAAAAAGTTTAAAAAAGGTTGTGCCGGTCCGTATTTTGCTAGATGGCGTAAACAAGTTCAACGGGGTCAAAGATAGTGCATCACATTTAGAAAAACCACTGTCAAAATTTCAGCCATCTTGAAGATTATGCCTTTATTTTAAATCAGGGGAATAAATGCTATAATAATACTGTTTGAAAAGTTTGTTTTGTTTGGCGAGTCTGAAGACATCGCCAAACAAGTAAATTTTCTCAGTAAGGAAAGATGGATTCCTAATAATTATATTTTTATTGATAATTTTGCCGGCGTCCTGGCATAGGGGTAATGTGATCTGGGCCTCCCGGGTTCTGGTCCCGGTTCGTACATGGTTGTTCTGTGTTTTGTGTGTGAGATGTATGAATTGCCTCCCGAAAAAGGGGTTGTACAAGCGAATGCGCATGTCATCTTCATATGAACTAGAAGTCAGACCTCTGCCCTTTGGGTGCTCAGGGATCTTTACCCTCAGAAGCTTCTGCACCCCCTTTCCATGGAAACACGGGCACGACATCATCATCATCAGTGATAGTTTTATAATATTCAATCATTAGTAGAAGGCTTAAGCAAAAAATGAAATATGTACTTTAAAACTATATATTTTAAAGATTTATTCACCTTTAAGCACCTTGTGTGATGGTTCCGGTATTGTGGTTGAATCTCGCCAACCCAGTGGGTACAATAAAAGGTTCGACCGCACAAATCCTGTCGATACTGTTACGTGCAGTGGTGGCGGGGTGATCGGCTGTATACAAGAAGAAGGTACAATAAAAGGTGGGGGTTCTGACCCTCCCGTCGATGGCAGGACATAATCTTATGGGGAGGGTTGTACCATGGTCGGTGATGGCCCTTAAGACTCAACCATAGTTCCCACCAGTGTTGATGTAGCTGCTGTCCGGTCATTCAGTCTTTGCGTGTTTAATCCGTGTGCCTTAGAGGCGGGTCAGAGGTCAGTGATATGACGTACATACTATAAATACAAAATACTTTTTACTATCTCGTATACGTAGTGCAAGGAAAATATAGTAATCGTCAAAGAATTCGAACTCGAGTTTTTAATGAATTTCCACGTTTTAGACTTTCCTGAGTTGGAAAAACACATTTTTTGGCGAATATCTGTCTGTCTGGGACAAATATAGCTTAAAGACACTTTCATCTAGATTTTTTCTTAATGTGGTGTATGGATTTTACACCAAATTTACTTATTTCTATCAAATTTGGAGTAAAATCTATTCAACGTATGTCCGGCATTTCAAATGACAATTAACATGACAATTACAAAACGGAAAGAGTTAGATGGATAAAATTCGGTACCGGGATTTGACATCTATAGTGACACTATAGATGTGTGCATTTGAAAAATTTTGAGCCAAATCGAACTGCGGGAGGGGGGTGGATTAGTGTCAATAAGTAGGCTTGCCTAGTATAAATTTTTATTCAGTTCCCAGTTCTATTAGTCGTATGAAGTAAAATATTCTTTTTGCGCTGACGTTTTAAACAAAACAATTCCACTACTCAGTGCTACCAAAACCGATCGATTCAGGAAGTTTTGAATTCCAATTTTTTGAGACCAATATTGACCAACAGCAATTACGTCAACTGTAACATAAACAACAATTTCGAGGAAGTACCATTGAGAATTTACTTTGAGGTGACCATTCAAATAGTTTCAAATGGTGATACACAGACTCCTTTTAAACGGGAAACTGGGATGTTTTTAAAGTTTGAAATAATACTGCGTCAAGAATATTTTACTAAATATTTGTAGAAGTTGCGCGAGCGTTTTTCATGGCATGATTAATATGCACGAAATCAGAATCACAATAACCAAGAAGAAAGCTATGAAAAGATGCAAAAAAGTAATATTTAATTGTTTATGTTTACTTTTCTTTGTTTACACCTTTACGGCCTCTTTTTGTGCTGTTGCTTTTAATCGTCGACCTGCAGAGGATTAAAATCAAAATGGATAAGTAAAATTGACCACACGCTTTAAAAAACAGCGCGATAAAAATATATACACGATTTTTAATTTCCTAATTTGGCACCTTGTCAATTCGAGGAAGAAGTAAAATTTCTTCCAAAGGATCAGCCATGGATCAGGAAGAAAAAATCATTTGGAAATCAATTAAAAATTAATCAATAAATGCATTTGCTTGATCACATTTTAAGTTAGAGATAAATTCACGATGAGTCGTCGAATCAGAAAATCTTAAAGCTAATAAAATGTCGTGTGAGGAATTTTAGTTGTTGGTGTTGTTAAAGCTAAGATGTTGTATGAGAAATTTTAGTTGTTGATGTTGTTAAAGCTAAGATGTTGTGTGCAGGAATTTTAGTTATGATTCTAAATACTTTTCGAAATAAAGGCCACGGTGACCTGGTGGTAAAATCTCGGCTATGAAACCGAAGTTATGCAGGTTCGAGGTCGGATTCCTCCGAAGAGCCGTCGTGTAAGTGGGTCTGGCGCGCGTTAAATCTGTCAAAGTTAACCCACTGGCGTGGCGTGGAAATCTGGAGAGAGGGGGGCAACTCAGATGTCATCATCTGAGTACGGTTCAAAATGACGAGGTCCGTCCCAAAATAGCCCCAGTGTTGCTTCAAAATTCGACGTTAATCGAAGTAAACTAAGCTTTTCGGAATAAGAAATCATTTTCTGAAAAATTCTCAAAACTCTGTATAATCGACATCAAATATGGAAGACAAAAAATTCTTCGGAATGACGATTTTTTTTTTGGTTCTCTTTGATGGTTTGTTGATTTTTTTTTCTCGCAACAATCATTAGAAACCTCGGAAAAATACGTAAAAAGAAAAAAAAAATCTTCTGAGGTAACGTATAAAATCACATCATTTTTTTTCTGTATTTCTGCATTAAATTTTATGTTTCGGGTGTCGAGTCCCGATTTGTGACAGCCTATGTGCGTAAAAAATTTCATTTCTGAAAGTACACTAGATATGTCTGCGCAATGCATAAATAGGACAAAATCATTTCCTTTTAATAGATGGCAAAAATGGTATTTGTGTAAAAAACTGAAAAGACTAACTTCTTTTCTAATTGTATTTACCGATTCAAACACAAATTTAATTCTCTACTTCATTTAGATATCTTTTTCAGTTATAAGCCGGCAAGTAGCCGGCGCATGAATAAAGAGGGACTGATTTATGTTTACCACAAGCTCATAAGAAAGATTCAGGAACTCTGATCTTGGCTATAAATTACTATTTTGGCGTTTTTGATTTTTTTTTTTTTTTTGCTGCGCACCGTATTAAAATAATGGATATTTACACATTAAAAAAATGATAAATTGTTTGAACATGGATAACTTTGATGCAATTAATTCAGCATTGAAACATAACTTAAAATATATGATTTAAATAAATACGAAGAGTGTAATGCCAGGTTTACATAGGCCAGTTATAATAATGGTAAATAAGCAGCGCATGCGTAAAAAAGGATTGTATTTCTGATTGCCGCAATTTTATGATAGATTCAAGCATTCCATGCTTGGCTGCAAATCGCCGTTATGGCATCTCTGAATTTTTTCTTTTTCACTGCGTATCGGATTAAAATGATGGATATGCACACAAAAAAGCATAGTAAAATGAAGAAAAAACAGCAGCAAACCTAAATTTGGAAAACTATTGTCAGATAAAATTAAAAAAAAAAAGCCAGATAAAATAAAAACTACAGCATTGTATTAGAAAAAAATAAAGAGCAAAAAAATGCCGGCATTAATTTATGATAAATAATCATTTTTTTTTCTCGCCAAAAAAAAACATGCCAAATTCTGCAAAAGCATGCGTAGTAAGGATAATATACAATACAGCGGTATGGTGTTGACAATTATTTGCCATCGATCGAATTGTATTTTTTATCTTTTTACACATTCGCTGCCTACTGACCGTCTTATAACTGGCCGAATGTAACCCAACATATATGCCTATTCCCAACAATTTAATAATAGGTTTAGAAATTTGTTCTCTAAAGAGGTTTAGATTGAATAACTGGTTATAGAATCGGCACAATTTTCGAGAATTTAACTATTTTTCAAAATTTAATTCTTATTATTATAGAAAAATGTATAATGTTGGTTATCAAGTTTTTAAAAAGAACCAACAAAATATCTGTGAAATTTTATCTGTCGATAAAAATAAAACATTATTTCAAAACATCTGTAACGAGATATCCGTTTCAGTATCCTAGTTATTATTCCGTGACAAATGTTTGACTGAACAAATCGTAGATTAGAAAACAAAATCCGTGATATAAAATGTTTTCTTTTTTTTTTTTCTGTCTCTTTAAAAGCTAAAGTTTATTTCGATAATTTGATCTCACTGGTTTTGTATATGAAATAAGCACTCAATAATTAAAATCGCAAATCACATGTATTAACTAAAAAAATAGTAAAAGAAAATAATCAATTCAAAATCCTAATCTTTAAACTGTATCCTGTTTGGCAGCTTTGGAGAACATTAAACGTCATTATGAAACAATTTAAGTAATTTCGGATTCTTGTTCATACTGCATTTAAAATTGCAAATGAAATTTCTTATTTGCTTTTGACTAGTAAAAGATAGTTTTTTTTTTTTTTTTCAAATTAAATTTCTGTAGCATTATTTCGTGAAGTTTATTAAAACAGAAATGCATTTCTTTTTTCATCATCGAACTTGATTCCATGAAATTATTTCGTGGAATCAAGATTATTTTGAGTGTGTGATTTTTTTCTTATTTAATAATATTCTTAAATAGGTCCTTCATCACTATTTGTGATAGGAAAAAACAATATAGACAAGGTATGTGACTTTACAAGCTTGATTTAAAAAAAAAAAATGTTTAGATAAAAATAATTCTTATATATTATACGAACTTTTAGGTATTACAAATTCCTTGATACATTTAAAAGTAGAGTTAAACAGCTTATAAGAAATAAAACTAATTTCGAAGATTGTACATGCAAAAAATTAAGCTAAGTTAAAATAATTATTTTTAGTTCAATCTGATCGTAATGGTGTCCCAAAATTAATGCAAGTTTTGAATTTGACACCATTCGTGCGGTAAAGTATTGGTAACCCTGTTATATATATATACTAGCCGCCTTTGGCAACCAGCTGGTTCGCCATGAGTAATGCGTTCTAAAATTTTCAATTAAATCACATATTCATTATCCAAAATTTAAGAAATAGTTAAAGTTAAAAGATTCAGTTATTAGTAGTTAAAGAGTGGGTAACTTTATTCGGAAAAACTTTTTGAGTTTAATGCTCTAATAATTTATCGATTATGCTTCCAAAATATTAAAAATGTTTTTTCGGTGATATTGCCAAAATGTTAAATATGTTTTTTAAAGAAAGCGAAAAAGGGCAAAAATTATTGAATTAATGATACAGATATTGCAAACGATTATAGAAATATGCCATTAAGTCGGGATTTCAATGCGTATCCTGTCTAAATTCAATCAGGTTTACTGTAAATAAAGATAATTTATGGAATTAATGTTATAGATATTGCAAACGATCATAGCAACTTTTGCTTTGCATTTATTTTTTTAGAAAATATCACATTTTTATATTATATTTTTTATTTTATCCAGTCACGTGCTAAAAGTTGCATATCTTTAGATTTGATTTGCGATGATAGTCGTTGTTTTTTATTTGAACTTCCGGCATTTGTTTTATTTTATTTTATCCAGTCGCGTGCTAAAAAAACATGGTTAAAATATTTCTTTAAAAATTCGTTAAAAATAGAAGCTTGAGTTATACATTAAAACACTGATACCATTAGAAAGCTAATTTTTTAATCTTTAAATTGATGTTAAAATCATGTTTGTTCGATAATATTTTCGGAAGTTATATCGGAAAAACGTTGAAATTTCGCTTAATTAATTCGAATTCTAATTAAAAATTCGAAAAAAGAGCTCCGAGGTGCACATTCCCGTCCTCCAAGGTATACATGTACCAAATTTGTTTGCTGCAGGTCCAACGGTCTGGCCTGTAGAGCGCCAACACACACACACACACACATTGAGCTTTATTATAAGTATATATATATATCAGAGAGACCCAGAGAAGTCCCTTGATTGTTTAAACTGGCCAATGACTAATTAATTAAGACAAATAATGACACAAATAATATGTTCCCACATCATAACTTGATATTTGCGTTAGTAGATTTCATTTTTCTTCTTTTTCACTATAGGTCACTGTTGTTTTGATTTTGTTTTTGTTGAACGTTTTAAATCTACTAATAAATCTATAAAATCAGGTGTAAATTCACTTGGATCTATGAATGCTTGTGATCTAGGAAAGCTAGGATGTTATGTCTTCGAATATCCTCGTAAACAGCATTGCTTATTTAAAAAAAATTGATAAAGTAAAATCAATGTAGGGAAGCTCATTTCAAAAGTTATTTAAAGCTTTGTAACGAAATGTGTTGATTAAATTCGTTTCCTTATATTCTCTTTATATTTTATTTCAACATCAATGAGAATCAAAAATGAATAATATAATTATTTGAATATAAACAATCGATTATAATTAAAATGTGGTTGCTCAAACAATACAAACGACTGGGATTCCAATATATATTTTTTATTTTAATCAAGTTTTAAATATTTGATTTTTTTATATTTATTTTCTATAAAAATTTCTAAAGTTCTTCTGGCTGTTACAATGCTACTTCAAATATCTTATTTTAGATTTTTTTTAAAAATTATTTCAATTTTTTTAGTGCACGACGCTAGCGTTTTTTATTTTTATATTAATTTTTTTAAAACTTTTTCTTTAATTTTCTTCAGAATTCATTATACTACATATTACTGAATTTTCCATTCATTATTATTTTTTATTCACTGTATGGAAATCCCATACATGGAATTAATTGTAATTGAAATCAATTGAATAACCGACAAATAGATTCTGAAAACATTAATGTATAATGCTTTCATCGGGAATCTACAAAAATACAAAATTTCAGAATTCTAGTACGTGTGGAAAAAGGCCAATAACAAAATTCCATTTTAAGAAGCAAGATCCAATTAAAAATTAATAAAAAAATATGTAAAAAAGCTAAATTTTAATTACATTCATAAAAACATTAAATAAAATGTTCTAAATAATTTATTTATTTATCTCTATTTTTCAACTCAGATTTCATGCCAATATTATACGAAAATTTAATCATTAAATTTACGTGATGTTGCCATTTTATTCATTGAAAATATTTTATTTGCATCAAATTTATTCATCTATACTTATAATAAAGTTCAATGTGTGTGTGTGTGTATTGGCACTCTACAGGCCAGCCGGTTATACCTACAGCTACCAAATTTGGTTCATGTATACCTTGGAGGTCGGGAATGTGCACCTCGGAGCCCTTTTATAGAATTTTTAATTAGAATTTGAATTAATTAAAATTCAAGCGAAATTTCGACGTTTTTCCACTATAACTTCCGAAAATATTATTGCACAAACATGATTTTTATATAAATTTAAAGATAAAAAAAAATTAGCTTTCTAACGGTATCAGTGTTTTTAATTTTTAACGTAAGCTTCTATTTTTAACGAATTTTTAAAGAAATATTTTAACCATGTTTTTAGCACGTGACTGGATAAAATAAAAGAATGCCGGAAGTTCGAATTAAAAAAAACTATCATCCCAAAATAAATCTAAAGAAATGCAACTTTTAGCACGTGACTGGATAAAATAAAAGAAATATAAAATGTGATATTTTCTAAAAAAATAAATGCAAGGCAAAGGATTCTATGATCGTTTGCAATATCTAAATAGTAATTTCAATAAATCTTCTTTACGGTAAACCTGATCGAATTTAGACAGGATATGCATTGGAATCCCGACTTAATGGCATATTTCTATTATCGTTTGCAATATTTGTATCATTAATTCAATATTTTTTTTTCATTATAAAATATGATAGTTTCTAAAAAAATAAATGCAAAGCTAAGGTTTCTAAAAAATCTGCAAGAGCACGTCAAAGGGAAAAAATTAGGTTTTATCTCTGTGTTGCCACCATTTTGACGGCAGTTCAAATTTAAAAAAAACTATCATCCCAAATTAAATCTGAAGAAATGCAACTTTTAGCACGTGACTGGATAAAATAAAATAAATATAAAATGTGATATTTTCTTTAAAAAATGGAAGGCAAAGGATTTATTTAAATCATTAATTGAATAAATTATCTTTATTTATACAGGATTGAATTTCTACAGGATATGCATTCAAATTCCTTTCCAATGTTCAATTTGTAAAATATTATTAATAGGCATATATATATTGTTTAATACTATTAATTTGATCTAAATGAAATAAATAATTTCATTTTATGTAGTTTGAGTCAAACAATGCATTTATGAATAATGAGTTTTAGATTTCTTCATACTTTGCTCTGTGAGCCCTATTTTACAAAATATTTTTATTAGTATTTTAAATAAAAGTTGCTACATCAATCTGTCTTCTAAATCAATCATTAAAACTGACATTTATAAAATTAAAGAATATTAGGAAAACGCGTTCTTTTAGAACTTTCATTCCATCATCTTAAAGAAAATATTAATTTCAGACCAATCAATGCCCGGAGTTACTTCAAGGCTAATGAATATGTGATTTAATTGAAAATTTTAGAACCCATTACTCATGGCGAACCAGCTGGTCGCCAAAGGCGGCTAGTCTACAATAAAAATTAACTAATACAGCAATCCAACTGCTATTTAAGAATTTCAAAAAAATATATTTTTATCTGCAGGTTTTGTTTAAACATTCTTTGTTTTAAACAGAGCAGTATATAGTATGGAATATCATTTTTTTTAAATCTTTAGCTTTTTAACTCAATATTTTTATTTAGGAAAGGGGGGGACAGAGTGAAAGATTTATCATTTCATAATCGTCTGATTTTAAATTGTGATGTCTTACCGTACAAGAATACAATTCAGAGCACCATAATTTCATAAAATTAAATAAATAATGGGATACTAGCTAAAATTTCTATCATTCAACTTTTGTTTTCATTCATACGAATAAAATAAATAAATAAATGTTAAGAGCAACAATAACAAAAAAAGTACAAGGTTGAAAAAAAAAAGTAAGATAGAAAGATATGTAATCACTATGTGGGCACTTCGCGTTCAGCCCTATTGTAATCCCTCCCTCCACCACTTTCGTCTTTTTTTTTCAATCCCCCCCCCTTTTTTTTTACCCCAAGCACTTCATTTCCCCCTATTTTTGATTGCATAGGGTGCAAGTGAACGAGGTTGAAGTACATGCAGTTGTTCGCCAAATGTTTCTTGGATGTTGTCGCCAATATCCGAGAAATACAATCAGAATGTAAAAATGAAAACTGTAATTTCACAGTTATCACTGGAATTTATTTATATCTGAGGTGGTATTTTAGATTAATTTTCCAGACGACAAACAAACATATTTATAGGATGATCAAGAATTCTGAATTAAAAATAGGAATAAATATAGAAAAAGAAATAAAATACAAGCACAATTAGGATAATATAATTATGATTTTAAAATGATGTTATTTTTTTAAAAAAATTGAACGGCATTTTTTAATAACACTTGAAGAATTGAAGCGGAAATATTTTTTATTACCAAGTTTTTTTAAAATTTTATTTATATATTGCTAAACTATTTCTTCTTTTTTTAACTCTAAAAAATCGTTTGCTTATATGTACTACTAAAGAAAATGAATAAAAACATTTCGGAATTTCCACTACTCTCTAAAATAAAGATTACGAACATAGTTTAGTAGAACATTGATTACGAAAATTTAAATTTAGATAAGAATAAAATTTTCATTAATTGATCGTAAGTAGGCTAATTTTATCTCAAATGTACTGATCAATTATTCCAATCATTATTTAATATTTCCCTGTAATTTTGTTTACATAATACATAACAATATTAAAACACCCAATAAACTTTATCGGCAAAGATAGGATACTACTATTTAGAAGAAATTAATTAATTAATTATTGAATTTTAATGAGCTCAGAGTGGGTTTAAGAAACTCAGTGTCATGAGAAGTAAAAAGTTTAAAAAAAATAATTGTGAGTCAGTTTAAATCAGTTTTCAATAAAAATGTTATCTTGATAAAAAAAAAAAATAGCTTGCCTCATTTGCGTAATGAAGGTCATACTTGCATGATAAGGATTTTTTAATTGTATTGTGGCAGATAAATCTTTGTAAACGTTCACATAGCCTGATCTCATTATGTTGAATTTGTTTTTATTTGTATTTATATGAAAATCCTTAGTTTTTTTTACTAGCCTTTATTTAACATTTTACCAACTAAAGCTGAAGAGGTTAGGAAAGAAATTAAATCACAATGATTTTAGTTTAAAAGACAATTGTCATTCAATTTTTTATTTATTTAGAATGGTATTTTTTTTTTAAATTTTATCATAAACATTCACTAAAAAAACTAGAAATTTTTTATACAATGGATTCGAATTCCAGTTTTTTAGCAAAATTTTAAGAGCACCATTTTGCTATTCGGTTTTGAAATTCATGTTTTTGATAATATATATTATATTTTACTTTTAACAGAATAATAAAGCAATTATTCGATTAAACAACAAAACGATTACATTTTTTTTTAATTTTATGTCTCAGATTTTATTGTTTTGTTTTTGCAACTTAAAATATTATTAACTACAATACAGCGAAACAAAATATTCTTATTAGTAGTTTTCTTCTTTAAAAACAAGAATTGATTACAAATAATCTAACATGTTTATTCCCCCACTTGTCACAGTTTTTATGAAACGGTGCCATTCTGTCATTTTTAAAAAAATTAAAAATAAATTTATTAATCATAAAAAATGATTTATGAAATGGAATTTTTGTTTAAAGGAGAAAAAAAAAAAAGAATCTGAGTGAAAAAGGCTGAATTAAATCTGTAATATGTTTGTTAATTAATTTTAATAAAAACTAAAGTCAAAATTAAATTTTTAATTTAAACTATTTACATAGCTCTTATTGAACAAAAATTAAAGTGAAATGGAAGGTTAAGGACTTTATTTCTCAGATCATCGGAAGATTTTTAAATTTTTTTTATATTAATCTCGATATTATTTAATGTGTCTCTTTTAGCTAAATTCCTATTTCACTTATCGTGCTAAAAATTATGTGGGTGAAAAGAGAGAGAGAGAAATTTACGATGTCAAATTTCAAATCATCATGTAAGACCATTATTTTTCAAGCTATTATTCGTCTTAATAAATTTCAGTCATTAACCAGCTTAAACCGCTTTGAAACAATCACAAGACTTCTCTATCGGTTTCTATCCCTCGCCCCCTCTATATAAATACATATGCTATTTCCAAATGTTAAATTATTAACCAATAAATTCTTAAACATATTTATATGGAATTTTTATGAAAACAATATTTTGTAAACACAAACTGCTATTTTCTTATTTCTGAGACCATAAAACAGTTTCATAATGGATTAATCTTAGAACAGGAGTCAAATTAATCCCACTTAAGAATGAATGAACTGATATTTTCCCACTGGGTTTAAAGAGAAAACTGTCATTAAACGGGAGTGAAGTTTTTTTGGACATATTATAAAAATTAAATTATTTAATTTCTTCCACAAAAATATTCTATTCCATGAAAATAATGTCATAGTTCTACTTTAACTGTTTGAAAATGCATCTGCTTTCAAAGATGCATACATAATAATGATACAATACAGGTAAAAGCAGGTAAAAAATACATGCGATTGAAAGATAAAGAGGAAAATTCTCATTTATGCGTTATTCATTGCCTACGCAATTTCGAGCTTCAATTATTCATTAAGTACGAGATTTCGAGCTTCAAAATTCCCTAATCAAAGCAATATCATGTTCATGATAAAATTTAGCATGAAAATTATGGTGCCAAAATCAAAATACTTACGTTATTGTTATTTCATATGGCCAAACGAAAAATAAATATCTATAAATGAAAACATTTGTGAAGATTTTTATTTAGTTATCGTTTGGATTTTTAAAAAATCTCAAGACTAATTGCATTTCCTTCTAAAATTACTTAATTTTTTATAGATTACTATATAAACTAAAAATGGGTTTGTAATCAAAAGATTTTTTTTTTTCAAATTTTAATAAGAAAAGTTAAGATAGGATTTCTCACTATTGCGCTTTTCAATTATTGATAGTATCGCCGTATTCTTTCAATTTATTTCGGTATGAAAGATTTAAAATCGAACACCATATATTATTTGTTTTCTTTTTCTCTCTTTATCAATGCGTGATGAAGGAGAAATGTTCAAAGAAACTCTAAAAAAAATCAAATGCATTGATATATCTGTGCCCTTTAAATAACTTTATACTTTGATAAGTTCTTTTCTTTAACAAAGAAAGAACAAATTCAAACGATTTTAATAAACTAGTGAAAATAAATTTGATGTTGGAAAAAAATTGCAGATTTTAAAACTATTTTTATTTTAATAATATTCAGATTAAATATATTTAAAACTATATTTTAAAAATAATACTTAAAGGAAAACATACATTTGTAGTGTACAAATCTTATAACGCCTTTTTATTGCTCAAATTATGTTTTGCATATTATTTTCGCATGTCTTTTCAAAACGGTATGTTGACATGTATTGTTTGCCTGAATTCATCGTGTGTGCCCCCCCCCCAATGATTACACATTATCTGAAAATGCAACTCACATAGTTGATGTAATAAATCCCTATTATTATTACTAATATTTAAAATGTATAGAGAGATTTAAAAATAATAATGCATTTTGTTCTCAGAATCACAATTCCTTATTGAATTTTTACAAACACAAAATAAAATAAATTTTCCCGATTCGTACCGGCATATCTAAAATGAATAGGTCCGAGAAACAGTCTAAACACCCCTGTTATATTCGGCCTTGCCGGCAGGCATACCCCTGAGTACATTCGACCTTGAAAAACTTACCTGCGCCAGACTTCAAAAACAAGTCTGGCATAATGACTTTTACGGTTATAAACAAATGAATTATCGCCAAAAGGAGAATCCTGCCGCGCTCAAGGAATCCCCATTTTAAGCAGAGCATCACGCTGAACATTGGCATCTATTGGCGACCATCTAGAACTTGAAGAGCGAAAACTTTTCTGAAGGACACAACAGTTGGTCGAAAAGCCGATCGGCGAAGCAGTGTGTGAAGTGTTGTTCCGAACGCGGTGAAAACGAAAACTGTGGATTTTGAATCGTCTGCTGCTTGTGTGATTGAATCTGGCATTGTTTATGATATGGATTAGTAAGAACAAATTTGCTGGAAGACGAGTTTTGTTTTAGAATTTCACAATTCTAGTGGAACAACTTGCATTTATTTTTTGAGCTGCTTTGTGGTGGTAAGTTTGCAAGATTTTTGCATATCTAAAAAAGTCTTGTTTTAGTTAGACTACGTTTTTTAAATAGTTTTTCAATATGTTTTTGCAGCAAATAAAGCATGTTTGTAGCAAAATTGCATTTCTGGAATAAAATATATGAATGAAATTTTTTATAAATTAAATCGTTGTATTATTGGCAATACATATTGAAAATTAATTTAAAGAATTTTTAAGGCATTTTTCACACAAATGATACTCATGTTGTTGTACTATTTGAACTATTAGCCTTCACAATGTATGATTAATAAATATCAAATGTGTTCTTATACGAACAACGATGAATTCTGAATGATCAACTTCAGCTCAAAATCGATATTTCTTTCTTTCAATTTCTTCTGGATCTAATGTAACTTATTTTTTAATAACTTCTGATCAAAAGTTCGAATGAATTGAATGCTTTATTTTTGCAAACAAATTTATTTTCTGTGATTTTTGTATTGATAAGATTATTTTTTCCCGTAAAAATTATTTACAGACAGTTTTGGGAAATGTATTTCTTCCTTAAGTAATATAATTTTTTTCCAATTCCAAAATTCACAAAATCTTCAATTATAAATACTAGAAATCTAGTCGTTATTGAATTCCTTTATTAATAATGCACTTTTAAAATTTCGGTATTTTATATGTTTCAACCAAAGAAATAACAATTGTTTCATTAGAATGCCTTTTATTTGCAATTTTTTGAAAAAAAATTAAATGCATTTGTTTACGAACTAATAATTTTCTTTTAAAATATGAAATAGTTGCTTATTTATTTTTGTGAATTATTATGATGAGGTTTTGATGTTGTGATTCTAGCGTAAATAATTTTCATCTTATTACATCTAATGTCCAATTATTTTTTATTTTCGATTTAATAATAATGATTATATATATATATAAATATATAATATTAAAGAATTCCTTAATAGCATATGTTGATATTAGGTTATAAATAGAAATATTAGAAGAATAAATATTTTAAAGAATTTCATTTCTTTATTCAACTTTCAATTCATATATCTATGAAATCTGCTCCATTTAAACAGTAACAGTGAATCTTGCCTTAGAAATTAAATTCCGGCTATTTTTTTTTATAAAATTTAGCATTACAATAAAGAGTTTATAGAAATGTAATTTTTCGTTGATGAGATAGCTTTTCTTTGAAACATTTTATTGCCTAATATTTAGATATTTTCGCAGATATTTCAAAAATTAATTAAATCTCAGAACTGCGTGGAAGTTAATTGTTGAAATTATTTATATCTTTCGAATTTTTTTCTCGGAATATTTTTCTGTTAAATTTTTCGAATCCGTGTTAAATTGTGTAGTTTATCATTGCGATATTTTAAATTTTCATTTAAATATTTATTAAAAATATAGTTCAAAAAGCATCCATAGTTTATTAATCATTTTAGTAAATTAGAATCGTTACATGCGTGTCATATGTTTTATATAGAAAAAGCTAGATTAAATCAATAAAACCGAATTTCTCTGATGAAAATACGCTGTCATTGGTAATGATTAATTTTAAATGCTTTTTTTATTGATCAATTGTGCCTCTATTTAATTCGCCTTTTATTTCTGATTTAAAAAATAATTAAAAAATCTTAAAATTAAATTAGTAGATAAAAAAATCTAACAAATTAATTACTCCTATTTGTAAAAAGTCAAACATTTATACAGTTAGCTACTAATTCCATTTTTTTGTGAGTGTGCATTTTTGTCTATTAAATTTTATTATCAAAATTTATATTTTGTAACCTTTCGTTAAAACTTATTCCTTTTTGATTTATCATAAGGAACCAATTTAAAAGCGATAACGCGATTTCGAACAGCTGTGTCATGAAACAGTTTTCAGCAACAGGTGAATGCATTTCTCATATCGACCGTCAGACAATATTTTTTTTTATCCAAATATATTCCTATGCTCGAAAAAGCAAAATATTTTTGCAAATTTCTCTTTAAATATGACAGGTTTTTATTTATTTATAAGCACGTGTATTGAGATATTATGGGAAATTGTAAGCTGAATTGGATATTATTCTAATGCATAAATGATTGTGGGGAGAAAAAAAAAAAAAAAAAAAAGAAAAAAAAAACATTTCTATTTTTTTTTTCTCAATTTTGTAATTTTCTAGGAAGAAAATATAAAAACAAGTGAGAAAAGAAATAAACTTTGGATTAAATAACTGCCCTTAAGCAGTTATGGCTCCAACATTTGCTTATTTATATGACTCAAAAATTAAGGTATCGCGGTTCGAATCTTTTGTAAAATTATGACCATTTCTTATTTTTCCTTCAATTATTTTTTTACAGTTACTGCATTTTTAATAATTCTGATGCAATATGTAAACTCAAATATTAATTTGAAATTATTTCTGAAACAATTTTCAAACACTTTTATTAATTTCTTAGTAAATTATTTTCGTCTCAAAGATCTGGCAATATATATGTAGCATTAATACTTTTATAATCTGTATTTATATTTTACATTTATGCTAAATTGTTAAATTATTTTATATAGTAAAAAAATGTTTTTCATATGGAAAATACGTCATTTAAATTAATCTTGTAAAAAAAGTAAAATAAAAAAATTGAAACAATAATTTTTTATTTATTTATGCTTTAGTTAAGGTAAGATAAGGATAACTGCTCGAAAAAAATTCCAAAAACTATTAAAAAATGAATTGCACTATTTCTTAGTGTTTTTTTTTTTAAATCAAAGAGAAGAAAGTAAATTTAGCTCTCTCTCCCCCACTCAAAAAAAAAAAAAAAAAGCAACATACACAACTTTTTTTTTTACCTAAAGCAACAGTTTCTTCGTTTCAGTAGAAATGAAATATTTTACGGGTAACAATATTTGTATAAACTTTTCCCTGAGTCCAAATCTCACACAAATGATTACATCGATTGAGATTAGATGCAGATTGATAAAATATCACGCATGTTAAAAAATAAAATCGGAAAAGAAAACGAACGGGTTCGAGGAAATCCGAAAGTGACAATCAAGCCTCTCGGTTACAGCTATTTTCTTCTAAACCTGTTTAATTTCACCTGATTTTCTGCATTCTACCGCCTCGGGACTGCACTAGACAAAATTATTGGGCAGAAATTTATGAAGCTGTCGTCCAACTTTTAAGGAATCTTAAGTGATTTTTTTTCACTTGTAAGTGACATTTTATGGCTTTATTTAGTTGTTATATTTCTTTTTTTACCAAACGCTTTTTTAAAAAAAATTTTAATGGTCTATAATTATCTTGGGATTCTCCAAATCGGTGGTATTAAAATAACGAAAAATTGAATTGACATTATGTGGTGGGTCAATTCACACGTTTTGGTCACATGACAAACATTACTGCACATGCCGCTTTATATCTTGGTGCATGCTGTCTTACGCTGTTTTTTCATATAAGACTAAAAGGATCAAATAAAAGATGTTTCATGGATTCTTAAATTGAGATGGCGTTGATAACTTCATACCCGTAAACTTATAAAAAAAAAGAAACGTGTGTGTGTGTGTGTGTGTGTGTGTGTGTGTGTGTGTGTGTGTGTGTGCGCGTATCGATGTTATGGAGAAAATGCCATTAGACCTAGTACTGCTGCATTCAATGTATATTTTAGAAAGTGAAAAAAGAGCGACGCTTATTTTAAAAACAACAAGATAATAATCTTTTAATTGATATACTAAAATGCGTATTCTAAAGACAGGTGACCATTAAACCTAGAGCTATTAAGCAGCACTACTCATATATACTATAGCAGTCAAAGCGATTTTTAAAAAAATTAGTTAAAATTTTAGAGATTGAAAATTAAGTTTTCGAAAATTTCAGATAAACTTCAATTCTTTGTCTTAATGGCTCCTCATATTTAATTTACTGACTATTAAAATAAGACTGTACAAATTTAAGTTTTGCACCATTTTAAAATTTTTAAAAAATCAATTTTTTTAAATCTCTAATTTTTTTACACGATTTTTGCATGCGATTTTCGCGTCCTGCTGTGTTTATCTTTTGTTATTACAGATATAAATGGTTTGGTATTATAAATAGCACATAACATTGCACTTCTTACTAAAAATATTTAAAAAAAATTTCTACAAATATTGTTTCTAAATTATGATTTAACATTAATTAGAGGGTTAATGATGCCAATTAAAATGCTGTGCATATTTTCCCCGAAATTTTGGTACTTACATAATTTTCAACGATAAATTACTTCAGATTCAAACCATTTTCGTTGTTTCATCAAATATTTTAATACGTTGATATTTTTTTCCGTTGTTGAAAATGAATGAAGATAGATTCTGTTCATTATTTGAAAAAGTTATGTGACGAATCAGAAAGTAGCTGTCATGTGACAAGATTTCAATATTCAAATTTCTCCTATATTGTGACTCCTACTTTGTGACTATGCGTTACTTCATGAATATGAAGTCACGCATTAGCTATGCAATTTAATATAAACAAATGAAATTTAAAAATAAATTAATTATCATTCAATTCCTACTGAGGTCAACAAATAAATATTTTACTTTTCTTATTTTTTATTAAATAATTATTAAAAAAATTATTAACTATCGAAAAATGATTTTCGCAAGAATTGAACTCGTATTCTTCACCTTCAAGTGAAAAATATCGAAATCCTCGCATCTATCTTCATTAATATTTACCGATTGATCTACTGTCTGTTGATTTCACTTCTCATTTAAAATTACTAAAATTCTATTTAAAGTAATAAAACTCAACTAAATTAATAAATTGATATTTGAAAAACTGTATTAACAACAACTGTCATCGACTACAAGTTTTAAAAAATGTATTTAAACTCAAGTGGATGAATAAAAAGTATTTTCTGAAGATTGAAAATTTTATATAAATAAGCAAGATATATAAATAAGTATATATATACTGGGGGAAGTGAACTAATTATAGGAATTGAATAAAATCAGCCAGCTGGATCGTCAAAGGCGGCTGATAAGTATCATATATTCTTGAAAAAATTCCCTTATAAAATTGGGTTTTAGGGTGAATAATTTATATATAAAAACATTTCTTATAAAGCCAAGTAAAAAAAATTCCTTTTAGCTGAAAGATTGTTTGTTGAGCCAAATCATATATATATCATACACTCTAAAGAGGCTTGAACAATTTAATTTTAGAATTTGTTGCAATCTTGAGCGATAAAAAAGGACTTGGTGTCATTGCACAACATTAGACAACTTGCATTTGTATATTAAATGACATCTACTGCGGCATTTGTCAAGTAGGCATATCTACTTATAAATATTATATATAATAGTCAAAAATTACCTCTATTGTAATCAAAATTATTGGATTATATTTAAAAAAATTCTTTTGGAAATATTTTTGATAGTTCTTTTTTAAAATGTTGCTAATTTTAAAAATCTGCACTCTGTTAATATGATCATAAAATATTTTACTGGAATAATAAAAAAAAAGTATTCTTTTCTTTGGAATGATAATTTATTTCATATATTAAAGAAATATATTTGAATTAAAACATAATCTCAAATTAACCAAATCCAAACGCAAGAGAATTTCATCAAACGGAATACAACATCTGCCATTACTTAATGTAGAGTCATTTTTCTTTCAAAACATTTTGAATATACAAGTGTTAAATCTCGTTTTACAAACCAGAATCATTTTCTAGAAAAAAAGTAAAATTTGTGAAATTCTTTTTTTGCGTATTCATGATGACGATTATAGAAGCTCATTTTTTCCCCTGTTAACAAGATTTTAAAGAATAACCTGAAGATGCCTTCCTGTTTCTTTTAGTATTTATTTTCGAGTAATGCGCAGTGTAATTCTTCTTCTTCCTCGTACCTGGAGAGTAATTACCTGTTTGATTTCCTGCCGACACTGAGATGTGAAAGGTGAAAAGTTTCGAGTTTGTTGAAAGTCAAGTCTATTTAAATTAAGCGGATTTCGGAACTGAAAAACGTTTCTTGTTCTCATCCGTTTTAAGAAAGCAAACCTTGACAGATTTACTGGACGAATTAAAAATAAATAAATAAAAGGTTTTTCTCCAGAAGATGACCTTCAAATCTGAACAATGGGATCTTTTAAATTATTCGCTTTACAAAAAGCATATTTCATATTCATATTTTTTGATATTTCATCTGCAGCTGTGGGAAATACTCTTTATTTGCATTCATTTGATGTACTTGCACGTTGTAAAAAAAATTTTTTTTTAATAGAGCATCGGTTTCAAATGAAAAATTCAAATTTTGTGGTATACTAACATATAAAAAGATTGCACATTTCAAATTATCAAAGATTAAAAATTTTTAATTTCAAACGATTGCAATTTTTTTTTTAATTTCAAAAGATTGCAATTCTTTTTAATTTCAAAAGATTGCAATTTTTCAAATTTCAAACGATTGGAAATTTTCAAATTTTAAAAGATTTTAAATTATCAATGATTGCAAATTTCAAATTATCTATGAAGATAGTTTTAATTTACAATATAAATTTTGATTATTGAGAGATAGATTTTGAAACCTTTGTTGATCATGCAAAATTCATTCATGAATTTGCTAGATGTTCAAAGTATAAAACAGACGGACCATTTTAAATTTATTTTATTAAAAGATCATACTTAATATAAGGAATTCAATAAATTAACCTTCAGTGCATGAGTATTTAATGAATAAAATTTGATATCAACTGGGAAAAGAGCTTAATTGATGGAGAAAACACAAAAAAAACCCCTTATTTTAAGATCTGTTAAATAATTTTCATATTTGTTGTTTAACATCGTCATGAACATCCCCGCCTCGAGTTCTACAAATCTACTAAATATTGTTCATTATTCTTGCTTTGCTTCTATGCAAAAACATCTTTTTATGTATTTTATTATTACTTTTTGTATCAATAATCATAATTCGAAATGAAATGAAATCATACTGAGGTAACGTGTTAAAAATGAAAATTTTCACCGATAAAGAAATAAACTGCTCAAGATTTTAGTTACGTTCTGAAACAATAAATTGATTTTGTTAAAATGAAAATTAAAAAAAATTTAACGCTCTGCGAAGGTTGTTATATAAAGAGATATGAGGTTTTAAACATGATGATAATTTTTATTTTCATGCTATGAATAATTTCACAGCTCGAACTAGCGAACTTTGTAGTTTGAGCGGTAGTGCAATATCAATCTGGCCGGAATATGTATAGATGCTTCTGTGCTCTTGTGGAATTAAGTAAAGTTGATGGAATTGATTTTCATCGATGAAAACTGTCCAAGAGTATGATTTTCAGTGCAAAATTGGATTGTTTTCTATACATTGCACAAAGAAATCTTATGTAAAGCAATATTTAATTTAGAACAAATGTAGTACTTGGGCTTTTCTTAAATAGTGTTTGGAAATACTAATACTTAATAATAAAAGAATGCACTTAACTAAAATTTTCAATTTTGTTCCTAATGATTTCAAATCACTTATATTTCTTCGAGAAACAGTGTCACAATTTTAATTTCAATATTTACCACTGAAGCACAGACAACGACCTTTTATCTTTCGAACGATAGTGCGGTACTAGCAAGCTTCGAAGATTTCCTAGTAAAATTCCAGTTTTTCCTTACAATGGCAATCTTTTTATCTAAAGGAATGATATCGAAAAGAGTATTTTGGAAATGATTTCTATTGACATAGCAACCACGCCAATCAGAGTTTCTTATTTTTATATTCATCTGCCGATCTAACCACAATTATAGAAATGAAGCCAACAAACTGATTTTGCAAACGTTTTTGATAAACATCGTGAGTATATTTTAAACGATTTGTTTTATTTAAACGAACTCTCATCATAAGTTTTGCGTTACATTAATGGCAATAGTTTTTCTTTTTGAAATATTTTCTGTTTATTGGCGCAGTAATGACCTGTTTTTTAGACCAATAGCTATAAAATTAGGCACATGTATTTTGTATGTACTACGAAAAGTAAAAATGCGTACATCGGAAATTTGTTTTTAAATATTAATTAAAAATATAATCAACAATTTGGCATTTTAAAGTACGCTTTTAATATAAATTTTTAAATTTGTTCGACTTGCAACTAAAATATTCGTAAAAAAGCATTTTAAGTGCGTCCATTTTAAAACAGTATTACTTTTTAATGACGTATAATTGGATGTATTGCATTACTTTTCTAATTGCTTGAAAATATCTTTCTTATTTTATTGCATTGATTTCTTTTTTGTTGAATCGGAAATTTTTATTGAATAATCCTGTCAGACATTGCACAAATTTAAAAAATAGATTATATGTTATACTTAAAACTTTAGTTCGAAAAGATTCTACTATCTTTTGTTTTACTTGAAATTTAGATGCTTAGTTTCATCAAAAATATTCTTAATAATTAAAATTTAAATATCATATATTTTAATTTAAATTTCAAATTGTAAATAACATTACACAAAAACAGAATTATATTGTGCAGACGTATAGAATATTGCAAAATTTTTAAAATAGTTTCTGTTAGACATCTTTTAATTTTAACTTTTAAAATACTTTGCTGAAGAGCCATAAGGAATAAGCTATAAAAAATATTTAATTCAAAATTGCACAAAAGAAAAGAAAGAATAAAAAAAGCTATCCTTGAGAATAAGCTGTTTGCTAAAGGCTGTTAGTATTTAGAAATAACTCACTTTCTCTCGATACAAATTGGATTGCTCCTTCCAATGGTATTTTTAGGCATTTTGTGACCATAACCAATGCTTATAAATTATCTTTTAATTATATTTTAATGATAAATTTAGTTTCTCATTTTATCACATTTTTGATTCAATCATTTTTGTTAATGTTAAAGATATATATATTTCATTTTCTTGATTTAATGAAAAAAAGTATTTATTTATTTATCATAATAAAAAACTGCCCATATTTCATTTTGTGCAAAATGTTATTGAAGTAAAATTCGATGTTTACGAAAATGCTATAATATTTAACGTAATGAATCCTATCTGAATTTTATATTTTAGAAAGCATTAATATATTCATGTATTTCTATTTTTTTTTTTTCCTTATTTATTTGAGAATCAAAAAATTAAATTTTATATTCCACAGAAGCCAAAAATATTCCACAGTGGCCAGTTATATTTCTTACATTATTAATAAAATATTCACATTATTTTATAAATTATATATTTTGCAGATTTATTTGGTTGTTAAAAATAGCATCTTTTAATCAGTTTGACTGAAGATTCCAACCGTCCTGCTGCTATAGATTGTTGCCTAGTCGGAAATCTGCCCTGAGTCATGCTAGTTTAAATTTTGTACCCGAATAAGAAGGGGAAAAAAAAGCCACACTATCGAATATTTAATGGCATAAGTAATTGGTATTTAGCATTTGACTGTGACGTAACGTAAATTGAAACTATTGTGTTTTTTTAAAAATATAAAACATGCACTTAGAAACGAAACTGGACGTTGTAATAGCAAAATATGTTTACAACTTCGTGCTAAGTTCATTACTCATTTTGTGTTTCAAAGTTCAAAATACAGTTCTTCGGCGAAAACATAAGATAAATCATAAATAAATTATTCATCGAATAGATTCGATAAATTTTTCTGAGAGAATTAGGAATGCAGTTTTAATAATATTTCCTGATGTTTTCAAATTTTTAATGGCATCGCACCTGTTTCATTTGACTTTTATTTATTTTATGAGAATTTTTATATGCTAGAAACATCTGAATTCCAGAAAAGTAAATTCTTTTTTTGACCTGAAATGAATCGGACGAATACGAACGTTCTTTAAAATAACATTTGCAAAATTCCTTTTTTTTTCTGCAATTGATTTAGCTTCTGAATATTTTGTTTGTTTTTATTTTGAATTCTGATTTCTCTGATTTATGTTTGGACATTCCACTTTATTTTTGCATTCTTTTAATTAATTCTTTTGATGTTTTTAAGTTGGTTTTGCTTGATCTTCTAGCTCTTTATCTTTCTCGTTTTCACGATAACCAGATCGTTTTCGCCTTTTACGTCATAACCACTTGTCGGCTTACTTTTTAGCCATCAATTCTTAGATATAAAAAGGCGAAATAGTGATGATAAATATCCATCGATTATATTTGAAGATTTCGGAATATCGTTTCGTTTCAAGCGAAGAGATATAGCGAGATAATTTTGTTGATTGATTTAGTAAATAATGAAAGTTTGTAAAAATAATAAAAACATTTTCACTGCACTAAGAGAAGTTATCATTAAAAGTGCATAAGTAGTTTGCAAACTGTAGTAATATAAATTATTTAAAATATCTTCTTGAAATATTGCACAGAATACTATGAAGTCCAGGAAAGTTTTGTGAAGTTTCTTAAAAGTTTATTAGCGGCTTATTTTTTTTAAATCAAGAATTGCAATCAATGCAATTATCTTCCTTGAAGCCAGTTGATACATTTTCACCACTTATAAGTTGATAAATCAACTCCAATGATAATTAAAGCTTGAAACAGCTGGATTTGATTCAACTAGATAGTTTTGGTTAAAAATTGTATAAAAAAACAATAAACTAGTTAATAACATGGAACCGTTTTATTTCTCCATTAAATAGTTTTTAATATATTTAGCATTTCCTGCAAGGCAAATTTAATAAACTATCCCAATAATTAATGAACTTAAAAATTAAGTTTCCATGTGAAAACAAGGTTTTTTTAGAATAAATCTTCTAAGGATATTGATTTAAAATATTATGACCAGGGCTTCGAACCGTAATTTTTTTTGTTCCGGTTTTCGTTACGGTTCAACTAAAAAATTAATATCGGTTCAGTTCCGGTTTTCGCTCCGCCAAAAATAACGGTTTTCGGTTCAGTTTCGGTTTTCGCTCCGCCAAAAATAATGGTTTTCGGTTCAGTTCCAAATGAATAATTTCATTTTATGTATATTCTTATTTGTACTAAAAATATAATTCTATCATAAACAAAAAATGTAATTCTATCAAAATTTAGAAGATTTTATTCTTTTTTTAATTGGTACACTATGTGAATTGATACAAACAGCAGGTACGATAAGAGCGGTGAGCAGAGGACGACGAGCATTGGCATTGTTATCCATTATCAAAATCTAATGAAATACTACTATTACGAAACATTTGAATCGCCGCCATTACCAAACACCCATTTGATGCGCAGAAGATTTGATAGATGCTTCATGCTACGTCACTTAGGGCCTCTCCTGTCTATTTACTCCTCCCTGATCTAAACAGTCTATACAAACATCCGTGGATGATCGCATGCTGAGATGTGAAAAATAAAATATAACTCGATATTTTTCTTAAAAAATCATCTATACTTCTAGTTTAATCAACTGAATTAAATATGTCTTCTAAAAGTAGTTTCATGCGAAACTGAAACAGAAAAATACTAGTGAATATCAAAATAGGAAATCGAGAAGCAGTATACATGTAATGATAATTATAAAGTTGACGTTAAATTAGAAAATATTGATAAGTTGGTAACAGTAACAAAATGGCTGAAAGATATATCGAACCGAAATAAACCGATATTTTTTTCGGTTCAGTTCCGGTTTTCGTTCCGACCAAAATAACGGTTTTTTCCGGTTTTCGGTTTTCGGTTCAGTTCCGGTTCGAAGCCCTGATTATGACTATTTTAAATAATTTTATTTATCTGTTTTAGAGTTTTTATTCGGAAAGATTGATAGAATTTTTTTATCGTTTGGTGTATACCATTTTCTCTTTTTAATTCACATTAAAATCCCAGACGATAATCCAATATCAGTTATAATATTTATTTTTAAAAAGTTGTATTTAGTTCTATATTTGTTTGTTTTCATGAACATTTGAATTTCATCTAGTTCTAAAGTTAAATATTTATTTTTACTTTCCCATGTAGTGTAAAGTTTTTTCTCGCAATTTACACTATATGTGAAAACTGTAACATTTTTTGGGGGGTTAAAATTTCAAATTTTATTCATAAATATTTTTAAATAAAGGTAGTTTTAATAAAAGTTTCGTCACAATTTTTTTGTCAAAAGATTTTTTTTATTAATAAAGAAACTTTAAAATGTATAGGCATAAAATTTAAACAAGCATAAGCTTATCACGAAATGCTAATAGTTGCTTTAAAGATATTTCAGCTTGATTAAAAAATTAAATACTATAAATTGTATTAATTTTAATTCCATATCGGAGCTCTACATATATAAGATAGAGGTTAGTTTCTATTTTATCTGACTTCAATTTTAAACATCTTTTTACAGTTATTACTTTAATTTACAAAGTTGCTCGTTTTAATCGAGTGTTAATCGAAAATAATATATTAATTCTGACAGATTCTAGACACCTTAATAAAGAAGAAAAAAAAAACAGTTCTTAGATCTTTAGATAACAAAAGCTACTACAGCGAAAAATAAACTTATTTTTTTCTTTATTATTTAGATGAATATCTTAGATTCTGAACTGCTGCGAGAATATAAAGTATGCTCCTTGATTTTATGATTATTAAGTTGGATGAATTTATTGTTTTTTTTTTAAGATAATCCATTTTATTTGGAAATAACTGCGAAGAATATGTATCATCCATACATTTCTGAAGTACCTCCTGAAAAATTGCTTCACCCTAATCCAGTATTTTATAATCCTTCACAATTATTAAGATCACATGTTCGAGTCGCTTAAAATCTGACGGATCGCACTACCTGCTATAAAAGTCAACATATCTTACTCCGCATGCGTTTGAACGTGGTGATTTTAGGGATTCAACTGCATTTTATGAACTCGATGCCTCATTCTTTCTCGCTGTTTTGTGGGCAACGCTTTAATACTCATCTCTCGGAACTAAACGTAAATTGTTGCCCTCCAGTCCCATCGGCACACCTAACCATTTATCAAATATTTTCCTCTTCAGAAGTTATCTTGCCGGACCCTTTGCTAGGCCCCTTTCTTCCACCCTAGACGACTCCTTGACCCCGCTCCCGTCAGGTATGAAATGGCAATTGCTCTGCTATCCTGCCTTCCCCCCCTGGTGTTTTTGCCATCCCCACCCCACTCAGGTTGGGGAATCTGGGGGTATTGCTCGTTAATCTTGGGAGTCGAGTTCCAACGGTTCTTTTGTTTTTTCGAATCTTGGATTGGAATGTTTTGATCTGACTTTTTTTATCGAACTGTTATCTATGATTATTATTTTTTCCTCCTTTCTCTTTTTTCTCTGCTCTGTTCTGTTTTTAATCCTGATCGTGTTTCGCTGAGAATGGAGGTGTGTAGTGTAGTAATCATTTATCATTTCATTTTTGTGACCGGAAGGGCGCCAAGGTTTTAATTCTGTGAGGATGGACTATTAAAATCAATAAATCGTACTAATTTTTAAAACAGTTAAGTTTAAGTTAAGTTGTTGCCTTCCCACTTTGATTCTTCAACAATTGTTGCCTTCACGTTTTGATTCTTCAACAATTGTTGCCTTCACATTTTGATTCTTCAACAATTGTTGCCTTCCCATTTTGGTTCTTCGACAATTGTTGCCTTCACATGTTGAGGCTCCAAAAACCACAATGGTTGTGGTTTGGCGAAGAAAGATTCCTCGAGGTGTGCTTTTATTTCGCTGATGGATTTATTATCACGAAGAAAACTTTTGAAGGAACAGAAAAAAAAGTAACAATCTGATGGATCGAGAACTAGAGAGTATGTAGAATGTGATAAAACATCCCACTTCAGACTGTAAGAGCTTCTCTCTGACTACTAATGCGATACGTGGTCTCGCATTGTCATGATGAAAAACAACCCCTCGTCGACTCATTAATTCTGGCCGTTTTGCTAGCTATACCAGCTTTCAATTGATCCAGTTGATGGCTGTATTTCGTAGAATTTATTGTCGTATTTAAGAAACTCGTAGAAAATTACGCTTTTCAGTCCCACCAAATGGGCAAAAAAACCTTTTATAGTCAGTCACCTAGTCCCAGCTTGGAGTTGTGACCGAAAGGGCGCCAAAATTTAATTTCTGTTTGGGTAGATTATTAAAATCAATAAATCATGCCAATTAAGTCAAAATACATTTAATGACATTAAAGGACCTGATTTACACAGGGGACAAAACTATTTAGGACAATAACATTTAACATATACGCATTAAAATAATACTCATCATGCTTTACGCTCGCTTCCAAGACATGGACTGATTGCTCATGGCAATGGCCGATAGAGAGCCGAGAAAAACAGTTACGGTTACATTTTTTGTTTATTTGGATGCAAAAAAAAATAATAAAGAAGAAATTCAGATTTGAATTCTACTCTAAATGCATTGGACAACTTGAAATGTAGGAAAAAAAAGGGGATGTTTCGAATAAATAAATCCATCATGCTCTAAGGAGTTGTGGTGGCCTGAAAGTAAGTTCTTCTCTTCGAAGTCGGAGGATTTCAGGTGTGAGGACAAATTCCACGGTTGATCCGTCATGTTAGCGGGTTTGATGCATGTTAAATTCTTCAGAGTCTCAAACCTCATCCAACTGGTGCGGCAGAGAAATTTGGAGTGAGGGGGTGCCAGCCAGATCCTATGTCATCCTCGTCATCTGACTGCGGTTCACAGTAATGTGATCTGTTACAATATAGCCTTATTGTTGCTTTAAAACGCGACGTTAATGCAGCCAAACCACGATGTTCTAATGTTCTTTCACTACCACTCAACTCCTACATATTTAGTAACAAACATAAGTAATATTTTCTTTCTTTTATAATATCAAACAGCAAAATATTTTAAAAAATCGATGCAAAATTTTCAAAAATCGAAACATATTAGTTTTTCTTACCATACTTCGAAGCAGGGGGAGAAATGTTTAGGTACAGTACTCTAAATAAACAAGACGTTCATATCCGTCGCCAAAAGTTCGCAATTTTTATGCGGGGTGAAAGGAATATGTAACGCACAATAGCATCTTGATTAGAGATGAAAGAAAGTTCCAGAGAGATCAACTACCACTGCTTTAAATATTGATGAGAGAATATAAAGTTTCATGAGATTTATATATTTAAACACATTTTTTTTCTGGTATATTTTTAATTCTACAGGTTTTTTTTTAAAATTAAACAATGACATTAATTTGAGTTTCATGTGGCTATAGTATTGTGGTATTTCTTGAGTATATGAAGATTGAACTTGATTTTACTAACAACAAGTAATATAAGATTTAAAAAAAAAAATTCATTTCCTAATTAGGTCAATAAGGAAAAATTTGTCGTGACTTTTTATTAAAAATCATCAAAAGAATTATGAAGTTTCAAAAAATGATGGATTTTCTCCAGAACTGAACTTGCATTCTTTACCTTCGCGTGACGAATACTGAAATTCTCGTATTTTACCGAGAGAGCTACTACCTGTCGCCTTCCATTTTCAGCACAAACTGCTAAAACTCTATTTAGAGTATTAAAAATGAATTAAATTTAAGGAATAAATGCATATTTAAGAATAAACCGTATTAAAATCAAGTCTCCTCCAGTACAGATCTTGTTGTGTCCGTGTTTTCACGGAAAGGGGGTGCAATAGCTTCTGAGGCTAAAGACCCCTGAGCACCCAGAGGGCACAAGTCTGACTTGTAGCTCACACACACGACACAACCCTTTTTAGGGGATGGTCGAACTCATTCATACACTCATTCATCCATCCGCAAGTCAGAATTTCGATCCAAATCAGAGACCGACTCATCCCTGATTCAGTACCTCCAGAGGTATCGTTTTTTTATGGGAACTTGGAGGATTTTGCAGTCTCGACATATTTAACGTGCCCCAACTGCCATTAGCGAACATGACGGTCTTTGGCCGAGACGAGGACAGAACCCGCGACCTTCCGGTTACGACACTGACGCTCTACCAACCAGGCTACCGCGGCCCTAGTAAAAAATGCATTTGAACTAGAGTGGATGAATAAAAAGTATTTTATGAACGATTGAAAATTCCAACAAGATATATACATAAATATTATATAGGGAGAGTGTGAACTAATAGTAGGAAAAGAAAAATGACTTTATTTTGCTGATGCATTAGTATTATTATAAAAATATGGATTTATTGGCGAGATATCGTATGTACATTTAAATATATAAATGAATTTTTTAACAAAATTAAATACTACGAATTGTAAATTATCATAGGATTATACTAATAACCAATCATTTAAATTTATTAATAACATTTTGAGATGCAGTAGCTATAATGATTTATGGTTTTTTGAAAGTCCTTTCCATCATTGACGTATCTTAGAAGCACCAAGTTTCACGTTATAATAAAACTTTTATATCAAAGAGAAATAAAAAGAATGGATACAGCTGTCAGAGCCAAGGAAAAAGAGATGACATGTTATATAACATTGAGCTTCTTTTTTTTTTTTTCTTGTCCTTTCTGTTTTTGAGCAATGAAAGTAATTAGCTATATGTCAGACTTATTCTAAAGCCTTCATTCCTTCTTAACAATCCGTACTTTTGTTGAGAGAGGGGCATGTGGATTTTAACATGAATGACCAGATTTTCCGAACAACTGCTCGGAATATTCTCGAATGTTCTCGGAAAGAATTAAAATCTGGTCAAATGAACAGTTTATCATTTATGCCAGAGTCTACCCAAGAAGCGTTATTATATTCGGAAGTGCAATACTGATTTAAGAAATCTGTTTTATTTGATTGTCTGTTTTTTTCTCTGTCTATATGTTTGTCTGTTGTCAATATGTTTGTTTAGTCTCTGTCTTTTTATTTCTGTCCACGTTTCTAGTTTTTTTTTATTTTTTATATTAATATTAGTATATTTCAGAATCTTTTAATCACAAACAAACTATAAATCTGTTTCTGTAAATCGGCAAAAGTTGTCAGTTCTTGCACGGTAGTTAGCGAAACTAGCTAAATCCATTTACCATTTGAACTTCAACTCATTTCCTTCGGCTTTGTCTTATCCAATATTAAAATCCCTAACCAGATTTCAATTAATAAATGTCAGGCATCGGACAATAGTCAAAGGAATGGATAAAACAAGAGCGCCTTTGCATGTCTCTCCCATCTTAATGCTCATTACACTGTTTAAATAACCAGAAGGAAACCCAGAAAATTGTTCTCTTCGTCCATTTTTTGTGTTTTTGATGATATTGTTGTCGGTGTCGGTGAAAAGGGATGGAATGGCTTCTGAGCGTTAAGAGCATCCGAAGGCCGAAGTCTGACTTCGAGCTCAAATGATGACACTCGCATTCACTTGCCCAACCCCTTTTTAAGGGGGAAGGGGGTTCATTCACACATCTGACAAGAGAAGAACAACCACGCCCCAACCAGGACTCGAACCCGGGACACGCAGATCACGGGGAAGACGCGCTACCCGTAAACCAGAACGCCGGCTGTGTTTGTTTTCATAAGATAGAATGAAAGCAGAAATTTTAGAATATGAGTGCAATATTTAACTTTAACACCTAACCCAATATAGTACATTTATTTGTTGTGATAATTTCTGGAGATGATAGCGCACTCGTTTTGAAATTTCTGGTACAAAGCAAAATTTTATCATAAAGCCCTAAAGAAATAATCTGAATGCGATTTCGAGATAAGCCATAATAATAATAAAAAAAATCTAAGATTTGTTTTCAACTAAAAATTTCCTGCAGTATATATATGTGTGTGTTTTTATACTAAACAGTCTAGTTTTCCCATTTATGCCGTCTTTACGATTTGGCTATATAAGTTTTTGATCATGCAATAGAAAAGAATTTAGAAGCGCGATCAAAACTTTTATGGGTCATTAAAAAATTCACCTTAAAACAAAACTGTTTTATTTCTGTTATATTAAATGCAGGGTATGATTGTATTGTCTCCATCAAAAATAGTATTTAGGTTTGTTTTCTTTCGATTAGAAACTGAGGAACAGAAGATTCGTTTTTCACAGGTTGTAATCCCCCCCCCCTCCTTAATCTCTTTTAAAAGATTCAATTTGAAATTTGTTTTCTAGATTTATCCAATGTTGAGAGGTTTTCTCAAGACTAATGAAAACTATACCGTATCCTTAGTTTTTTTTAAAGATGCTTATATTAGTTTGTATTTTGACCTCCTATTTCGATTTAAATATGGCTGTATTGAAATAAATATTTGTCCTGTTTGAGATGCGCAAATGATTTCAGTTCTAGTTAAATAATTTATTTGGCGAAAATAACGAGGGAATTTTTAGTTTTTTTTAAAAAATGCTGTTTTTATTTAATAGATAAGAAATTATTTTTAGAATATTTTATTGTTTATATTTATCTTCAACAAGGTTAATAAATTTCTACTACTAATAGGGATGAGTTGTGTATTTGTTTGTGTGCCATATAAGATAAACTGTTTTATCTACAACTACCAAATCCAGCACAAATATACTTTTGAGTGTGGGAATGTGCACTTCGTGGCTATTATTTTTTGAAATTTTAATTAATATTTTGACTAAAAACAACTAATATAAAACTTAAATTCAATTCCTACTTAGGTTAATAAAGAATAATTTTTATTTAGTCACGTTTTATTAAATACTTATCAAAAAAATTATTAAGTATCAAAAAAATGATTGATTTTCGCTAGATTCTTTCACGTGAAAAGTACTGAAATCCTTTCATTTTACCGATTGAGCTACTGCCTTTCAATATTCAATTCAAATTCTTAAAACTCTATTTAAAGCATTAAAAATGAATTAAATTTAATGAAAGAATAAATATTTGAAAATGTATTAAAATCTAGTGTCATCCACTTCAAGTAAAAAAAATGTATTTGAATTCGAGTGGACGAATGAAAATTTTTTTATTAACGATTAAAAATTTGAATATATATATATATATATATATATATATATATATATATATATATATATAATATAGGGAGAGTGTGAAGTAATAGCAGGCCCTGTATAATTTACGTTATAAAGTGACCGCTCTTTTAATAATTAGTCATTTAAGGTTCATATTTCGGCATATTTTTAACATGTTAATGATTTTTAAAAAAATGTTTTATTTTCTTTGCTAAATTTGTGTCTGTGTCTATTTTTATTTTAGACAATGCACATCTACGTATGTTCACAATCTACACTTATAATAAAGCTCAATGTGTGTGCGTGTGTGTGTGTTCGTGTGTGGGTGCGTGTGTTGGTGCTCTACAGGCCAGACCGTTGGACCTACAGCTACCAAATTTGGTACATGTATACCTTGGAGGTCTGGAATGTGTACCTCGGAGACCTTTTTTCGAATTTCTAATTAGAATTTGAATGAATTAAAATTTAAGCGAAATTTCGACGTTTTTCCGCTATAACTTCCGAAAATATTATCGGACAAACATGATTTTAACATCAATTTAAAGATAAAAAATGAGCTTTTTAATGGTATCAGTGTTTTAATGTATAACTCAAGCTCCTATTTTTAAAGAATTTTTAAAGTAATATTTTAACCATTTTTTTTGAGCATGTGACTGGATAAAATAACATAAATATAAAATGTGATATCTTATAAAAAAAATAAATGCAAGGCAATAGATTCTATGATCGTTCGCAATATATATATATCATTAATTCCATAAATTATCTTTATTTACAGTAAACCTGGTTGAATTTAGACAGGATATGCATTGAAATTCCGACTTAATGGCATATTTCTATAATCGTTTGTAATATCTGTATCATTAATTCAATACTTTTTTTCCCTTTTTCGCTTTCTTTAAAAAACATATTTAATATTTTGGGCAACATCACCGAAAAAAAAACATTTTTAATATTTTGGAAGCATAATCGATAAATTGTTAGAGCATTAAACTCAAAAAGTTTAATCGAATAAAGTTACCAACTCTTTAACTACTAATAACTGAATCGTTTAACTTTAACTATTTCTTAAATTTTGGCTAATGAATATGTGATTTCATTGAAAATTTTAGAACGCATTACTCATGGCGAACCAGCTGGTCGCCAAAGGCGGCTAATATTATTATATGTTAATATTATAATAGTAAATAGTATAATTGTAGTAATGCCATTCATAGTATTATTAATATTATAATAAATAAATGTGCTGATATCTATAGGAAAATGATTAATTACGCTTGATAAATAGTTATCATCATCCTAATATTTCATTCTTAAAAGGATTTATATTTTTTACAAAGTCATTTATTTGACTACTGACTACTGGTAATGCTTAGTCTTCCTTTTTTTAAAATTACAGCCAGTCTATAGACCTAAACTTAGTCTGCTTTGTTGAAAATCCGCCATTGGCCTTATATTGTGTAAATCTATGAGAAATTCTAAAGATAAACACTTATAGGAAAAATTGGTACTTGTATCAAAACAAGCCTGTATTGTAATGAATTGAAACTAAAATCATATTTCATAGAATTCATTTGATGTGAAATCATTGGAAGAATTTTCTATATTTTATCCTTAATTGGATTTTTATTTTTTACTAATTCATTTATTTGACTACTGACTGTAGGTAGTGCTTAGTCTGCCTAGTTGAAAATCCACCATTGCACTTATGTGTAAATCTATGTGAAATCCACTTATATGAAGAACTGGTACTTGTATCAAAACAAGCCTGTAGTGTAATGAATTCAAACTAAAATATTATTTCGTAGAATTCTTTTGATTGAAATCATTGAAACATTTTAAGAATTCCTTAAAATTTAAACTCACAACATGATGGCATCTTTTATTTAAATTCTATAGCTGACATTCCATTTCCTGGTATATAAAAAAAGCATTTTCCAAGTTTTGTTCGAAAGTGCTTTCATAAATTTTGAAGGCATTAAACTGACCAAAGGGCCATCAACAAATTCAAAGGGTAAAGGACCTTAAGTGTATGCAAACTGTTGACGGGGGTCATTGATGGGCTCTGCAAATCAAATGAATGTGAGTTGGGCCATTCCTCAGCTCATGAAAAGGTTCTTCTTGTTTTTGGTCTTAATTGCCGAGGGCAATTTTTTGGAACTTTGATTGTCATTCTCTGTATAGAATGTGATAGACACATGAAATATGTTTTTTTTGGATGGCTTAGATTTATGATTTTGCATCTTTGCATGGCGTGGAATTGCCACAAAAAGATTAAGGTAAGACATTATTGAAAGGGCTGCTGCTCTTGGAATTCCACGAATTTTGTTTCTTTTATTTTTATGGGACAAAAGTTTAAGAATTACATTGAACTCTCTACCTGTTTTTTTTCAGTTAGTAAAGTAATGAAATGTTTGGTAATTATTTTGAATATAAAAAAAAATGGCATCTTCTTTGTAAAGCATTAATCATTGTTTTTTTTAAATTATTTTCTTCGGTAAATTTTAGATTTTGCTATAAGGAATCTAGTTCTTTACAAAAATAACATTCCTAAGAGAGAATTGACTATTATTTTAATTTGCAGTACATCAGGATTTTTCAGGTTATAGTGCATGACCTCTTTTAGTATTTGTTTCGATCTTTTTTTATTCGGCTACACGTATGCAAGATGTATAGTTATTTGCAGCACCTTAAAAATAACATAAAAAATTCAAGCAGATACAGTATTTATTTCATCACTAAACATTTATTTTGCGTTATCAAATTTATTTTTACCATATGATTTATGATAACATTTATTATCATTTTACAAACATGTGCACTTTCTGTTTAGTAACCACTTCCAAACGATACTCCTATTCAACCACATGGTTGTTAGTATTAATTATGAGAGGGAATTGCTATGCCACAAACTCTTCACTTTTTGTGAAAGTACATTCGGTGAAATTATTTTATTATTGAAAAAGGTTGGATACGTTTATTGCTACTTTCGAAGGATGAAATTTTAACATTGTAATATACAAAATAATTTCAGTTAAAAAAAAACTTTTTTTTTTGACATTTTAACATTGTAACATACAAAATAATTTCATTTCAAATTTTTTTTTCTCATAAAGTCTGAATACGCTTTGGCATTTGATATTCTTAAAGTCTATATAAAAAAAAAGACTGCATAACCTTGCGCATTTTTTTTTCTTCACTACCAGTGTCATTTGTTGGATCAAACTTAGCAGTGATCGATGCGAACTCTCGATACTTGGGAGTGTTCTAAATAATTTGTGACAAGTTTCATTACAGATTTTATTATATTATGCACAGCTCCTACCACTTTTGCTTTAGTTGGCTTTCTAGACTGCTGATTGAAGCTGGAGTTTAACAATGGCGTTGTCAGAATTGTAAGATTAATCCTTTGATTTAAGATGACAGCGATCATGATTATTTTTTTTTTCAATTCGTTCAAATCAAGTCTTTGTTATTTATTTTGGATTGAAGGTCGCAGGGAGTTGGTTGTGATGGATAATGATTGAAGTTCCACTTGCAATTCTTGCCGTCCAATTTAGATTTCAGCGCTTTTCAGAAAGAATTGTCATTTTTGATACTGCTTTGATATGTCTTGGAAGATGCATTAGGACGAGATTTGATTATCGATTGTTCAATTGCATATAATCTGGTTTTTTTTTTTCTTTGATCGAGTTATAGAAGCTTTTTTTTTTATTTAAGAGTCATTCGTGATGTGAAAATTCTTTTATAATAAAGAATAATTATATTGTATTACTATTTTCTCGTGTGCGATGCTGTATAAAGTTGGAAGTATTGTAATCATGAAATTGAAATTCGAAGTTTTGACATATCTCATGCTGCAGATACTCCTATGTCCAAAAAACACATTGAAATAATATCTATGAGCACGATATCTAAAAGACGCTTCAAGCTAGACAGTTGAAATTTGGATATCATTTTTTTGCTAAATTTCTACATTTTTATCAACTTTAGAAAAAATTCCGTTTGTCCGAAAGTTCGAATATGAATCAACGGGATAACTTCTTCTTTTATAAGCCGACCACCCCGCCGCCACTGAACGTAGCAGTATCGACAGGATTTGTTGTGGTCGATTGCTGAATAAGTATTGTCCAACCTCACATGGACCGATCAGTCAAACTAACATTCTTTTCGGTGTAGGAAACAGCTGCCTTTCTCCCTATCTGCACACTTCTAGTTTCAGTAGTGCTAATCTTCCGCCTTTTATTAACAGGATAACTAAAACCTAAAGGAGATAGATGGATAACATTTGGTTTCCTTTGTAAAAATGTATCAATTAAATTACAAAGGATTTAATTTCCTTTGTAAATATGTATCATATTTGGACCCAAATCAAGCGAGATATTAACCATTTGTTAGACTATTTCTTTTTTGCGAGCAATAATTTACAAACGCTACCAAGCATATCGAAATTTGAACTGCGATTGTTAAAATATTGACCATCTGTCAGTCTGTTTACGCATCTAAAAAGGATAACTAAGGAATGTTACAATTTAATCCATGATATTTGGTATGTGATCACGTGTCTATGATTGTAAGTCTACATCAAATTTTAATAAAAACTATTTGCTCTAAATAAATATTTTTTTTTTGGTTAATTGTGCTACTAACAACCCACCATTAAAAGAATCGCAAAAGATCGTACGTTATCAAGCGCCTTCATTATTATTATGTTGTTGTTACTAATCTAAGAATCATTTAGAAGGGCTAGACAATCTCTATGGATCCGAAAACATCTAAAAACAGTTGAGTTTTTTTAGGGTTTTTTTATATTAATGTCCTATTTTGAAGAAAAACTAGGGCTAATTAGGGATAAAGCTCGTCATTTTGAAGCGCAGTCGGTTGACGAAGAGGCATCCCCTCTCCTAACTTCCACACCACACCAGCGGGAGGACGTTTGGCCCCCTACGAATTTTACGAGCATCAGACCCCCTTACACGACACTTATTCGGTGGAATAGGGCCCTGAACCTACAACCCTCCGGTTCCGAAGCCGAAACCTTATCACAAAGCCACTACGGCAGTTGTGGGTTCAGGAGGACTCCGTTTTTGTTAAAACAAAACAAAAATATGAGCAGGAGAGGTCATATCTTCTCACATATCACTTGCGAGCATAATAATAACCATATGCGGTTAAAAATATACAAAATAAACTTATAGTGTGTGCAAGAAAGCTCTGGGGAGACCCCTCAGTCGATTTAAACAGCTGTTTTGTAAGAATAGTAAATACTGTCATTTAAAAAATTTTTTTTTAACTCTGGAGGAGTTAGGGATGAAAACAAAATGCATACTTGCCTTTTTCTGTTGTCTTACAGAGCGCATAATGTTCATGTGCGAGATTCTAAAAAAAATGTTAGGCACTCCATACGCACAATTTTTGCGTGGAAGCAGCATAACAGTTCTTATTAGGGTCTATTTCCGAGAGCTCATACTTACTGTTTAAATAATGTCATTAGAATAATAATAAAAAAATATTAAGGATGAAATCTACGATCGCAAATTCGAATTATCCGAGAACATTATTATTTGGCTTAATTGATTTAAGTCATTAAGCAATTGAAACCGGTTGGAAATAATCGCGAGACATCTCCATTGGTCTATCTCTCTCTGTGTGTGTATATATATATACATATATATATATATATATAGTATAATTGAAAATGAAATTATTGATGAAATGAAATTGAAAGCTTAAAAAATTATATAATTTTTTAAGCTTTCATTTTTAACTTTTCTAACTAGGAAACAAAGTTTTGGACCTCGGCCGTTTTTGAGATGAAAAAACAAACATACAAAAACAAATCGTTTTTCTAAATATAGTCGCATGCGTAATCTAATAGTCTTGTGACTGTTTTCAACCGGTTTAAACTGGTTAACGAATTAATTGAATGAAAACAATTCGTTAGAATTCGAAGAATTAATAATTAGGAAATTTAGTGGTAACTCTAAATAATAATAAACTGCCAATTATGACAGTCTTCTTCCCTATTTTCTAATAATTCTAAAAGCGAAATATGGATGCCGCAAATGAGTTAAATCATCAATTTGTTGCCGTCGCATTTTGAGGCTTCAAAAAAGAAAAAAAAAGAAAGAAAAGAAGAAAAAAAACCTCGTACCAAAACATCATGCTCTCATATGATAATATGACTACCATGCATTTCAAGAATAAGCATTATTTTAAGTTTATTGTCATGTACAACAAAAAAAAAAAAATAAACAAATGACCTGTCTGGGATGTGTGTTATATAAATATTCCTGACGGGTTATGAATATAAATAAATGACTAATAACACATTATGACGGATATACAATCTGACGTGTAGCATGAAAATCTCAAATCATATCACGCTTGGCTTTTATTTCATTTTATCCACCTCTTGGCGAAGAATTTTAAAACTCTATTTTTAAACGGCGCAAAAGATGTCAAAACGAAAAAAACTCACTGTAAACAGAGAGAAAAAGAGTCAGCAAATAATAATCAAATCAAGTATATTTAGTTTATATTCAAAATCTGTTTAATACATATGCGAGCGATAAAAATAACGACAGTGATGTAGTTCCTCGGTACGTGTTTCCGACTTGGTTTCTATATAGATAGTGTTTATTTATACTATTATTGGTCACGGCGTCGCTCCCTTCAAAGAGACGGATGCGTTTGGCGATATGTTTGACTTGATTTATCTGATAGACAAGAGGGTACAGAATAGTTTTTTTTTAAACTTTTTACACGAAAGAAGAAACAAATTTTTTGTATGAGGTAACTGTGGATTTATTTTCAGCTTTGATATAAAATGGTTAAAAATTCATTGTCTTAAGAAATACGATTCAGTTTTTTTAAATCAAAATTCGTGTATACTATCCGCATTTGGCAACCTGTCTATTTCTCATTATACTTGATTTTTTTTCCAATTTCTACTATTACTCTCCACACATACACACACACAACTTGTGGTGGATGACAGTCGATGTTAATACAGTTTTTTCTTCAAATATTAATTCATTAATTTTTATTATTTTAAATAGAGTTTTAGCAATTTGTAATAAAAAATGAACTCAACAGGCAGCAGCTCAATCGGTAAAATGCAAGGATTTCAGTATTTTTCATGTGAAGGTGAAGAATGCGAGTTCGATTCTTGCGATAATCAATTTTTTTATGCTTAAAACTTTTTTATAATTATTTAATAAAAAGTGACTAAAAATAAACTTTTTCTTTGCTGACCTAAGAAGGAATAGGTATTTAATAAAAAGTGTCTAAAATAAAAATTTCCTTGCTGACTTAAGAAGGAATAGGATTTATATTTTTTTAAGTATTATTTTTAAGTATTACATTATTGAATAATAATGCAAAATGTAATTATTTGAAATTTCCCCTTGGTTGATATGTGACTGAAAAAAAATCAGTTAATCTACGACAAAAACTACTGTGAGTGCTGATGTAAATTAAGAAGGAGGTATACTACGAAAAAAAAGCGGAAATCCTATTTCAGAGTTAATCTTTTAATCTTGACATTGGCAATCGGATTCATTTGAATATTTTGATGGATGGGTTTGGATTTTATCAGTTTCATTAATTTTTCCCAACATTCAAGTTTTAAAACATTGTAACAGATCGTACATTAAATTGAATATTTAAAAATTGCTAAAGATATACAATTTTAGGCAATGAAATTAATATAATCAATTTCTTTTTTGAGTTTTAAGAAAGTATAAAAACTATTATTTCATGTTTAATAGTCTTGGAAGCTGTGGCTGTTGGATTTCTATATTTTTAAGTTATTGTAATTATCGTTTTTCTGCAACTGAACCTATTTTCGAGTTCGAGTAAACTATCTAATTGGCTATGTTTTTTGATGACATAGTGAGCTGTCTCCAAAGCATTTCTAATAATATTTTGAAAAGTCGTTAATTAAATAGCGAAGCGTTTTGATTCTAAAATTGTTCAATGCAGAAGTCTGAAACTTCCGTATAGTGATATGTTTGCATTTAACTGTTATTACAGATTTTTAGAATTTTTTTTTTTATCATGTGAGAACATGATGTTGAGGCTTTTTGAAGCGTAGGCAGTAAATTATTGAAGCCTCAAAATGCATAGGCAACAAATGGATGATTTCTGCTTCGCTTTTAGGGTTATTAGGAAATAATGCAGAAGGTTGTCACATTTGGCGATTTATCCCTTACTAAAGTTACATCATTTCCACATTATACATTCTCTCTAATTCTTACGAATTGTTTTAATTAATTTAATCCATTAACCAGTTTAAATCAATCACGAGACTATTAGATTACAAATGTGTTGATATTTAGAAAAACGATGGCATTTTTCATCTTAAAATAAGTAGAGCTCCCAGAACTTTGTTTCACAGCTAGAAAATTGGCAATGATAGTTTTAAAAAATTATCATTATATACCTACATATATATATAGATGGATAGACATATAGGGAAATCTTGTGACTGTTTCAAACAGGCTTAAACCGGTTTAACCCCTTCGCGACCAAGGTCTCGTGGACGCGACGCAGCGATTCCACTCTTATCAGCCCAGCGTCGCTTCCACGCGAAGAGCTCCGATTGATACGGAGAGACCAGAGTCGCGTATGCGTAATTTGAAATCGGAACGTTTTATTTGAATTTTTAAATGCTACTAGATGGCGGTAAACGGCAACGGTTTTCACAACTGTCGACTCATATGGTATTTGACCTTCATGAACGGGCATTAGTTTCTGTTCTATGCTTCTGTATTTGATATATTTATTGATGTAAACAAAGTGAGAATCACGGCTCTTTAAAGGTCTGGGATTTATTGCGCGCTGTGTTTATATTTTGACTGATAAGTGACTTGTTTATTGCTTTTTTCGTTAGGAGAATATGGGGGAGTACATTCAGCGGATTATTGCAAGGGTTAAGAGTAAAATATTTATGAATGGTGTTCGGTTTCGGCGGCGTTTTTTTATGTGTGTGTTTCGTAGAAGTTTTGAAATATGTG
>JAPMOQ010026732.1:205874-256265 GCA_026543055.1 Argiope trifasciata | reverse complement strand
TTTTATTTCCGGCGCGCTGGTCCTCAAGGGGTTAAGGACTTAAATAAATTATGGCAAATAATGACTTTAAAATAATAAAGTTCTGACATGATAACTTTATATGAGAGATTGTAAATTTCATTTTTTCCCTCTTTTTTTGGGGGGGAGGAGGGGCATATTTTCTTCTCTTTATAATTAGTATCGATAAATGCATTTTTTTGTTCAAATTTGAAAAGGTTAACACAAAAAATAAATGTAGAAGAATTAAATGGGAAAAATCACGAACTTAGAAAGTATGTGGTATTCTTTTTTACAGTATGAGCATGTTATATGAAAGCTAGCTTTATGCGACGCATTTTCACCAGGCTTCACATATATTTATTTTGCGTATCATTATGTATTTTAAAATTTATGAATGCTTCATCTTTTTTTGTTGTTGTTTTGCTTCTGCAAGTTATGACAATGGCTAATTTTAACGTAAGGAAAGTATGAAAAAATAAAATGAATATAATTCTTTATGCACCATCTTTGAAATGCTTCATTCTCTGAATAATGCTTCTTGGTAAGAGGGAAAAAATAATATCCTGAATAATTGCACGCAGGAATAATTTTTTTTCTTAAGAACAATAGCATGCCATATCAGTAATCACATTTATTATGCGTGGTGCGATATGATGATTTGTGAACTGATATATTTTTTGAAGCTTTCTTTTTCCTCTTCATTTTTTTTTTTTTTATCTTGGAGGAAAAGTCATGAGTAAGCATTTTAATTTTGTTTATGGCTGTAGCGATTCTAATTTTTATTTTGTGAAAGAAATTATAATGTGGGGAAGTTGAGATTTTTTTTCATGCTGCACAATTTGATGTTAGCAAAATTTTAAAGGAACGAATAAAATCGGTGTTTATAATGTTTAAAAAAAAATGGTTTAAACTTTATTTTTGTTTATTTATTATTTTGTGAAAGGAAGCAAGAATAAGGCAGATTTCGAATGACTCTTTTCTTTAATCTTCAATGTATGAATTTTTTTTATTTTTAATGAAATTTGACACCAACTGGGAAATGGATGTAATTAATACAAAAACTTTTTTTAAAAAAATTCAAAAAAAAAAAAAAAAAAACGTTACTGATGGTTTTCTACATTTCTACATTATCTTGAAAAATAACTCTTTTAATTCTACAATTCTGCTAAATATTATTTTTTACTCTTGCTTTATTTCTATTTGGAAACAATTGTTCCAATTTTTTTAAAATTATTTTTCTTATAAATAATTGAAATGAATAATGAATAGCCGAAATGAAAGTATATTTAGATACCGTGCCAACAATGGAAATCATCACAGATAAAATAAACTGTCAGTGCCTCTAGTTGGTACGTAAACAATAAAACAGTTTTGATAAAATTAAAATTAAAAAAAAACCATGCAAAGATTGTTACAGAAGCAGTTATGAGGTATTAAATATACGATACAGATCTATACCACTATGCATTTAAGGGTTAATGTTGTCTCTCAAACTTTCTATGATGTTTGATTTTCTTACAGCCACTTTCCTTATGCAATAGTAGCGAAAATATTGCTAGCAACAACCCGTTTTCAGTGTATCCTTTTTTTGTTTTGGGGACAAATTTTTGTTCACTAAATGTTATGATGGAAATTATGCAAAGAATGGTTAAATAGGCATGACAGTTATAATAGTTCATACCTTAAACATATCCATAAATGAAAATAATGTAAGTTACCTGCATATTTTATTGCCTATCTTCGATATATATATATATATATAATATAATATTGTCACGTAGATAGAACTCAAGAAGACACAGGAAGCAGAGTGAAATCAATTTATTAGCTCAACTCTGAACTAAGAACCCTGTGACTGATAGATCTTCAGCTTTTATACAAGTAGGGAAAGCTCCAAAATATCTTTCTGGAGACAGTAAGAGAGGTCTAGAGCACTTATCTAGTATATTAAAAAAAGGTCCAGAATCTTCTGGAACACGAAATAAAGAAAAAACAAATTTTTAAGTCTTGGAATTCGAGCACACGATCTCCTGACTATAAATTCAGCGTCATAACCATTCAGCTATGCAGACTCGGCAATGTTTTTTTTTTCAACGTGGCAATATTTCTTTTTCCTGTTTAGATATCTAAAAGCAGAATTCAATATTGTTGAGAATCTTAATTCATTTATAGATTTTATTCCCTTATTTAGTTTTAGGTCTTATTAGAAACAATAAAGTATGAGTTCTTTTATTAAATACTGCATCATATTTACACTTTTATTGTTTATAAAAATGCCACTGAAAATTCAAGTTCTTCGTGATTCCAACCAAATTGTTTTCCAGAGTACGATATGCATTCCTGCACGTATACGCACCATTTACGAGTCTATATTTTTATCGTAGATATATTCTTTCAGCTATTTGCTATAAAAAAAACTCTTAACGAGTGAGGTCATCGCATACCATTTCCCTTTATCTTTCCAGACTCCCCTCTTATGCACCAGGGAATCGTAAAGACAGATATCAGGTAAGGCGCCGCCTGATAGCTTCTTAAACCTCACCACCCCCTCCTTTATTCTCGCAGTAAAGCCTCTATTCCCTCCCCCCCATCCACTCTTCCTCCTCTTTTTGTGTGAGGCTTTAGTTTTTTTTTTTTTTTTTTTTCATTTGCGAGCAATTCAAGATAGCTAGTAAAGAAGCTCAATGCCATCGTTTGTTTCATCTATGTATTTTGTTCGTATATACAGTTGTTAACATTGTATCTAAAGCACTACTTTGGCGATGGTATTGGCTGGAATTGTGCCAATGTGTAGGTTGAATTCCGCCAAGCATCGAACCTGGGTTTGATGCTTGAGTTTGAAGTCTAGTAGCTTATCCATTCGACAAAAGCGTACGCTGTTGTCTAGTGGCTGTTGCTGTCTTATTAAGATGTTACCACATTACTATTCAAGCCACAATCCTGAAATTAGCGCTTTTCGATGCTTGCTCTTTGCTAAAAAGTGGTGCACAGATATACGAAAGATAATTAACGCCTTCTAAATCCGCGATTAATCTGAATTCAACCTATTGATAAATATAAACATCATTTACTTCCATCTTTCCTTTCGCCTCCTTTTTTTTTAAACAAAATTAACTCCTCCTGATGCATCGCAGAAGCACATAGGTTCCCGGAATCAGAGAATGAACGGTAGTAATATTTGTTTCTGTAATAGCCATGACCATGTACTAGTCTGTTTTGAAACATCTCTACATATTATAACCAACATTTCTTCATCTATAACATTGTCACAATCCGGCTGTTTTTCAGAAAAATGGCTGATGCCTTCAATCAACCTTCAGGCAGTTAAATTCAATTTATATATTTCTTTTTGCTGTATTGTTGAACTATCCGTTGGCATCAACCTCAAAAGAAACTTTGAATTGATGGACTGCCATTTAGCTTGCCATATTTACTTTCCCGTACATGTAGTGTGGAGAATGTATAGTAATTGTCAGAAAAGTCGAAATGGAGATTTTAACGAATCCATATGCTTTAGACCTACCTGAGTATGAAAAACGAAAGCGAAAAGATTTGTCTCTCTTTGGCAAGGATAGCTAAAAAAACGTTTGACTTAAGAGGTATGAAATTTCTTCTTTTTATTAAATTTATAGATATATATCAAGTTTCCAGAAAAATTTATTTGTCCCGCTGACTGAATATAAGTTAAGATTATAACTACAAGACGAAGAGAGCAAGATTGATGTAATTCGGTACACAAATTTAACATCTCTAGTGTAGACGCTTATCAAATTCTCAGCAAAATCCAACTGCAGGAAGACTTTCTGTCAATCCATATTTTTCAGAAATGTCAACGTGATATACTGAAATACGCAATGACTAAAGAATATCAGTTTTTGTATAATATTTTGTGACTTAATTTACTATTTTCTCTCATTTTTGTTTCAAGCCATCAAAAAAAAAACGTGTCTAAAATACAAATTCGATTCCTGGATACTATTAATGCTTACAAAGGTTTGATCACCAAATAACTCTCCAAGGATGACACGATAGAATGTGATGAAGGCTTACAAGTTAGATAACAGCAGGAGTGATCACTTTTGTCTAGTGGTCATGCTAAACGGCTACGAACCCTAACGTTACGAGTTCTGTCTTCGCTCTCTCCAATAGCTATAAAATCCAAACCACATATAAATGATAAACTCATTAACAATGCATAAGCAGAGCCCGATTGAGGCAGAGGCTTACTGGGCAGTTGCTTCCCGCCCGCATATCAGAGGGGAAAGGGCAAATCGAATAGAAAATTTATTTCTTGTTTCCTTCTTTAATGAACTTTTTAAAACAAAATATCAGTATAAAATTTGCCAGTTTTATGTTAGCTTCTCATTAATCTATCATATTAAATCTAGTCAATTTTCTTGTCACATATCTATAATGAGATGAAAATTTAAATACTTTCATTATGTTCGATTGTTCATTACCGATGTATTAAAGCAGAGGGGGCCTCCGAATAAATTTTTGCTCCGGGCCCCAGTCGGGAACTATGCATATGTACTCATTAAACTACCCTTCACGTATTCTGGAATAAAACTGTTATTACAAAACAGCAAAAAATGCCAAATATAAATAATTAGTTTATTGAAAGATAATCAAGTAAGGAAAGAAATCAGCACATAGCAGTACACAACACAGACAACTACTGAATGCTCAGCATTAGTGTTGCCATCAGCTGAAGAGAAATTACATATAGTTATGGTTATGGAGAATACAATTTATAGAGAGAGTGTGATGATACTCAACAAAAATAAATTCGGTAACGTCTTTCTTACACACAGTGGAAGTGTGAACATGACAAATCTGCGGACGACACGCACGAATGCAGGTGGGATCTTCTGTTCGGAAGCGGATTCCTCAGTTCACTCGAGTGAATGGCTGGGTGGGAGGAAAGATCTACAGAGCTGCACTGAAAGGAGATAGGATCTATTCAAAATTCACTCAAGGGGATAATCGCGGTCTTTTGGTGAAACCACTAGCACACTGAATTCAATGAATAATGTCCCCCTTCCTCCTCTTCCCTTCTCCTCCCCCCTTCTTTAACGTTCGCTATTAAGAGGAACAGGAAGCCATTTTTATTCCATTGAAATGATTTCGTTGTGCTCATGTTTTGAATGGCAACACATGTTTTTATTTATTCTTTAGCTATGTTGATTGGTTTGGTAGTGTTTATTGGTTCCAAAAGCCATACTGCGCTATAAATATGGTTAAAATAGATAACATGAAGTATAAACCACTAGTCTTTGGGAATGTAAAAATAATAGTAATACAATAAAACTAAACTGAATGGAAAAAACTAGTTGCTTTTAAAAATCTAAAAATTTTAAATAGACTTGCTCCTCTCTGAGGGTACATATTTCATTAATGCTCCTCTTTTTAAAGTTGTTAACTTCTTTAATATTTATGCATGCGTTTTTGCAATTTGCTTTCTAGCTCCACCATTTGCTTGGCACAGAATGGCCACATATTGCTCTTGCGCCAAAAAAACCCCAAACAACAACAACAGCTCCCCCATGAGGCACTGTGTATTTAAAATTGATTAATTAAAGAAATGTATGCGATGCTAATTAATAATTTGACCTTCAATCAAAATATATGAAAACATTTAAATTAACATGGCATGTTGAACAGGATGGAAAGTGTTCTCCAAATAAAAGGTGTTCATGTGTTAAAACATGTGTGGCTAATGCGGTGTCTAACCAACTTGATGTCGAGATCACAAGCTTTAATACCAGTCCAAACTGAAATGGATGGTTTAATCGAATGTGATTTATTAAGAGCTTGAGAGCTTGCTAATTAGAACAAGTTATTCTTACGTGTGTGTGTGTATATATATATATATATATATAATATAGTCGATTCCGGTTAATCGGACCGCATCGGGACGCGATCATTTTAGTCCTAATACCCGGCTGGTCCAATTACACGAACATGCCCTATGTTAAAAGACGAGACGTGCTATACGTAACATATTAAAATGTCATTATGACCTTTATTTTGCGGCACACGCGAACATACAAACAAGAACTACTGTTCCCTATGAACTTTATTCATTGAAAAATAAATTTACAAACAAATTCTTCGAAACGATCTACACGATACTCAGCATGCGAAGTACAATAAAAAAAAGTTCTTATCAAATTCAAGTCAACGTTTGAAGAACTTACTACCAAGCTACCCGTTCTAAGAAACAAAGAGCTTGCTCACCTCCCACTGGTTCTTTTCCCTTTTGGACTTGGCTGCTGTACACAGGTGACTTGTGGCTTCTTTTTCATCTTCCCTGCCACGTTCTTTGGTCCGTTTAAACGGAATTTTGGTTCAAATAAGCGAATAATATTAGGCTTATGTACGTAGGATTTGTTTTGGTTCTTTAATATTCGGTCTGATTAAGCGGCTGGTCCGATTACCCGGTGGTCCAATTAACCGGATTCGACTGTATATATAATATAATATAGCTTTAAAAATGAATTGTCTGAAATTCTACTCTTATTTGATCGATCAGGATCATGACATTACAGTATACAAAATTTCAACTGTCTAGCTCATTCAATTTTTGAGTAATCTTTGTCTCAAACAGACAGATAGAAATTTTCTAAAAAGATGTATATCGTACATTATTATATATTTAAATCATGTGTATGAGTGTTTTTCTTTAAAAAAGATTGTTAAAGACTTTTTCACGATGAAAACTTCACTTACTTAGCTTCAATCCCATACCACGCCTCTGTCTTCAGATCTCATGCTATTTCTGCCTGATTTTTATGGGAAAAAAGTTGGAAAGGCTTTTATGAACCAAAAGTTTACTTGAAAACTAAAATGAGTTTCAATTGTTTCTTTTAATTCAGAACACTTATTTATTCCGTAAGAATCGAATGCGCCAATCTGATTTGGAATAATACACTGGACATCTTCCAGAATGGGAAAGCATGACTTTATTATGTAGTTAAATATTAAATGGCATGCGCAGTCACGTCCATCATGTGATTGTGACGTCATAAATTCACGGTAATTCCAAACTTAGCCCTTGTCTACCAGCAACCGGTATTCCGCTAAAAAAAAAATTGACGGAATAAATTTTCTTCAGGAAATCAGCAATTTCATTTAAAATTGAAGCATTTCCCGAAACAAAACATAGAATTTATTGTTTTGACTGCTCTTATTGCAGTAAAATACTGCCAAATATTTGAAAAAATCGTGAACATCTAATCTGACACCATAAAAAATATTTCTTCACACAATAAAAAAAAGATTTCCTCGGTGAATTCAAAAACTTTATGCCGGGTCGATGTCATTTTTTTCACGCCACAGTTGTCTAGCCAACGTGCGTGATGATTTGATTTGTGGTATGGAAATTCAATAACAATGCAGTGTCAGAAGTGTATGTTAATCATGTGCTCGAGTTTCTGGTAAGTAAGTCCTGGCATGCCGTTTGAGTCACTGTGACCAGGTGTTCGCAAAGAGCTGCTCAAGTGGCTCAAACTGTACTTATCCCCCGACACTTAGAACTCAAAGATTCTTTTTGTTTAAGCGGTGTTGTTTTTTTTAATAAAAGAGAGGTGAAGATATAACTAAGAGAGAGGGAAAAATAATAATCGGATTTTATTGTTGTTGTAGTAGTTTTGTCGAATCATATTTGAAAGCTGAAGTCCCACTAAGAAACTCAGACTATGCAGTCTATAACAGTAATTCTCAATCTTTTTTTTTTTCCGCTGCGCACTTTTAACCTCGGCTCTTCGAAAAGTAATTTGATGCATAAATATTTGTTCAATAAAAGGACGTTTATTACTTCGAAAAATTAACATATGGGAATTCTTTTAAGTTGAATTTCCCCGGAAAATTAATCTACATATTTTAACAACATTAGAATAAATATTAGAAAAATTGAAACATTTACAGCCAAGAAATGGTCTTGTGTTTTCTGATTTGCCGTGACTTTTTTGACTTTCTATTGTATAAAATTTATAGTTTTCTTTTGTGATACTGATTTTATCTCTAAAATCTCAACATTTTGGGCTCAATAAATTCAGTATTTTTGGGCCAAGAGGGGTCAATTTCTTGACGAAAGTCAGACACCTCACAGAAAAAAATCCTTAGTTTGAATCCCTGTCTGATGTTGACCCTTGAGAATGTCCTCAGGCCGGATTCTTTATTATCTCTGATTCCTTGGCTGTAAATGTTTCAATTTTACTAATATTTATTCTAATGTTGTTCAGTTCATTTGTGTTTCAGTGGTAGCAGCATTAGCGCTCTCTAAATACAATGTATTTTTAGTCTAAAGGTTCAATAAATTCTGTAGGTAAAACTCATATATTTTTTTTTGTATTGATCTACATATTTTAATCACTCTTAAGTATTTTTATGTCAAAAATTTAAGAAAACAAATAAAACGACAAAAGGGACGCACTGCCTTGAATGGTGCCTGAGATGAAACATCGAAGTGCTAAGGGTTAACGATTTCAAAATCTGGTGCGACACAAAAGAAAAAGATGTTTTAAAATTGTTTACTTACTGATAATACATTGTGTAAAGTAATAATTTTGAATGTAAAGTAAAATATTATAATAGGTACTACAAAAACTGCAGTACGTTTATTAAAGAATTCATTACAGGTATAACAATGAGAATACTTTTAGAGAGGAATTTGAAAATGTTTTTTTTGATAATTTCATTTATATCGGGTCGTAAAAATGGCAATGCTCCTCTCGTATCGTGTTCTATATTTAAGTCTCCATATTTTTTTTTTTTAATGTTGATTATTACTGAAAATCCGAATTCCCACAATAAGATGCAGAAAACTGTAATAAGATTTTAAAAACTTTTTTTGGCTGTAATGGGATAATCGCACCCTGTTTTAATCCAAAATAAATGAATTGATTCTTTCGAATCTTTTAAAATTAAATCTCGGTTATTAGAATGCGAAATCAGTTCATCCTCTTCATTCAAAGTTAATTGAAATACAGAAATATTTCACTTTATGAAAGATCAGTTATCAAAAGATAAACAGTTTTTCTAGAAAACAGTTTTTAAACTGTTGTAAAAACAACAGTATATATTTTTTAAAATTTAAACAAACTTTACTCAAAATAAAAAAAACGCATTATAATTATTTATCAATTTTAATTTAATATTTTTATATGTAGTAATTTTAAGAAGCAAAACTTGACAAACTGTAAAATAGCATAACACTGAATTGATGGAATTAATTCAGATATGTCTAATTTTTAGGGATTCGTCGAAATCTCGAATTTGATTTTTTTGACGATATCTATGCATTCTCTTTGCTACGTATAGGAGAAAGTAAACATTGTTCTTCCATAACTAGAGAATAATAGTAATATCCAACTGTGGTGATATGAATTTTTAATTATTTACTCATGAATCAAAATAAAAACAGTTCAAGAATTGCATTCAGTAAATAAACCATAAATGGTTTGATTTCATAGCTTGTTATCTATCAAATAACGCAATATTTTCATTGATAATCTGGACTCTGAAATATAATAATGGTGACAAACAAATAATGTTGACAAACAAATAATGTTGAAGCATATCGTTCTTGGAATTTGTTGACATACTTTTAAAGTAAACATATTTTCAATACTCTTATTTCAAAATTCCATCTGTTTTTGATTTACATAAATGAGTCATTTTAGCTATTATAGATTTTTTAAAAGTTCGTTATATTGGCAATGGAATAAATGATACGCTACAAAAATATTTTACTGTTAATCGTGTATGAAAAATGTTTCCCTCAGATTGTAATCGGGTTCTTATCAAAATATTCTGCTGGGCAAATATGAGATCGCATTTCATTTCAAGGACAAAAAAGTTTTTTTTTTTAATTAAATGCTCCTTATTAAAATTGGACCACGGAGTGGGGCAGTGGAAAGATCTCGCTGGGCTCGTGAGCCGTAGGATTTTAAGGTTCGAAACTTGATTCCATCGAAGAACTGTCGTGTAAAGCGGCGTTCCTACAGCGCGTCCATCCACAGACGAGTTTCGTGCTCCCCCCTCAGACCCCCCTTGTAGTTTTCTTGTTTCTTTTGATGCCTGTCGATTCTACCGACAATTTGTCGGTAAAATGCTCAGGCATCAAAGGAACCCAGAAAACCGCAAGGGGGGGTCGAAGGCGGAATGCATGCCTCGTCTGCAGAAAGGTGGAGGTCCTGTCACCGACCCTTAGGAGTGTCTGTTGTACGTTAAATCCATCAGGGACAAACGTCCTCCCGTTGGTGTGATGTGATGTGCTGTGGAGGGAGATGGGTGCCAGTTTAGGCGTTATCCTTTACATCTGACCGCGGTTCAAAATTACGCAGCCCGTCCCAAAATATCCCTAGTATAATTAAAGTAAAGTAAACCAAAACTGTAGAGTTGAATCAAAAGGTGGTATCACCCTGACGCGGTGCCAATGGGTAGCAAATTGAATACTGGTCGGCCCTTACATCAAGAAATTCAAGAGGGGAGGTACAAACCAAAATGTCATCAATTATGATATAAACGAAGTCCAACCCTAAATATATACGTCTAAACCAGGCTTTCATGTTCTTAATCTCTCCACCCATTTTGCGAATAGGATATATTTTTGTTGGAGCATTTCTTATTTTCTATTGTAGATAACTACAAATGAATAAAAGTCCGAATCGTTTTTGGAAACCCCATTGGATAATGTGATGCCATAACTGTCAACTACCGCCCTACCAATTTCTATCAGGATCTTATAGATAAAAAGACCACGCAAAAAAAAAAAAAGCACACATCTCATTTTATTCTTTATCTTCTCCCACTGCTTCTTTTACCCATCTTCAATTCAAGTGTGGTTCCTTCGCCAGAGTTCAGGTCATCTTGTCGTAAGGCACTGAATGAGATGGGAGGGAGATAGATATGTTCCTTTTTTCGTTCTTTTTTAGAACAAGCTATCCGTGTCTTGTAGCGAACTCGCTGGAGAGAGCGAGGCGGTACAAAAGGATCCATTAAATCGTCTTAATTTCCCATCCCCAACCCTATAATCACCGGCGTGTCTTCGAACGAGAGTGGGCGACTGACAATATGTTGCTGCTGGACACAGTGATTTCTGACTTCCGGCCTTCGGAGAGGAGCAGGAAGTTGAGAGGAGTGAGCTGCGTTGTTTTTGAGGACCGGGAAGCGTGAGCTGCAACTAACGGTTGTTTGTCGTGTGGAGTATGGAAGAAGAGGTTAGTGCCATGGGAGTAATAGCAGCGCGCGTTCTGTTTTTTTCTTTTTTGGAATTTTATCGGGGGTAGATCTGGATCTGTTCTATAATTTGTCCGTGGTCTAAAAGTTCATTTGTTGGGGAGGTTTTTAAAGAAAATGTAGCGGTGGGTACATTGAGTGATAAATGAGTGATGGGCAAAATCTCATCGATTCTTCTGATTGCTTAATGGAATTGCTGTTTGATTTTTAGAAATTTTGGGACGATTTAAAATTTTCTTATTTTTAGACTTTATTTATTACTGATAGTAATAAATAAAGTTTTGCAATAACGTAAAATTGTAATAAACTGCTGTGTTAGTAGTAAAAATTAAATTGTTACAAATAAACTTTTGCGATAAACGTAAAATTGTAATGAATAAAATTTTGCAATATACTTAATATTGTTATAAAGTTTAAAGTTTAATTGTTTAAAAAAATTAAAGTTTAATTGTTTGTTTGTTTTTTGTGCTTGGAGTCTAGATGAGAATTCTGAACAATGACTAAATTGGAAATTAATTGTACGAATGTAAATAGTAACTCATAAAATGTAATAAACTCTTGTTGACAATACAAGTGTCATCATGTGTATCAAAACACATGACAATCAGTGTTAAAACTGATTTGCCATGTGAACGACGATATTACACGGCGTATAGAGCAAAATTATGTATTGTAGCTTTATAAGTGACCAGTTCAGGCATATCGTGACCCTAGGTGACGCACAATTCTTTTAATAAGCTAATCAAATTATATTGATAAATAATCATACTTTAAAATTAATATGTTAATTTAAATTTAGTTGATATATTCCCTATTTTGAATTTTCCTAAAATTTATATCTTACTTATTTGTTATGATTTTTGTCTCCGAAGCATTCATTTTCCGGCTCAGTTTTATTTAAAGCAGACGCACATTTTTTTGTAAATGCTCTTATAGCAAAATGAACATAAAAGTAATAATAATAACCTGATTTTTCTTTCTAATTACACTTGACAAAGTGTTAAAATAATTATATATGGTAGAATTATAGTTAGAAGTGTGACCGAAAAGGCGCCAAAATTTTAATTCTGTCTGGGTTGACTATTAAAATCAATAAATCATGCCAATTTAGTTAAAAATACATTTAATGACATTAAAGGATATGATTTACACGGAAACCAAACTATTTAGGACAATAGCATTTAACATATATGCATTAAAATAATACTCGGGGACTACATGCTTTACACTCGCTTCCAAGACAAGGACTGACTGTTCATGGCAGAGGCCCCTATATGGCCAAGGAAAACAGTTACGGTTACAGAAGAATTTATTTTTTAATAAACTTATTATTAATTAGATTAATAACATTTTTTAAACAAATCTGGAAACGGCTCCCTTCTTAGTTTCGCCATCTTAGAATAGTCGGAAACCCGTCGCTACTTGATTAGTATGGTAATTCTCATCTCTAATTTCGAAAATCCATAAAGGGAAAGAAAACAAATATAGTTATTCATAACCAAGCCAATCCAGGCATAAACATATGATCTCATGTTCATAACATGTGTGCAAAGTACGACGACGAAAACAACAACAATCACTGTTGACTGTGAAAAATATTCAATTATTTCATCTCATTTTAAAATATGAACCTTAAAATAAGTGGTTTTGCTTGTTTAGGGACTATATATTCTTGTTGAAATAACTCATTTTTTTTGCATTTTAAATTGACTAGTTTGGTCAACGCATGATAAGTTTCACCCCTCTTTATTTTTTTAAGTTCAGCAGCTGTATTTTATCTGGTTTCATCTGTATTAGTTGGTGGTTCGTGCATATGGGCTGATGGATTATTTTTGGAAATTGCGATGGTAGTCGTTGCTTTATTTGCATGGAGGTTATGAAATTAACTCTGGAATCATGTATGGTAAATAATGTATGAACCGTTGCATATAAACCTTTGACTGTGAACCGTGATTGTAGGAGGTGCAGGAAATAAATCTTCTGACCGTTAATGGATTTAGTCAAGATACGCGATTTGTCGTGCTCTTAGATGTTTCTTTTGTGTTCTTTTTCCCCCGTCTTCAACCTGTTTATGCGCTTAAAAAATTCATTACTTTGCAGAATTGGATGAGGAAAAAAATCATCTTTTGATTAATGGTTTCTTCATTCGGAATTCCGATGTATTTGGATTCTTGGACAAGATTGCATCTAAACTTAAAACAATGTATTTCTTTTCGTAATTTTTTTTCCTCCAAATCTTGTGCTTTATTAGAATGAAATCTCTTTTTTCCAGTTACCTTTTTTGCAGCATTAGCGTATATATACGCTCAATTTTCCTGGTCACTATCACTGGAGCGTATATATGAGCTGCATCATATAATATATATACTATATTCATATTATATACTATATACCTATATGCATCCCACATTTCAAATATTACCACACTGAATGACAAACAAATAATGCTCAAAAATGATTTTTTTTTCTACTTTTATATTTTATGAAATAAAAAAATTCCGAAATATGGGCCTTTTTTTCTTATTTTCATATGATGTAAATGGGGTAAGAAGGAATATACAGTCGATTCCGGTAAATCGGACCTCATCGTCACGCGATCATTTTGGTCCTAATAACCGGATGGTCCGATAACACGAACATGCCCTATGTTACAGGACAAGACGTGCAATACGTAACATATTAAAATGTCATTATGACCTTTATTGTGTGGCACACGCGTTTGGCGAACATACAAACTAGAACTACTGTTGCTTATGAACTTTATTCATTGAAAAATAAATTTACAAACAAATTCTTCGAAACTATCTACACGATACTCAGCATGCGAAGCACAATAAAAAAAGTTCTTATCAAATTCCAGTCAACGTTTGAAGAACTTACTACCGAGTTGCCCGTTCTAAGAAACCAAGTGCTTGCTCAAATCTCGCTGGTTCTTTTCCCTTTCGGACCTCCTGCTGATCACAGGCGATTTGTGGCTTCTTTTTCATCTTCCCTGCCACGTTCTTTGGTCCGTTTAAACGGAATTTTGGTCCAAATTAGCGAATAATATTAGGCTTATGTACATAGGATTTGTTTCGGTTCTTTAAGATTCGGTCCGAATAAGCGGCTGGTCCGATTACCCGGTGGTCCAATTAACCGGATTCGACTGTATTCAATAGTCAGTGTCCTGGCATAGGGGTTGCGTGTCTTCCTCGTGATCTGGACATCTCGGGTTCGAGTCACGGTTCGAGCATGATTATTCTTGTTTCGGTGTTCTCTGAGGTGTGTGAATGTGCCCCCTTGTAAAAAGGAATTGTGCAAACGAACGAGATGCATGAAACAGCGAAATCGTATTCTTGGCCCTAGTTGGCGCAATTGAAAAACAGGAGGCGCTCAATCGGCTTAAATTGCTGATAGGTCTATCAACGGGCTTGTATTGTGCATAAATAACAACAACGTATTTAATTCAGATTATCTTTTTATGTAAAAAATAAGCTTTTAACCCTTTAGTACTCAAGTAATTCGATGTATATTTATTCTCTTAAATAAATGTATACAAGACTGTTTTAATTAATATTTTCCTGAATTATTTTCCATATCTTCTAATCATTTTGTAGGCATTTTTAACAATTATGTTTAAAAAACAGATAAAACGTCTAAAGGATGTACCGTCTTGAATGGTGAGCGTGAATCATTATCCGAGTGCAAAGGATTAATATTTGACAGATCTTCTGGCCATTTTGTGCTGTTTCTAGTTCTGAAATAATTTAATTTTCGGTCAAAAAGTAATTTAATTTTCATGTTTTTATGAAATATCCTGTATCATCAACAAACATAAACACAAAGTACAAAAACAAGACATTAACTCGCTTACACCGTAAGCAGAACAGCATCTCATTTTATTATAATTGCAATCGCAATCCGAAAGAGAAGATAGAGTAATGCAAACTACCTAAGATGATTATATTAAAAATTAAGTAATCAAACTTTTTGCAAAATCATTTTAAAATAATCACCATAGCAGAACAGCATCTCATTTCATTATAATTGCAATTGCAATCCAAAAGGGTAGATAGAATAATGCAATTGCTACAACATAAGATAATTATATTAAAAATTAAATAATTTAACTTTTAGCAAAATTTAGCTGATTTTATATATTTATATACAGATTTATTAGCTGATAAATACGAGTCCCCTAACCTTTCGTTATAAAAAACTTGTTGCAAATAAACTGTATTTTTAACTAAAAACTCTTTCAACTTTTTTTCCCTCGCTGCCTTAACGGTATCTTTAAATGCTTTTTCTCATACGTATTTTTAGATAAAAATAGGCGACTCAAGTTTAAGATTATTTTATGGTCCATTTAAATGCCTTTTAATCCATCAGGGTATCTTAAGAATACCGCTAAAAGCAACTCGTGAAGGTATTTTTTTTCTCCCCTATATTTAAGGAGATCTTCCTCTTTAAGTGCTTCTCTTTCTTGAGATAAATGTAATTGATCTTAATTTCTGCGGCAGTCTTCTATCACTGCACCTGCTACTGCGTCCGTCTCAAAAAGTTCGCACCTCTGCGCAGGATTATGAACACTAACCATTTATATTATATAAAAAAGAATACAGTCTGCAAAAACCATTAATAACTGTCTCCAACTCTTGATAAAAAAAAAATTGTAATTATTGGTTTAAGCTTCATTACGCATTCCTGTTTTTCTTTTAAAGTATTATTATTTACCGCCTTTATTGTGGTTTTGCATTGTACTTAGGAAATCGTTGGTTTGTTGTTTGTTGCTTTCGAGGGCTGTCGTGGTTGAACCGGATATGTGAAGTTTCTTTTCTTTCCTCATTGATATCAATATTTTTTTTTATAATTCTTTTTAATTTTCTTGTTTTTGTCTATGCTAAAAAGTATTCAAAATTGAATTCATGCAGACTTTTGTATTTGATTTCAGGGTGCATAGCGCCATGAAAAGTCCTTAAAAGGTGCTTAAATTTGAAAACTATTTTTAAGCACCTTTTAAAAGTGCTTAATTTTAGAAGTAAGGTCCTTAAAAGTGCTTAATTTTCTGGAGAAATGCAAAGAAGATATTCTTTTTTGTTTGCGCATATGATAGTCCCTTTTGTTTCCACATTCAATGAATACGCTAAATCGATAACAGTCGTAAATATTTTTTACTGGATATATCAAAAAAGAAAACCGACGAAAGGGAAGCATTCGGTGAAGGGATCCAAGAGTTTTAACCATGTTCAGATAATGATTAATGAACTTTTTTTTTCGCTCAATTTTTCAACATTGGGCACTGTATTGAAATATTGGAATGGTTATTTCGAGAGAGAGAAATACAAAATATGCAGAACCTGTTGCAACTCAAAAGACGTTTGAACTTTACAATGTAGTGGGGTGGGGTGGGGGTAATGCTTCATCCCAGTTTTCTGGGCTTCTTGGGTTCGAATCCCGGTTCGGGCAGGGCTGTTCCTCTGTTCTATCTGCTAGATGTGTGAATGTGTCCTCCTGTAAAAAATGGTTATACAAGCGAATGAATGGTGGGTGAGTGGAAAAGTCGTACTCTTGGTGCTGCTGGAGCAAAAGAGGCATCCTATCGGCACAAATCGCTGTCTTCGTAACTGTTGGCTTGCCCATGGCAAATGCCATTAAAACAAACAACAACAATACAGCTATTCTCTCGTCTTAGATTTGGTGTCGTTGGCTATGGTAAAGGGGTCCAAAATGCATATTCCGGTATTGCATTTAATAGTATTTAATAAAATTGTTAGATTCATGTCTAAGATATTTATTTCATAACTGTCTCTCTATAATGTTTTGCAAAGCATTCACGAATTACCCTAGATTCACAATTTTATGCAGAGGTGGTTACCCTAGACGCACAATGTTACGTAGGGGGAGGGGGGTTACCTTAGATGCACAATTTTATGCAGAGGTGGTTACCCTATATACATAATTTTATGCAGAGGAGTTTACCCTAGATACACAATTTTATTCAGGGGTGGTTACCCTGAATACACAATTTTATGCAGAGGTGGTTACCTTAGATACACAATTTTATGCAGAGGTAGTTAGTTACCCAAGAGTCACAATTTTATTCAGGGGTGGTTACACTACATGCACAATTTTATGCAGGAAGGGGGGGAGGTTACCTAAGTTACACAATTTTATGCAGAGATGATTACCCCAGATAAACAATTTTTTGCAGGGATGGCTACCCTAGATACACAATTTTATTCAGGGGTGGTTGCCTTAAATGCAAGTGATGGGTATCCAAGATACACAATTTTATGCAGGGATGGGAACGAAAAGACCTTTATTGGAGATTACACATGAAAATCTTGGAATTCTCCCCCCCCCCTCACTGGTTTTAGATGAAATGATGTTGTAGATTTAAATAAAAACCAAAATATAAACCCACATTATGTCAAATGCAAACCGTTTGTTCAATTTAACTTCAGTTATAGAGGAGATCTGACTACACAGCATTTCAGTAACTGATTTACAGAACCTTACCGTTAGCCAGAGTGAGTTTATCAATATCATCTAGCTGAAAACAACAAACAGAAACGTTATTAACTGTAAAGGCTGTTCATTATTTTCTTCATTATCCGGCTGTCTTTTCTCCCAAAACAATTCAACTTCACTCTCATCAACCGCTTGATCACAACGTAATACTCATCTTCCTCAAGGTCAATCAGCTTCAGCTAAATACCACTCGAGTTTAAGGTCAGTTGTAGACTGTTCTTTTGGTGCCGTTTTACGTACCTTTTCGAATACAAATTAACATAGCGAATCGTGTTCGGGAAGCCATTGACCTCGGAGCGACCTCTGGCGGCGAGAGCTTAAGGTTTTGCCGTATAATTCCCACTTTCGGATGTCGGTAACTGTCTAATTAAATATGGACTTCATTCGGATTATTTATCTTTTATTTTTATCTGTTTTTTTTTTTATCATTTTGTTCTCGGTTTTCTGAATTCGTTTTCCTTTCCCCCTGGAGCGGTTGATCCTAAGATTGAAGGGCGCATGTGCAAAAGAATGGGAGGAAATTGCATTTGGGATCAAGAATGGATTTATTTATTTTAACTGTAATTGCAGTTTTTAGTTATTTAGCGTAAGAATCTATTTAGTTTTATGTGCTAATCCCCTCCTCCAAAATAATTAAATTGGGACTAAAACCCCCGTCTGCAAATAATCTGATCTTAAAAGTTTTTTTCTTATTTGAATTAAAATGGCTAAATTGATACCAATGGTTTAGTTGTTAATTTATTGAATGCCAATTTTTTTGTTGAAATTTTCGGTTGGATAAGCAATATATGTTCTCAAAATTCTATATACGCTGTACAATACGATTAAATTCAAATTATATTTTATTTTGAAAATATATGATATTTTTGGAAAAGGATATCGTTGTAAAGTGATCAATAAAATTATTTCAATAAAAAAAGTGTAAGTACTGGATCGTTACTACTGTCTTTAAATTACATATTTCTATATCCCATTTCATTATAATATAACAAGTAATACATAAAATTCAATTCCTACTTAGGTAAACAAAGAAACTTTTTATTAAATAATTATCATATATAATATTAAATATCAAAAAATGATCGATTTTCGCAAGAATTGAACTCGCTTTCTTCACCTTCACGTGAAAAATAGGGAAATCCTTGTATTTTACCAATCGAGTTACTGCTTTCTGATTTCAATTTCCATTACGAACTTCTAAAACTCTATTTAAAGTAAAATTTTTTAAATTTGATGAATTAATTAATATTGGAAAGAAAAACTGTATTTTTATCCGCTTCAAATTTTAAAAAAATGTGTTTGAACTCGAGTGAATGAATAAAAAGTCTTTTATTAACGATTGAAATTTGAACAAAATAGATAAAGGGAGAGTCTGAACTAATAGTAGGAATTTAATGAGAAAGACTATGTAGGTAACATATCGTTACTATTGCATCGTTATTATATTACTATGCATTTATAAATTTTTACTATGCAGTATGCATTTATACATTTGTGTCGTTAGATGGATCTTTTGAAATGACAATAATTATGGAAAAAAAGGTAACTAATGGCCAATTTTAGTTTCAATCAGTCCCCCCCCCCCCCCCGAAAAAAAAACGTCGAAAATATATTTTCAATTATTAGGTGTACTTTTCTGAGCTTTTAACCGCTGAAGAATACAGTATTTGCTACGGTTAACTATTAGATTCAGCCAAAGATCGAGCGCCCTTAAAATTTGTTCGCCAATGGGGTGCAGTAATACACACGATACACAAGTGCGAAGATTTTCTTCTCTACGAGGCACACAACTTTCATGCATTTTATATAAGTGTCTGACTCGTGGAATTTGCGACCTTGTTGAAAAGTTACAGTTAATTATGGCATTTGGGGATGGCGCCCAGGGCCCGACTTATGCCAATTGGGGACAAGGCAAAAGCTTCTTTGCGGGTCTCAACTCTGTTTCACTACTTCAGTAATGAAGAACCATGCATAGAACTTGTCTATGGTATTTTTCTATTTGGGTCGACCTTAAATGTGGGTCCCCTGCCTTAGTTAGGCCCTGATGACGCGTTCATTGAAGAATATACGAGAAAGTTACGAGGAAACCGTTCCCGATTTTTTCAATTTTATTTATATTTTAAGAGCTTGATAAATACGCAATAAAAAATACAGTTCATTGTCTTATATCTGTAATTTTTGAAGTTCAGACATTTATATTTATTGATAAATAACGACAAGTATTCAAATGTGAAACTAAAATATCCTTTTTTCCCTGAAATTATCGGTTTACATGTCGTTATACTCATCTTTTTCACGCAAAAAAAGATATTAATCTATTTCACGAAGGTCATTGTATCGAACTACAAAAGTAAAGAATGAAAAAAAAAAAAAAAAAAACTCGACATCTTCTGAATTGTGCATTGCATGCTTCACTGATTTGGAGGACTTGAATCCCTGAACGCACAAAGTTCGATATTTACTTTCCGGAGTTTGGCAACAGTGGTTGCTTTCAGACGAGTTTCGGAGCTCTGGAGTGCTCTTCAGAGGCACTTGAAGTGCTTATGGAGAGTCCTTGCCCTTCTGCTGTTTCAAACTCCTTCAGAACAGTCCCCGTTCTGCGGCCTCCAGAAGAGCTCAAATTGTTCCAAAAAATCCAATCTGAGGCCTTCCGTTTCTCTGCTTTTGGCCCTGTAAAAGAAGAGCTTTTGTTTTTTAGGCTCTTTTGGAGAGAGATGTACTTGGAACAAATGTTTTATAGTAAAAAATGAACAATTGATGATTCAACGAATTAAAATCTAAGATTTACAAGGAAGACTTTTGAAAATTGGCTTATTATATTTCAGATCTGTGGTATTTGCTTCCTGTTAGACATTGTCTACTAACAGAAATTTCTAAAAGCTTTTTGGAAAAGAAAAGTCCCATTTAGGAGTGTCTATAAATGAATAAAACTTTTGCCCTCCAATGGCAAGTCTGAATCGCTATTCAAAAGAACACATCTTTTTTTGCTGTCTTCTTAGATTATCTGTGGCCCTAGTCAGTGCAATTTGCGAGGTTATTTTTTAAAATTATGAATTGATTAATTTCCTTTTAAATTAATTTTTTCAAATTTAATATCAATGTATTAAATATTTATTTTATTTTATTACTTTCATCTTAACGCTTTATGAAAGCAACCTTTTATGTGATGTTAAAAAATGGCTAAGTTTTTTGAACTTAATAATAAAGCTATTAGTTAATGTTTTATTAAATTGCAGTTAAAAAGAATTTAATTATTATTACAAATTGCAGGAAATTATTTTAAAAACATTGAAATTATTATATATTAGAATCTGACAAATGAGCTATTTTGTAATCAGATAAATGGATAATTAAGCCTCCAGTATATTATAAATTATTTACTATACTTAAAATTATCTAGAATGGCTTCACTCATTTATTGTATTTTCTCCTATTCATAGAATTTGCATTTTGCTATTATATATATATATAATAGCAAAAATTATGTTAATTTTAAGTAATTATGTAGCAAATAGGGTAGTCCTGTGGCAGCTATAGAAAGAAATGGGTGGTCAAATTTTAGCTGTCAAAAATGCAGCGTACTTAGGATATTCCTAAATTGTTTTGATTGATACTTGTGTTGTTCCTAACTATTTGTGATTGTAGCTTATGAGATTTTAAATATAATTTTATTAAGTTAGTCAACGCTTGTCATTCTTAAATCACTTCCTCACATTTATAAGAAATCTTTAGTTGTAACTGTGAGTTTCCTAAAATGATTCACTTTTACATATTCGTAATTATACATGTTATTATATTCTGTGCGAACGACTTAATTTAGAAGTTAAAGATCCAATTATAATTTTGTATAGAATTATGTTTTGAATTGTATTGCAATTACCTTTCTTTAAAGTTTTGTTATTTCTCACTCCTCATATTTTCATGAAATGCTGTCTATGATTCAGCAAAATTCGTCAATTTCAGTTTTCATTTTTTAAATTTCTTTTATTAAAATCTGCTTTCCTAATTTCTTTCATTTTTAATTTTCAGTTACCATCTCATGTTTGGATTATGCTGAAGGATTAATAATATTGATTATCAGCTTTCAGGGATTCTTGCAGTTAAAGGTAGGTTTGTTTTAAGTTTTTTAATGCTTTATTAACTAATATTTCAGCACAGTATTTGCAAGAATAATTTAAAATAAAGTTCCCTTTCTGAAACGTTTATATTTAATCGTATTTATTTGAATAAGAGTTTTTCTATTCTGCTTTAAATTATTGTATTATAATTATCCATTAAGTTTATAATTTCTTTTATAGTTAGTGTCGCCCCTTTTTTTAATCGTAATTATTTAAAATTATACATGCTTATATTTAATTCTCCAACTGCTTATCCCAATATTTTTGGGGGTTGGCGATCAGTCCATTTTCTATTGCATCTCGGCGTTTTTCGTAGTTTAGAGTGTTTATGTTTGCGATTATAGATTTTTATTTTATCATATTATTATCGTGTAACATATGGTAATTCATATTATTATCATATTATTATCGTGTAACATATGGTATCATTTCACTTTGTTTGAGAAATATTTGAGCTTATTTGAAAGTGTCGCATCTAAATAGTGATTTCAAAAATTTACGCACTCCGAGGATTAAAATTAACAACTTAAAATATTTTAAATTGTAACGAAATTTTGATTTTTTTTAAATTTATGTATAAACATAACATTTTGTTTACACTATTACATCTTATAAGACATTTAAATCTATTGGATGCATTTTGGTTTCCTGAAAAAATATTACACTCTGAGAGAATAAAAAGCTTTTACTAAAAGTTATAATTCAGTATATTCTTTAGCACGTGACAACTAAAGTTTACAGTAGGTATGTTGGATGTTACGAATGGGTGACGTAGTACAAATTTCTAAAAGCCAACATACTATAAAAATATGTTAACAAAATTAAATAACTTTTGTTTCTTGTATAAAGTTTTATTATTCAAACATTAGCTAAGTAATATATTAATAATACAATTCTGCTTTAATTTCCCAGATCCTTTAAATATAGTAGTAATATTTGTAAGTTTATTTTAGTGCAATAAAATGCGCCATAAGACTTTTCCACTATTGTAAACTAGGGTATATTAGCAAAATTGGTTAGAATATATAATTGCCGACTATGATAACATTCGTTTTAAAAATTATATGTGTTGTGTGAATGCGATTTGGTGTTAACTTATTAAAAGGCTTTTTGTGTGGTTAAAAAAGTGCAATTTATCGCCGAGAATATTAGATTTGGCCGAGTTTTCTACCGAGATTAAATACCTAGACTGAAGCGATAAATTAATGAAGTTAAGCGTTTATTCACAAAAATAAATATATATGTATTGTTGAACTATTACTTGAAACTTTTTATTTCAAAATAAATAATTTTCAACACTTTTGTTTAATTTGTTTCGTGTTTAGAAAAATTGAATTTTATAACCAATATTTTAACTTACTTTTTCTATGTGCTAGAATTGTAAAAAAATATATAAGCATGTCTGTTTTCGATATCAGCATATCATTTTAATATTTTCGGTTTTTGATTAATCCATTAAGTCAATCCATTAAGTTGACATAGTTTTGAATTATACGAACGGCACCATACGTTATTCAAATGTATTTTCTGGCAGTATATTTGTAAATATAATAAACTATGCACTGAAAAACTAAAAATCAGATATATTTAAAGTGCAAACATATTCTTTTGACATACTGATAAAGTATGCATTAAAATTTGTTTAAATAAAATTTATGACATTTTTAAACAAAATTTGTTAGTTAATTTTGCCTTGTTGTTATCTATCGATGAAAGAAATGCCCACGGTAATGCATATGATTGAACTTGAATTCTGCATTGAATATAAAACAGGTAGACAGAACTGAAGAGATGAAATATTATTTGGCGAGGAAACAAAAAGAAAAAAAAAACAATGAAATGTTCCAGTCTGGAATAAAGTGGAAAAGACGATTAAAAGATATCTTATTTTGGATTTGGCGAATTCAGAACCATTTATCAATTTTTCTTTTGTATTTATATTGCGAAGTCGAATCACGAAAATAATAGAATGGGATGATATTCTGCGCGTGTTAGCTTTTAAAGGGTTTAGTTTGATTTGATATATGGTGCTGGAAAATAAAGAAAGGGTTTTGCTTCAATCCAGATTTAGTATTAAGTTTAAACAAATCAGCTTGTCAAAAAAGTTTGAATAAAATCATAAACAATTTTGAATCCGATTTTTGGCCAGATAATCGCATGGAGATTAACAATTTTTTTCAGTATGCATTAACATTATAAAGGTTTGACATTTTTTTAAAACTGGGTTTTTCCATTTACCTCGCAATACTTCCCGGGGAGCATCTTGAAATGAGGATGAGATGCTTCCAATATGGCGATTGGATATATCCACCCTGGAGGGTACATAAATAGGTGGGTGTCTCATTCCTCCCATCGATGACAGAACACACTTCCTTCCTGAAGGGTTGTACCGTGGCCGGTGATGGCCTTTAGGATTCAGCCTTAGTTCCCTCCAATATTGCTGTTGCGGCGATTCGGTCATTAAGTATTTGTTATACGTGTACCTTCGGGCGAGTTGAAGAATCAGTGAAATCACTTACCTCTCATAATTCTCCCACCAGGCGACACCTCAGACATGAGAATAAGCTTCTGGTATGGTGGTTGGTTCTTGCCACCCGCTTAAGTATTGAATTGACTGGGGTTCGGCTATCTCTTATCGATGACTGAAAGGGTTGTATTGGCATGCGATGACCCTTAGGATCTCAACCTTAGTCCTCTCTTGATACCTCGGTGGTTCGATTAATCAATAGTAATCTGAAGGTCTAATCGACTAATTTAATTTAATCCGAATCTAATCCAAAGGTCTTAACTAGAGGCTCGGAGTAGCTAGTGCGGTTTACTTTGCATAATTATCGCTTTTTTTAAAGCGAAATATGTTAATACATTATTATATAAATGTATAATATGTTATATAAGTTGTTAGGTGTTTATTTGATATTGTTAGGATTGTTTGTTTCGTATTGCATCAAATTGTTAGGTTTAAAAAAATTGTTTGAATTCCGATTTCATTTTGGCAGCAAACATTCTTCTTTTATTAATATAAAAGTTAAATAATGGGAATCGGTATGTATAATTGTCGAACGCTATCTGTAACGCTTGGCGATATGTGCCCTCTGATGCGAAATTTCAATTACTATTTCTTCTAGCAATGCATACTTTACATGATTTTTTTTTCATATTTGCAAACAAATCTAGGCTTGAATAAAATACAGTTAAAAGATCGTAACTTAACATTTACATTTTTTTTAATACTGGACTGTTGCAAAAATGAATGGTCTGGGATCTGCAATTTTTAGTTTGCAGTTCAATTATTATACTCTCAATTAATGGGCCAGTTTCAAAGTTATTTCTATTACATAATCTTCTAATTTTGTACTTGGCTATGCATACAGGACTGACGGTTTCGTTTTACCTCATCAAGTTCGCGTAGTTATACAGTTTAAATTTAGAATTTTATTAAGTTAAAAATTAAATTTCATTTTGGCATTTTTAGAAATATCTTTCCAAAATATCGTTGCACAAAACTGGCATTAATATATTTTAAAATTTATCTTTTTCGTGATACCAATTTAATTGCCGAGCTGTTGTTTTATTGAAATTTGACTTTATTAAAATATTGCATGATTTTCAATGGATTTCGTTGCTTGACCAAACCATTTTTATTATTTCATCAGATATTTAAGCACATGTTTCTTCCATTACATATGCTTGAATATCTGAAGAAACATATTACATATCTAATGATGTGCTACCGCCGATTTTCTGCAAACCTTGAATAATTGTAGCTACCTTATTTTTGCAGGAAACCCTTCAGATTTAATTGACGTCAAACACGGTCAGTATTCCCAGCGATCCAGTGGTCACCAAAGACTTTAAGTATATTTATAAACGGGGCCGAAACAAATAAAATAAAGTACTTTCCAATTACCAGTACAGGTAATATAATTGAAGCCAAATGAAATGTCCCTACTGCTGATTTATTTACATTTTTTATGCATATATTTTGTGTGGTCGCCAATAGAGTCTGCCTGGAGAGATTTGCAGTTTTATTAACATTTTTTTATTTTGTATGCTGTATACTGTCTCCAATAATGTCTGCTTGGCGAGATTCGCCGCGTTATTAAAATTTTTTATGTATATATATTGTTTGTTGTCGCCAATAAAGTTTACTTGACGAGATTTGAGATGGCGAAATAAAAAAGTACCAACAGAAGGAGCCGAGGTTTAAAGTTTCAAATTATTTTATTTTGCAGTTTACTCTAATTTATATATATTTTAAAATGTTATATAATTACTTCTAATCAAACCGATCGTAAATCACCTGACCGAGACATCAGTAGGATCTAATCCACCGATAACATCATTAAATCATTTAACTACCACGACACTGAATTTGACATCCCTTTATTTTGTTTTCTTTCGTTTCGGCGCTTCTTTGATTTGCTGGACACGTCGCGATATTAGCGACAGGTTTCAGTTTTATCACTTCTGATGATCAAACCAGATTGATACTTGAATCCACTGCCATTCTCAAAAAGGCAGTGGGTTCAAAACTCCCTGAAGGCATCCAGTGCAGTGATATCTATAATTTCATTTCTCGTACAAAGAATTAACCTCCCTTTATGGTCGTCATTTTTTTCTTCTTTCTATCTGGGAGAAGTCGCAAATTCATGTTCGCAATGATGATGATCACGCGATTGCCAAGAAAATATGAAAATTGAAAGAAAACACCTCAACTTCTCTTTCTCGAGGCCATTTTTGCTTTTCGAGGAATCGGTGCCATCTCTGGCAAGGTCGAACGTGGTTGGAGTAGTTTAGATTTGTAGCATGTAGCAAGCAGTCCAGTTTTGTTAAACATTTGAAGAAATTCTGGTGAATGTTGTGGTTTGGGCCATGGGAGATCACGATTTTTTGGTGTTAATTATATTTGAACAGTTGCTGCTATTGCTCTAAGAAATATGTATTACCCGTATGAGTGTTTTTTTCTTTTCTGAGGGAATTAATACATTTTTAAATGTTGGTGCTTGTGCATTTCTTGGGAAGTAAGCTATTAGACCACATCCTACCTAGATGATTTTCAGAACCTATTTATGTCCTGTTTGGAATCTCTTGTAAATCAATTATCTGGAATTCTAGTAACAATAATATCCGCGTTTGTTGTTATCAGAAATTTTGACATGCTAAAAACAGCTTTGTAGTCATTTTGTGTTAAAAAATATTCGTTTTTAATAGTTTTGGTAAAATATGGACTATTATGGATGAATAATTTTACCTTTTTAATATGGTGAAATTTTGGCTTGCTTACTGTTTTGCATACAAAGTATAATAAAATGGAAATATTGCGATTGCCCAAAAAATTGGACTTCGATTTCTTTTTTAGTTAATCGTCTCATTTCTTACATAGTTGTATTTCCATAAGTTCCCCAAAAAAGTAAATAAATAAACAAAATTCTAAATTCTAAATGTTTTAAGCAGAAAATTCTGAGAAAAAAAATGAAATATATTATCGCAAATTTCAAATTATTATGCGAGAACATTTTTTTTAAGTCATTATTTTTTTGAAGTCATTGAACAGTTTAAAGTGGTTTGAAATAATCATGGCTTTCTCTATCGGTAAGTTTGAGCCAAATCGAAATACGAATCAACTGCCTGTCGATTTGTACTTTCATAAATATGTAAACGCGACAATCAAAAAAAAAATGTTTTAAATATATCAAATTTTTTGTTAGATTTTCAACTGCAAGTATAGTTTTGTGCTATTTTTATTCCAATCGATTGAGGAAAACGTGTGCAAAACGAAAATTCCATTTTGGGATACCATTAACGCATACTGGGGACACATCGCCAAATAATTCGCCAAAGAGCACATGACTGATTCAGTAAAAATGCCAAATTCAGACCGAAGCATAACATTTCATAATAATTGCACTTCAATGTCATGCAATGCATTCTCTGGCTTAACAAGTTTGTTAGAGAGTATTCGAGAAAGTTTTGACTTGTTGGTTGTCACCCCTGCTGGTGTGTACGCACTTTAAGAAAAGACAAATCTTCTTGTCAACAACGAGTAAAGTTTTGGAAAAGATATTCGTCACTCGAAGGTTACATTTCTGTATTACAGTATCCATTACTGACTGCGATGAAACAAAGATACATGTTTATGGAAACACTCTGATTGATGTTTACAGTTAGGAATCTTTCTTTAAATAAATATTTGTAATACGGGCGTTTCCGTTAGTGCATTTCTTACTAAGATGAAATATCTTCCGAAGGTAAAGGGATATCTTATAATCCACCTGACAAACATGAAGCGTGATGAAACTCTTTCTCTCTGGTAGATGTTTTATTCTGTTTACTTTTTATAGGGCAATAAAAACATCCTTCACGTTAAGCGACGCATTTCTAATCAATCGAGGGAAGCTATAAAGCATTCTGTTCCGGTATTTTTTTATTTTGTGTGTGCGGCAAGCAGTCCAATCTTTAATGGTACAGCTTTCGTTGTGGGCTGCCTCCATAAACCCGAAATCTCCATGCTCTTCAAGGTTAAATACGTATCTGCCAAAAGGTAGCGTGGGTTCAGCTGGTGTCTTGTTTTTTTTTTCTCGAAATAATACCAGCTTTGCATTGTGATGATGGCGTTTTCTCGGCTTGAAGTATCTTATGTTGGGAATATACATGTTTATTTATATCGTTTTTTTCCCCCTCTCGTCAGAATACAACAATTGCATCTTTTAGGGTTGGAATTAAATATACTTTTTAACATTTTTGCTCGTTTTGAGGGTTTTTTTTCTTTGTTCTGATTGAAGTTGTGCTTATGAGGTGTTTTCTTTGACAGAGGTGTTGTTATTGAGACTGAACGGGGAAAAAAGTGGTGCCAAGAGCAAAGTTGATTAGTGGGGCCTTGAAAATAATTCCATAGAACAAAATAATACTTTGTCGGATTACAACCAGCGGAAATGGAGGCCGTGGTGAGCTTCGGAAGCAGAGGGTTGCAGGTTCGAGACCCAAATCCCCCGAAGAAGCGCCATGTAAGCGCGTCTGCGAATCTCATAAAATGAGAATCTCAAAGGCAGCTGCATAGCACTTTGAATTTATTTATTTTCTTTTGGGTAAAATATAAACTAGTGGAGTTGGTCTCTTCAAAAATTTCTCGCACACTCTCTAATAAACTTCTGAAGTTTCAGAACGCCTAACGTGGCATTGGCGTACTATAGTTATTCATTATCTTGGCGTTATTAATCTTTGGTGTCAATTTACAATTTTTGTTTAATCTATCGTGTCATACTTGACGAGTTATTTGGCGATTAATCCCTGTCATGCAGTTAATAGTGTACGAAAATCGAATCAGTGTTTTAGACGTCATTTTACCGACCGATGGAAATAAAAAATTTCCCATGAAACTGCAATCGTTGCCACAAAATCCCGTACTTAAATTGATATATTTCAGTCCTTGCGTTTTTCAATTATTGTGTTTTCGTGTTTTTGAAAGTACAGATCGACAGACAGACAACCCGTCTTCGAATTTGGCTGAAAACTGGGATGGTTTCTATACTGTAAACTGTATTATCCGAGTACCGAGATTTATCTATCTCTCTAGCTCTCTTCGTTTTGTAGGAGGCCTCCGTGGCCTGGTGGTAAGGTCTCGGCTTCGGAACTGGAGGGTTCGCGGTCCAATTCCACCGAAGAACCTTCGTGTAAGCGGGTCTGGTGCACGATCGGGGCCAAACATCCTCACACCAGTTTGAATGAATATAATGAATCCGTGTACTGAATTTTATTTATTTAGATCTCTTTATTTTGTAAATATCGTGTTGACATATTCGAACAACAGGACTTCCTCTGAGCAGATTCTACTGTATATAACGGTTTACTTAGCATTGGAGTACAATTGTTACGAAATATTTATCTTTAGCAGGGCTTTAGCATTTCTACTGAATCAGTCGTGTCAATAGTAGCAAGTTACTTGGCGAGTAATCTTTGCAATGTATTAATTATATTCGAATATCGAATTTGCGTTTTAAATGCATTTTTTTCATCTGTTTGGTACAAAAATTTGACATAGAACTACAATTGAAGTCACGCACCAAATTTGATATGTTTAAGCCGCTACATCTTATCTTATTTACATGTTTCTAAATTGCACGCCAACAGACAGCAGACCTGTAGTTGAATCTAGCTCAAAATTTGATAAGTGTCTACATTATAAATGCTGAGTCTCTGAATCAAATTTTATTTATCTAGCTTTCTTCGTTTTTCAGTTATCTTGTTAATTTCGAACAATTGGACTTACTTAAAATTTTTAGAAATCAGCAAATTTGGTATAAAGACTGTGTGCCAAGTCTCAGTCTTCTATCTCAAAACATTTTTGATTTATTTTTGTCCTAAACTGACAGATGGGAGGGCATTTTCCAGAGATATGTTTTATATATAATATATAAATAATATACAGAAATATATAATATACTCAGGCCGCTCTGAAACTTTTAGAGGGGCTGCGGTGGTCTGGTGGTAAAATCTCGGCTTTGGAAACAGGAGGGTTTCAGGTTCAAGACTCGATTGTTTATTTTTGTTCAAAGACGCTGACGGAATTTTAATGTCGTCTATTTTGGCTTCTTGGTCGGCAAAAATAGGTTGTAATAATATGTTTTCGGAATTACAATGATGAAGGAAGTAAATAAATAAAAAATTAAGTTTTATACTGAATTCTTTTTTCGATATGATGGAAAATATTTTTCTGAATTTTAATATAGATCCACAATTGACATCATTGTGTCTTCATTATCAAATAAACTTGGACAAGTGGATGCGAAGTGGTAACGAAGATTTGATGATTTTTGTTTTTCATTATTTTTATTGCAAACTTACTTATTTTTCTATTGTCGGCACAATCTTCCAATAAGACCAATTGTTTTCTCTTAAAGGGCCACGGTAGCCTGGTGGTAAGGTCTCGTCTTCGAAACCTGAGGGTTTCAGATTCGAGACTCGATTCCACCGAAGAACCGTCGTGTAAGGAGGTTTCTTGCAAGTTAAATCTATCAGGTCTTCCCGCTGATGTGGCACGGCGTGGAGAAGGGGGTGCCAGCTTAAGTGTCGTCCTCGTCATCTGACCGCGGTTCAAAATGACGAGTTCCCTTCCAAAAATAGCCCTAGTGTTCTTTCAATTATATAACTAAACTAAAACTCTCAGATTCGTCAAAATCTCAAGTTCGAATTTTGTGACGATTATTATACTTTCTCTATATTTATTACGTATACGAGAAAGTAAGAAAGCTATTATAATTGAACATGCATTGCAGACGGTTTATAGTTTCATATTTTACTATTCTTACACAATTTATTGCATTTATCATCATATTTTGATAGACACTATTGGAAACACGCACTTTTTTTTCTATTGAAAAATAATAGTAGGAATAAGATTTAAAATCCAAAACAAAATGCTTCTGTATATATTATGGTATTTATTTATTTTTAAAAAAAGTTTACTTTCTGTTTAAAATTTGGAGCATTTTTTTAATAATTTTTGTAGAGAGGAAATCCCCTTTCATTCCAAAATTCTCATTATTTCTGGGGAAAAAAAATGAGGTTCTTACTCTTTGTATTAAGTTCGTAAATCGTGATTCTTCCCATTTTGAAGAATCGTTGCGATGAAAATTCTCGCAGCGGGGCATCTGTGTGGAATTATCTCTGAACACAATGGATATAAAACTCTCGGTACTTCTACAAAAGGTGTTTGGTTGCCATTCTTGCGTCTTTGTTATGGATGCAACCGACAATGGGGTACTGGAGCACAAAAGAAGGTCCCTGAATAGAAAAGTATGTCTGGGGGTGGGATGGGGTAATAGGATCGAGAAAAAAGTGTTTGGGGGAGTAATAGAATGGAGTGAAGAAGGTACGACTACCTGCAGAGAAGAGGGGGCTTCATGCTTGATGTATGAACGGGGGGGTTGCAATTGTCCAATCATAATGGTTGTTTAATACAATGCTGTATAAATATTATCATGGAATATAGAATGAATATAGTTGAATTGTTTTCAAAGTATATGATTAATTTGGCTGCTATGAAAATTTATAAATGTTAGTAGAAATTTTTTTTCCCATTGATATGAGCCCGTTAGCTGATTTAATACTGAATATTCTCAACTTGGCTGATAAGGCAAATATCTAGCTTTACTAGACTGAGGGGCAATAGGCAGATTAAAAAATGTTAACAACCTTATTGCTGAAATATTTTTGTAAAAAATACAAATCTTATGAATTATAATATTAACTTTTTGTCAAGTAGAGTTAGTTTGTTCCCTATTTGTTTTCTTAATTTCACTCTGTTATAACAGCTTTTTGCCGGCGTCCTGGCACAGGGGTAGCGTGTCTTCCCCGTGATCTGGGCGTCCCGGATTCGAGTCCCGGTTCGGGCCTGGTTGTTACTTTGTGTTCTGTCTGTGAGGCGTGTGAATGTGCCCCCCTGTAAAAAGGGGTTGTGCAAGGGAATGTGTGTGTGTGTGTCATCTTCATTTGAGCTACAAGTCAGACTTCTGCCCTCTGGGTGCTCAGGGGTCTTTACCCACAGAAGCTACTGCACCCTCTTTCCGTGGAAACACGGACACGACAAAAAAAAAAAAATAATAACAGCTTTTTGTTAACACCGAATGTATGTTCTAAAAAAATTGTCTACTATTCATTCTCGGATTTAGGAATCGTAGAAGTGTGGCGACGGTGTTGACGGAATTGTGCCAATGTGTAGGTTGAATTCCGCCAAGGATCGAACCTTTGATGTTGTTTGAAGTCCAGTAACTTATCCATTCGATAAAAGCGAACGCTAGTATCTAGTGGCTGTTACTGGCTTATTAAGATGTCATCACAAAAGCTCTTACGCTGAATATATTGTTGCGTTGTTATGTTTTGTAAAGAATATTTATCTTGTTCATTTTTTATCTGTTGATGTTCATTTGAAACACGCATTCAGAGTGCCGTGCCAATTTCTTTTTGAAACTTTAACGTGCGTGTTAGATATCATGAACGTGCTGTTAGATATCATCAGCTATAATGTTTTCTATGAGAGTGAAGTCAGATGAATAACCATTTATGTGCATTTCATTTTTAAAATGAAAAAACATTTCTGAAATATCGATTCAAATGTTGTATTTAGTATCTGCAATTTTTAGTACAAGTTATAGATATCGAAAACTGTGATCTTGGAAATCACTGAATTAGTACGGCCAGGAGATCTGCACCCATTCTGTTAAATCGTACGACATCTGTTAAAGCAACTGCTGAATAAATAGGGAAAATCACTGTTTTATGTTTCGTTCAAATGAGGTGATCGTTCTGCATGGCGTGATGACAAGCGGTTAATTTTGGTATGAATAATATGAGCAGTTTTTATAATCCAGATTCCGAACTTAAATATTGCTTGATTTCTAGAAATCTGAAAAAACATAATGCCTAGAAGAAGTTTTAGCTTTCAGAATTGAAATTTAAAGATACTGACGATCGTCTACAAATAGGACTTGAAAAATATTCAGAAAAAAATTTAATACACAGGAATTTCGATATACAGAAATACCAGTGTATAGAATTATGTATTATAAATTTTCCGTCGTTTACTTATTAAATTAATAATACATAGTTCATTTATAGAATTAAAGGAGACACTTTCATTTATAGCTTAAATCAGTTATATTTCAAAGATGTGGAAATAAAATTATTTTTTGATATTCTATTTTAATCAAAATTTTGTACTTTTTTTTAATCGTGTGTTTATTTCTCATTCCACTTATTATTATTATTTGCCTTACTTTTACATTGAAACTTTCCTTTTTGTGCCATTTTAATTATTAGAAAAATATTTAGCAACTCTGAATTTAAAATAAAAATTCGACTCTAAGTTTAAAAAGGCAATCTTAAAACATAAGCTAAGAATTATATAAGACTCTCCGAAAATTCTCATTGCTATTTCGTTTGCTAATTCCTGTTTTTCGACGATTTTTATTGTACTAACATTATAGTTGATTAATATTTTGATACAAAAGTTATCTCATAATACCGTAGTAATTGAATTTGGAAATGGGAGACGCGAATCAATTCGTTGATTAGTTTATAACATTTGGATTCAAAAATACGAGTTGGTTCGTGAGCAGTCAACAAAATGTGAAGAAAGGGTTTACCCTTATTTATTTTTACGTATGAAATGAATGCTCTCTTTTTTGACTGCTATAGTTATACTTTACATTTCATGCGAAGACTCTTGACCCATATATAGAAATTTAATTTGATATACAAAATTTTCTACTGAAAATCCAGATTCCTGTAAAAAAGTTCGTTATATTAGAATTTGGTATATAGTTATATGTAAAGAAGTATCTACTAAGAGCATTAGTATCATCTGATAGGTTGTATTGAATACGATCTCTATGCTGTTAAAAAAAGTAAGATATTTTAGCCAGATTTCTGTTTAACCCTTTCGAGGACTTAGGGAAGATTGCTTCCCACCTGCATGTTTTTATAAAATAAACTTACAAGAAACACAAAGGGACAAGAAAAAGGGACGCTATATATGTGTGCAGAATGTGACGTACCTTTGTGCATTGCAACAGGCTTCGCATCTTTTAATGGCAAATAACCATCATTAATTTTGATTTTCTTCGTGATTGTAAATTATTCCTTGGGAAGTACATCTTTCCACCCTTGAAACTTAAATGCAAACAAAGAAAATTAGCAAAAATAAAATATATTTCCGTAAATGCTATTATTTAATCATTAATAAAACATAAAAAAAAAGGATGGAAATTCAAAACAGAAATAAATGACCCACGAAAAGGGTTAAAGAAACAACGAGCTAACGATAGGCAGATTTAATTCTAAAATGCATTTTTCGGATTCAGGAAGATTTGAAATTTAATCAATTTAGATGTGAATGTGATACTTTTTATATACTTTGTTTGTGAGAAAGCAATAAGCCTGCTTATTTTTTCTTGAAATAACTCTTCAAACCCTTTTAGTGACTGTTTTTAGTTTAGCGAGAGTCGTTAAACCTCAACACCGTCGTAAAATAAAAAACAATAATAAAACGTGTTTTTTGCATAAGTTGAACTGTCAAGGCAGTTCAAAGTTTCTTGTCTTCGGTGTAATGACGGAAACTTTTTCATCCTGTTTAGTTATATAGAAACAACGTGCATATCAAAAAAAAAAAAAAATCCCGTGCTTTATTTTTGCAATATTATTTGAACTACTCGACACTGTTCAGAGGTGACACTCTTCAATAAGTGCTTTACTAATGCTTTCTTTTTGAATGTTCAAACATAATTGTTTAAATTTCAAAAGTTTAGAATCAGTTTTGCTAACAATTTATTTTCAAAGAACCAATAATCAGGTCTATTTTGGGTAAGGCGAAAAGTTTGAAAATAATGACTCTACGAATTCTTATAAAGACACCACTCAACATTATAAAATCAGAAAAAATAGCTTTTTTTTTTTTTACTTTCTCGAATACGTAGTATATAGAAAGTATAGTTAAAAATTTAAACCCGTCAAAAAAAAAAAAAAAAAAAACTTAGTGAAAAATAAATGAATCGAACTCGAGATTTTGACAAATCTCTACGTCTTAAACCTCTGAGTTCAAAACAAATTTTTAGAAAATGTCCGTTCGTCCATCATTCTGTCTGTCTGTCTGTGACAAAGATAATTCATATCACTTTGAGCTAGAAAGTTGATATTCGGCACACTGTTATTATACCAAATCTTTAAATTTAGTGTAATGACAACCAACATTACACATTTTGAGTAAAATCTATTTACGGAAAATCCATTTGTTCAGCTATTCGAATTTAAATTAAGGGGACAATCATAAAATGAGAGGTCTAGATAGATAAAATTCGGTACGCAGATTTAACATCTATTGCGTAGACACCTGTCAAATTTTGAGTGGCTTCGGATAGACCGTCTATCGGTTTGCTCTTTCAGAAATGTAACTCCGATAACTCAAAGACGCAATGGCTTATATACATCAAATTTCATATGAGACTTAGTGACTGGAAGGAAAATTTTGTGCCAAATTTTGTTTGCAATCAACTAGGGAAAACGCACTTAAAATACAAATTCGATTTTTTGTTGTTACTTATGGCACTTTTACAAGCCCACTTACAGAAAACTTTCAGCGATTTAAGCCTAAATGAGCATCCCCCTGTTTTTTCAGTAGCGCCAACTGGGTCCATGAGTACTTCATGCTTCATATTCGCTTGCACCACCTCTTTTTACAGGGAGGTACATTCACACTAATCACAGAATGAACACAGAATAGGAACCATGTCCGAACCGGGACTCGAACCCGGAAAGCCCACAAGGGGTAGTCACGCTACCCGCATGCCAGGACGCCGGCTCACAGATTCTATTTTCCAATGCTATTAACGGGCCATGGCTGAATTGCTTAATAAATCGCCAAGGATGACACGAGAGATGCAGTAAAATATGCTAAATGCACGCCATGAGTTTTATAAATTAATATTTCGTAACTATTGTACTTCAATGCCACATAAGGCATTCTCTCCGGCACGATATATTCTTACTGAATGCCTTAATTTTACTTCAGATCGTTTAACTCACTTTCATTCGTCTGTTTTAAATTTTCGAGACCTAGTGGGTGAGAAACCTCTCTCAAAACTTTGACTTTTTAAGAGCTACTGGTTTTTTGATAGCGTTTAACATTTGAGATTTATTTTTATTCTTGTGCCAAATCATTTTAAATCATAGATCTTCTCAACTTTTGAGATTTTTATAATACATCCTTCTTTCATTTAAACATTTTATAAGGAATTATTTAAATATCCTTGTGGATGGTGCAGCTTGTCCAGAGTAGGACCTTGCGCCAATAAAACACTCTATACTATACCGTACCGGCACGATAAATTTACTAAACACCACGCGAGAAAGTTTTGGAGAGACTATTTCCGTTGGTTGGAGAGCTCTTGCAAACACTATCTAATTCAATATATCTTCATGTTTGTAATATTTAAGCATATCTTTTCAAAATTATATTGCAACGTTGTTTAAAGCATTATTTAATTTTGAAGAAAACAACAAGTGTCTATTTCTCTGTTGCACCCTCCCACTTGTTTGATGTCTCACTTCCCAAGAGGCTCCTCTGAGCTACCTACATGCCCAAGAAAGGTCATCACTCACATGGGAAATTCGTTGACCTCGGAGATCTGTAACGCCCGAGAAAATACAGGGTGGATTCGTAGTTAGTTCGTCCCCCTTTTTAAGAGGCCCTCATCTCGTATCTGATCGTAACAAACCAGAGTTATAAATGATGGTGGCATTGAGGAAAAGCGCTTTGGTTTTCAGTTTTGGAGCATCAGACGATTTTTCAAATAATGCTGTCTTTATTTAGAATGGAACGGAAATGTAGTTTTGTGGAATGCCGTTTGTGTAAAAAATGAGAAATGTCTATTAATATTTTTGTTAGGGTCTTTCGAAACTCTAGCTCGTAACATTTTAGAATGTTAATTTTTTTAAGGTTTAATTGGACATTTTGAAATTTTAGTTTTAGTTTTTCGGACATAAAGTACTCGAGGAGAAAATCGTAAAAAAATCGATTGCATGATATTTTTTATAAATTTTTTTATTAGCAATTATCAATTTCAAAAAAAAATTGTCTTATATTTGTATTTGTCTATAAGAATGATAACTCAAAAAGTTATGGGATAGATGGTTTGCATTTTGCATGCAATCTTTCATCGTATTTTATATTGTATCAAATTTTATAAGAAATAATTCATCCACATTATGTCTGTCCGTCAAAGCAAAAGCAAATCCTACGAGTTAAAAAAGGGATTGGATGAAATGGATGCTTAAATGGATATTTAATGCATTGTATTGGCATTCAAAGTACAGATTTTATTTAGAGTAGACTCTTTATTAGTTAGTACAGAGTGTTCCACATGGATGCACCTTCTAATATTTTCAAATTCGGATAGTACTTGTCAAAATGATTATTTTGATGTATAACATGTTTGGTCAGCGCACATAATGTCATAGTATGTTTAGACTGTTACAAATACATTAAAATACTCATATTAACGTGTTATATTCGAATTTGTAAATATTGATGTTGCCTACCTTGTGGGACACTCCGTGCATTCAGCATTTATGTACATACATAATTATGTATATGTACATATATGTACACATGCACACACTGGCAATGACTTCAACTTTTATTTTTATTACGATAACCGACATAAATGTATATAAAATGTGTAATTCAAATAGTGAAAATTTTAATCTGTATTTACTTAAGAGTATTTTTTTAATTTACTAAAGTTATAAAAGAAATTGTGTGGATATAAAAATTAGAAGTAATTGAAAAGCTTTTTTTTTTTTTTTTTTTTCAAATTTTAAATGGTTTAAAAATGATTATTGCCTGTTATTATTCTTCGATGTTTCTGAAAGAAAATGCCAACATTTTAGTTGATTTATAGTTAAGCATTTCTTATTGAATACCGTAGAAAACACTGTATGCCAAATTTGAGAGCTGTAGAGCTGTCGTTAGTCGTCCTTGTAAAGGGTTTAGAATTAGTTTTGCTCTTTTAAACTGAGCATAGCATAAGAATAAGGCAAGTTTCTATTGCTAATACTCGCCAGCAAAAGTTTTTTTAGACTGTAACTCGCAAAGACCAAGCCATAAATTCTAACACTTAAAGAAAAAACAATGTATTGTAGAAGGATAAGAAAAGAAAATCAGTTTAGCTGTTACAACAAGTTAAGTGACATTTTCTTCATTTCCCCCCCTCCATCTTTTACTTAATTTAAGATCGTCGTCATAAAAAAAGAAGAAACTTATTGTCCTGATTACTTCAATGTTGCCAGTTACAGTTGATTCTCTTTTAATATCCAATTTGGGCCTCTAGTCTTTTCTCATCTCTGAACTTGTTACTGTTTATCCCCCCCCCCTTCATTTTTTGAGGCCTGGAGCAGTGATTCTGTTTATTGCCTGCGTATATAACAAGGACCATTGTATTTCTTCAGATACTCATTAACCTCAACGTTACAAATCGTCTTACAGAATGTTTTAATTGCTCTTCTTCTCATCAAACAGTAAGTTAAATTAAAAGGAAGCTGTTTAAAAACATTACTTAGTTAGAGATAATGTTTCTTAAGATATCTGATTAGGTTGCGGAGGGTATTTTTCAAGTAAACAGATATTTTAAAGTTTATATAATGATTTGCTTTAATATAAAGTGATGAATAAAAGTAAAATTAATTTAATATATAACATTTGGAGAAAAAGCATATTTTGATATGAATTTTAACATTTATTTATTTACGAAAACTAAGATTTTTTTTAGATTGTATTTGGTAGGGAAAATCTTGTTTACAATGCTAATTGATTAAGTTTTTCCCGGAGATTTCTGCAAATGTGAATCTCAAAGCAAGGGAAACGCAGGGATCATTTAAAAAATTATTTAAGCCAGCAACTTTTATCAATCTTTCGCAACGTGGGATTCGCCGACTAAACATTTTTACAAAGCATTTCTTGAATTAATTAAGTAGATAACGTGGAATCGGATCAGGAAATAACAGAATATTTTTAGATTGAAGTTACTATGAGATAATTACGATAGAGTTTGTAAGAAAGTTAAGTAAGAAAGTTTTAAAAAAATTGGATTTAAGTTATATAAAATATCATTATAAAGTTAAGTTGAAATATCATTATGTATATATCATTGAATTCATACAATATAGTTATTTAGTGATATTTATATGGAAATATTTACGCTTTAACCCTTTCAGGGGAGGTGACATACTCCATATGTCACCTTTTTACAATTTTTTTATAACTAGAAAATCGCGTTGAAATAACTACATAAAATTTCCTAACGTTTTTTAAGTCTTTATCTTGCCAATAGACGGCAGCACGAGTCTTAGAAAGTATTCTGTTTCCACACAAAAAATTCAAGATGGAAGCATGTTTTCATATGATGTAATTTGTCTTCATTTTATTCCGATGAACTTTATTTTCGAATTCAAAAAGCTCATTTTTTTGCGTCATTCATGTTAAAAAGCGTCATGAATCCCTAAAACTGCTTTCATTTCATAAAAATACCTTCTAATTACGAGTTGCATATTTGTGAATTCGCTCCAAAACATGTTCTAGATGCGCGGTGACATACCCAGTATGTCACCTACCCCCCAGCCCCCTAAGGACCTTAATTTTTTTAACTGTAAATTACATGTCAGTAATAGGATATAATCAGATTTAAATAATTGTTTCGAAAAAAAAAAATCATTTTTGGCATAGTGCCCCTGAAAGGGTTAATATCTTTGGTGAATAAATTACAAATGCATCGTTATTTTTATTAATAAAAAATTTTTATGTGTATGTTGACACGATACGGGACTGATTTTTAAAAGTCTGGTATTCCCAATTTTGAATAATATGCTATATATAAAAACATTCTTCCGTAAAAAGAATATAGAAATTAAGATAAGAATGTGTATTGCAAATTTATTTACAATAAAATTTATTTACATCTTAAATTTCAAAAAGTTATACTTAATTCATTTTGCCTTTATAACTTTTTTCTATTTTCAATTAGATTTAAAAAATATTTCAAATGTATTTTACAACAAAATATTTAAAAGAAAAAAAAATCGAAACTTCTGAGAATTCGTGGTGTTTAAAACGTTGCTCAAGGTTAACAATTGTATACAGCTGAATTGACATAAAAACCTTTATTGGTGAGTATGAAAGAAAATTACGAGGAGAATCCTCCCATTTATTCAATTACGTGCTCAGATCTGCTAGCAGAACGTAGATTCCAATTTTTTTCCCATTGAAGGCGGAGTAATATGTAGTAATGCGTTCAAATCACGGCGTCTTTTTAAGTAGTTGGTGGGTGGATGGATAATTGCAATAAGAGGGACTTTAAAAAAAGAAATGTCTAAACAATTGTGCTATTTATATCCATGCTTTAGGCTCACAATTTTTATGCTGTGATGAAAAGTATAGCACCTTTATTACTGAAAGTTGTAAACATCAACCTCTGCATTATTTTTAACAAATCAATAAAATTGGACTATCTAATATTAAATTACTGGTGCAAGTTGTTTCTTTCACTTTAAAAATTTTCTTTTCTTTAAAAACATTTCAGAAATTAGCAGGTTAGGTGCAGATTGTTCTCCAGTATATGTTGTACCACAACATTCTAATATTATCTCTTACACGTTCAATGATCCATCGTTATAGTGGTGGCATTGCACCGAAATCAATAACAAGTAGCAGGTCAGAGTTTAAATGTTCTGGTTGGCATGTTGAATTGAAGTGGGAAGATGGCTGTTCAGCCCTTGAATGCTGAGTTGGAGAATCTCAGCGACTTGAGAAGAAAGAAATGTCGCCGCGATAGCTGGCTGAGGTCCGTAGGCGACCCCCATCAAATAGTTGCTGCACATCTTTCGAAGCCGAAGTTGTGGGCTCACTGTAGGTGGTGATCAAGTTTTCTCATAAATATTAGTTCAAGTCTGTGGTTAGTAAATATATCGCAGTTTATGGTAGTGCCGAAGACATCTGTAACATGTTAATGGTAAAAGGGCTTTGCCCTCTTGTTAATTCAATTACTTACGACAGCATGTATTGTTTCTGAAGTTAGATAATAGTTTGTTGTAATTTTGCATTTTCGAATCGCCAATGTTCTTTTTTTTTCTTCTTAATATTACAAGGTTTTGGAAATACAAGCTTGCAGTTAAAGCTGTATTTTTGTCACTTTAAAAACAAACAAACAGAATCAGTGGGCATCTCTTAGCGAATAATTCGTGTAGAATCAAATTTGTTTTTGTACTGACACACCACTTGTAGAATTGAGATTGGAGGCAAAAGATTCTCTGATATCATAATTCGTGTTACAATCAAACTTGTTTTTGTACAGACAGACCACTTGTGGAATTGAGATTTGAGGAAAAAAGATTCTCAGATTTCATAATTCGTGTACAATAAAGCTTGTTAAGAGTGTGTACAGTCATGTACATGTGTACAGTCCGTACTTGTGTACAGACAGACCACCTGTGGAAATGAGATTTTGGAAAAAAGGTTCACAGATTTCATAATTCCTGTAGAATCAAACTTGTTTTTGTACTGACACACCACTTATAGAATTGAGGTTGGAGGCAAAAGATTCTCAGATTTCATAATTCGTGTTACAGTCAAACTTGTTTTTGTACAGACAGACCACTTGTGGAATTGAGATTGAATAAAAAAATTTCTCAGATTTCATAAGTGTTCGAGAGACATATTCTCTCGTGCATATGAAAACCAGAGGGAGTGATCTGTCCAAACCTTTCTTGCATACTCTTTAATAAAGTTATCCCTCAGTACGTTTTGCATGGCATTGATGTAAAATAGTCAATGAAATGTTTATTCTTGGCGTGAATTCAGAATTTACTGTAACTATCGTGTCATCTTTGCAAGTTATTTGGCGATTAATCTCTGGTATGTTTTAATATTTAAAAAAGCGAATATGTGTTTAAGATACGTCCTTCCTCAATCAATTAAAAATAGTTTGATTTTTTAAAAATTGCACTTGTAGTCACAAAATCCGATATCAAATTTGATATGTTTAAGTTATTTTCTTATGGAATTATCACCATACATTAAATTTCAACTTTAAGGACATATATTAAATTCAAACTGTTAAGCTCAAAACATGTTTAAGTTATCTTCGTCACAGCAGACATGCTGACATTTTCCCAAAAAATGCGAATTCGGAATAGTCTAAAAAAACGGAGATTCGTCAAAATTTCAACTCTTAATTTCTTTCTCTTTTCTACGCATAAGAAAGCAAAAGTAAAAAGTTTTGCAGCGAAAAAGGACTGGTAAAAAAAGTCTACATAGATAATAATTCCAAAATTCCCGCTATAACTAGAAATGGTTTTCCAAACAAAGAAAAAAAATAAATCTGAAATTTATGCATAAGAAAAATTTTGTTTTATTTTTTTACACATTAAAAGTCATAGTAATAGATATTTGATGCAATTCATTTTCCTCTGGTGAGTCAATCGGCTACATTTCAGAGAAGGAGTCATTACTCACGATGACTTTGAATTCCACACAATGAGAGAAAAAGATAAAATTAGAACATTAACGGTAATTTCATAATGCGCATATAAAAATTCTTTTCAAATGCGTGATAAAATTAATGGTGAATATAGTTTTTGTAGAATAATGATAATATATTATTTAGTAGGCGATATGTTGCACTTCTTTTAAGTTATTTTATAACTTTTTATTCATATTATGCATTTTGAGTGCCCTTTCTTATGTCAAGAAAAAAATTGTACACAAAACGGGTTTCATTGTACAAAACATCTAAAGATTTTATTAAAAAATGCATTTAGATTGTAATGATGTAAATGTTAAATAATTGATTGTAAAAAAAAAATGATCTAGTTGATTTTTTTATTGTATATATTTTTCTGCTAAGCACATTAATGTAAAAAATTTATATTAGGTTAAATTTTTTGGAAATATTTTGCGACGTTTTTTGCACTCAAATTGAAAACGAATCGTATAAATATAGAATTCTTTAAATCTGGTTTTATTAATTCTGAATTATTTTTTAAATAAATATGGAGTTTTTATTTCTTTTATTTCCTTCTGATTATATTGAATCTGGAATTATTGTGGGAGTAGAAATGAAATATTAATTAAAAAAAATAATTCATTTTTGCAAGTTTTTAAGTTCTAAATAAAGTTTTTCTTTATTTTTCGGATTAATTATTCTATTCAATACTAGCCGCCTTTGGCGACCAGCTGGTTCGCCATGAGTAAAGCGTTCTAAAATTTTCAATTAAATCACATATTCGTTAGCCTTGAAGTAATTCCGGACTTTGATTGACCTGAAATTAATATTTTTTTTTTAAATGATGGACGGAAAGCTCTAAAAGTACACCTTTTCCTAGTAATATTCTTTAATTTTATAAATCAGTCAGTTTTAACCATCGGTTATGCTTCCAAAATATTAAAAAAAATTTCGATGATGTGGCCAAAATATTAAATATGTTTTTTAAAGAAAGCGAGAAAGGGGAAAAAAGTATTAAATTAATGATACAGATATTGCAAACGATTACATAAATTTGCCAAATATGCCATTAAGTTAGGATTTCAATGCATATCCTGTCTAAATTCAATCAAGTTTACAGTAAATAAAGAAGATTTATTGAGTTAATGATATAGATATTGCAAATGATTTAAGAAACCTTTGCTCTGCATTTATTTTTTAAAGAAAATATCACATTTTATATTTCTTTTCTTTTATACAGTCACGTGCTAAAAGTTGCATTTCTTTAGATTTATTTTGCGATAATTTTTTTTTTATTTGAACTTCCGGCATTCTTTTATTTTATCCTGTCACGTGCTAAAAAAACATGGTTAAAATATTTCTTTAAAAATTCGTTAAATATAGAAGCTTGAGTTATACATTAAAACACTGATATCATTAGAAGGCTAATTTTTTAATCTTTCAATTGATGTAAAAATCATGTTTATGCGATCATAATTTCGGAAATTACAGCGGAAAAACGTCGAATTTTCGGTTATATTTTAATTAATTCAAATTCTAATTAAAAATTCGAAAAAAGGGGCTCCGAGGTGCACATTCCGGACCTCCAAGGTACACATGTACCAAATTTGGTAGCTGTAGGTCCAACGGTCTGGCCTGTAGAGCGCCAACACACACACACACACACACACACACACACACACACACACACACACACAACACACACACACTCACACACACACTCACACACACACACACACACACAGACACACAGACACACACATTGAGTTTTATTATAAGTATAGATTATTCTTTGCAAACGATATTTGCTAAATAATTTATTATTCAGCAATATTTCTGATTTAAAATAACTTTTATGACTATTAGGTTTTCATCCTTAGGTTAATATCAATATAGCAGTAGTGATATCCCTAAAAGTTCATACATTTATACCTTATTTGAATTGTTTAGGTTATTTTTCCCCTTTTATGCAATCATATTTTTTCTAGTCTATATCCAAAATAAACTTTTATTTTTGAATTATATGATCTGTCTTTGAATTTCAGACCATCAAAAATACTATTTTGTATTTCTTTCGTACTACAATTTCTTTTGTTAGTCATTAGCCTAGTATTTTTTTAACGCGATAGTATTCCAAGCTACGATTTATTTAAGCAATCAGTGTGAATTTTAATTTATATTATAATAATTCGGATACTGATTTTTGAATCGAGCTTTTTTTTAAGACATAACTTTAATTTTATGTCATCCAGAAATGTATGCTAGGTTTAATTTTTCTATTAAAAAAACTGTAGTGCAAACCGAGGAGTATATTAGGCAGGTCTTTAATTTTTTTCTAAACACTCTGATTTCACTCTTCGGTGGAAGTTCAATCCACTCTACGAAAAAACAACCGAGGAATGACGAACAAGACCTCGAAGTTTCTCCCCTCTAATTGCTCCTCCAATCAAGATTCGTAACAAATCATTACCAATTTGTAAGCGTATCATTGCCTCGTCCATCTATCATCTGGTACCTCACACTGCTCCCAGCTGGAAACCTAGTGGGAAAGACGCGAGAAATGCGCTTTTTATGACCCAATTTCGCAATGAAGCCTCTCCCCGTGTCCATTGATATCCTATCTTCCTCTCCTGCGTTGCCTGAGGTCTTAATTTTCCGTGAGATTATGAGAATGGTGTGTGCTGGAAGTCTGTCAGTCCACAGTACGCCCACGCTGCAGAAAAAGAGTGTTTTGAAAGAAACGGAGGGCGTTGGAGTGAAAGTTGCGGCACCGTCTTGCGGTAGGAGATGTCTTTTCATGAAAAAATAACGCCCTAATAACAGTTGGATTAGGTACCAACCTTTTTGTGCATTGATTCTGCCGCTACTGTCATCTGAATCAGCTGTTGGGATACAGGAAGTAGTTTGGTTTCTGGATTCGAGAAAGCTTTTGTATTGATAAGAGCTAACAATGAGAATGGTAAAGGCTCCACCCTCCTACTAAGATCTTGCGGCACCTCAATAGAACTTTTATTTTACCTCTAATTATGAAAGTGTCGGAATTGGGGAGAATCAAATAAGGGCTCTAGTTAATAAATTGCAACGAAATGGCTAATAATGGCTCTAGTTAATAAATTGCATAACATACAATGAACCAAAGTCGTATCTTATGCAATGACTTTTGGTTTCTTTTTAAAGAAAAACATTGGATCTTCTAAAATGAATAAAATAGTTACAAGAGTTTATAAGTTTTCTATCATATATTATTAATCAAAGTCGTGTTATTAAAAAAATTCTATGTATTAAAATAATTTAACACCCTTTACAAGATATATGAAGAATTTCTATTTGCATTGTATTCATTGTATTTTCATATAATGCATATTTGTTATTTCATCTAGGCATAATAGAAAACGAATGTATTCTATGAATAAGTGGTGTTGAATATGATTTAAGTAGTAGGGGCATTTTTGTGTGATTATGTCAAGTATGTTACCATCTGAGACATAAGGGACATCTGTGGCATTTTATTTAAATAATGTGCACATTTCGTCCCTCTATAGTGTGATCATTATAAAACTGTTGATAATTGATTGTAATAATAGCTTATCATAATTAACTACTCATTTTTTATAAATATAAGTGATCTCTAACCGTTTGAAATCCAAAAAGTTTAGAAAGCTTGGCACGATATAACTAAATTTGCTTCTTACGTCAATATTGTTGGTAATGTCTACATTCATCACAATAATTTATCAACCATTTTTCGTTAGTATAATTGATCCTGTTTTGAACCCCGAAAAGTATAGATCCACCATAAAGTTTGGCGTAGTATAGACACATTTGGCTCTTGCATCAGCACTGTTGATTACGTCTGCTTTCATAATCTATCATTCATTTTTCATAAATAAAATTGATCGATAAATATTTTAATCCCAAAAGATATAATATAGATCCACCATAGAGCTAGGCGCAGTATCGATAAATTTGGATATTGCATCAATGAAACCAACAAATAATTCAATAGGTGTTTGCAGTAACATATATTGATGAGGTAAGAGGGGCACAGTTGCTCGGATGTTACACTCCTTGTGCACTTTGGTGTTAATACATAAAAATGTTTATATTCAAGTCAAGTGCATACCATATTCAAGTCCCGGTTCTAGCATGGTTGTTCTTCATCTGTTCTGTGTAAGATGTGTGAATGCTCCCCCGTAAAAAGGGATTGTGCAAGCGAATGTGGTGCGTGAGTAGCTGATGAATACTCTAAAAACAAGAGCTACTAAAAACAAGAGATGATCTCTCAGTTTAAAATCGCTGACTTCGTCAGTGGACTTGTCCTCTGCAAGTGCCATTAGAAACAACAACATATCGCTTTTTTAAAACTGAATATAATGTTATGCTCGAAGTATCATTTGCAATTGTCAAGAAATCGGTGACGACTGAAAATAATTATATTATGCTCATTGTAAACAACGGTAGTAAAAATATCGTTGCGGTCGCCTTTTCAATTACAGTTCACTCAATTGATCAAAGGATCCCCAGATGAGTGATATACTTCCGAAATGTGAATTGATCGGTGTTCTTAATAGCAATCAAACACCTTGATTTCATATCACAGCTCTTTATTACCGGAAACACATATTCAAAAAACAAACTACACATTCTTGCCACACAGAACAAGCTAAATCAAACAAAACAAATAATTCCTAGGTTATAGCAGGACGGGTTAAATTCAGACACTGAAAATAATACTGCGCAATTATAAATTGAACACACACGTAAAATAAAAAATAAACAGAGTTAAATATTTACAACATGTTATACTTATATTCCAATTACTATCTCTGCTCCTCCAAGTATATAAAGAATGTATCGAGCAAGCGTATTTGTCCTATAGTCTTTCACGATACTTAATTTGAAATTTATCAGAATCGTCGATATTTCTACGTGCTACATCGATTGTGAATGGCGCTGCATGCATATGTTGAACTTTATCATCATTATTATCCGAAAAATTTGGGGTCTCTTTCATGTTAAGCTTGTTACCAGTTTTGTTTTTCCATTATTTGTGTTTCCAGCCTTGTATTTTGTTAAAAGTTCCATAACAACCATAATGCGTCTTTGTGTTGAAGTTTTTATCTTATTTTCTTGTATTCGTTATTGTTCTGACCTGTCATCTTGATAAAGAGACGGTTGTTTATGTGCTTTGAAAAGAGATATGAAATTCTGAATATGATAATAACGACTAACTTCTTTTTGATTCAAGCAAGCTGATCGTTTGACGAGAAGTTTGTATGTTAATCAATTTACTTCAGAAATTCAAGCTACCATCATTTTAATCTTTGTTATAGATAATTTTAAATGGCTGCGACATGATTATCCTTGGCATTCGAAAAATATTAATACCTTATTATCCAATATTTCATCATTTTGTTAATTACTGTTTTCTTAGTTTAACATCCAATATCCCTAAAGCTTCTCGCTAAGAAAGGCAAGCTATATCACGTGCATCGCTTTTATTGAAGTTCTGAGGAACTGAGTTGCATATGAATAAGTTCACATCTATCGCATATAATGTTAATTCGTTAGTTTTTAAAAGATGGGCTTATGTCAATGCACTTTGAATGTCATGAATTCTTCTTTATACTGATAACTTGTTTTTTAAGATCATAAATTTGATTAAAATTATACAGACTGTCTACCCTCCTCAAAAGTGTTGGGAAAATAGCTACCAGGGAGTGTTTTAACCACGAAGGTTCTCATCATTCAAAGTTAGGAAGGATGTTTCTTGACTTTAAATTCGGTCGTTTGAATAAGATAAAAACATCTAAATGTTCTTTGACATACTTTTATTGATTATCTTTTAATTGTTTAAAAAAATTCTTTAAATCGTCAGTCTTAGATTTATAAAAATTACGATTCACAATCAAGAAACCAATTATCTACATGAATCCACTTTATTCTGTACACATTGAATTAATCCAAAAATAAGCAGCACTTTTTTTCTCTAAAAAGATATTATAGACTGGAAATTAGCTGCTGTAAAGGGAAGAAACATTTATTAAATATAATACTGCAAGAAAAATAATTCTAGAATGTTACTTGATAAAAATTTTAAACTTTCGTCTCAGTTTCGCAAATTGTGGGGAAATATATGGAGGGATTGTAAAAATTTCTATGCCAATGTATGAAACCATAACAATCATACCGTTCAGTGGGACGAAATAGAATTTTGATTCAAGGTATTTTGAGGTATATGCTCAAGAATATCGTGAAAAACAAGGATTAAACTCTAACAGTTACTTTGCCATGACATAATATCATTATTTTCAAATGGCAGCACTAAGTTTTTTCATTGGAATATGTTTTCTATAGCAGTAAATAAATAGGGTTTTAATGGTGCATGTGGCACGAAAATCATCAGTGTCTGACAGACTAAGAAGAAAAGAAAAAATAACTAATAACAAAATAGGGGGGAAAACAAACAAAAAACATTTTAGTGTATCTCACAAATTTTTTACTTGATTTGCTTCATCCACTTTTCATGCGGCAGATGGTCCTTAGAACCAAAGCACATACTATATCGAAAGGAATCTGTTGAACTTCCACGCCACAGTTGTCTGTCTAGCGCTGGTGATTTTTGTGCTGCAGATACTGTTCCAATGCTATTTGTTTTAGTTGTTTTCCTTTGGAGAAAACAATGCAGTAAAAAGGTGGTGCTGCTATTTGAAAATTCCGAAATTTTGTCATTGTAATGGTAACCGGTAGTTTAATTGTCGGTTTACAAATTATTATTATTCATCGCGTATCTCAAACTACCTTGAACCAAAATTTTATTCTGTTCCTGTCAACGGCATGATAGATACTGTCTCATATATCGGAATAGTTTATGTAATAATCACCATATATACGCATTCAAGGTCTTATCTCTATCCACCAATGAAATTGCAACCCTTAATTTGGATACATCTGGAATAATTTAAAGATTTTTCTTTGCTTTGGGTGGTCAAAATAAGTTCTAAAATAAAGCCACGAAATATTTAATTACATCATTACTAATAACTAGTTTGATGATACCCTAATATAAATTAATGCAGTGAATACCAATTACGTGTTATATTTAGAAACATTACCATAAAGAGTATGAAATTTTTATAATTGATAAGCCATAGTCGACCATATAAATACTGGACCTGATGTAGCATGTTTCATCAAGGCAAATCTAACGCCAACAGGACAAAAACAAGAAAAAAGAATCTTCTTTTTTGCAAGGAGGCGACTCGGCACCAAACAGACTACCCATCATTCTGCCACAATTCGGCTGCGGGTATCAAAACACCCCGATTGCTACGATATACCGGTTTGATATTTTCATTTCTGCCAGACCTGTAAAAGCGGAATCGGGTCACAGGAAGGTTGGGCACCATTATTATTATCGCCATTGATAGGAGTTGACTTACGGGAGAGATGTGTAGGTAAGGCTCTGGGGGAGA
>JAPMOQ010026732.1:131667-205864 GCA_026543055.1 Argiope trifasciata | reverse complement strand
TGCACAAAAAATTACAAAATCCCCAAATAGGGATCGTGCCAATTAATAGGCTAATTGCACAAATACAAATTACTACACCCGAAAAATATTTACATCCATTTTTGCCGATTTTCATTGAAAAGTTTCAACTTTTTCAAATGAGAAATGTATCTACAATTCAGGCATTTCCGGTTATGGTTTCTCTAGTATTAGACCTTGATTTTATTCAGAATTTTTTAAAACAATAGGTAACACATCAACCATACCACAGATGTCCGCCAAAGAAAATATTTTTTTCTCAATGTTCAGATTAATTTGGTGGTATAGCCTATCGTAGGCAAAGAGGTAGGTTCAAGGTTGTTTTTGTTGGATGATGAATACGTTCCCATCTAAGGCGTCCAGCATTCTTTTAAAAAATCCAAATGTTGCAACTTGGGCTGCAATGTTGTTTTCCTCATTAAAATGGTAATAGGTTTTTACTCCTAATCAGAATCCTCCCTCAAGGAATGCCAATATGTTTGCTACGAATTATTTTTTAAAATTGTTATATACACATAGTTTTTACTGATTAATTTAGTTAGCTAAAAATAGATTGAAAAAACATTTATGAAAGACAAATGTCAATATAAAGTTTAAAGTGTTTTGAAAAATAAAAGAAATATGAGTTATTATTCATTATTATTTTGGTTAAAAATTTGTATAAAGCAAGAACCTATTAGTTTAGAAGTTTATCGAATGATAATTTTAAAATTTTAAACATATCTTTATGAATATGTTGTCTAATCTTGAATAAAGAAATTATCTGTATTTATATCTGATCTTTAAGCATTGAGGTTCAACTCATAATATTTCATTATATTTTCATTTTTTTCGTATTATGAAGCAATGGAAAGATTATAAAACCTTTTAAAATGTATCAATTGTACAGAACTGTATCAATTCTGTACCTATTGGTTTTATGTATCTAAAATAATGTAAATTATGCAAATATTAAAATAAATGCTATGTTCCAAAAAATGTACCATAGAAACAAAATTTAAACTACTTTATAATTTAATCCGACAAGTCCAAATCATTTTCGACTTAACTTTATTACAGACAGACGGAACATTTTCCAAAAATTTATTTTTCTCACTCAAGGAGGTCTTATTTGTGGAGATTCGTCAAAATCTTGAGTTCGAATTTTTTTAAACCCCTAATTTGGCTAAGTCCGCTTCAACGAACAATAAAAAAAATAAAATCTGGCGGGTTTATGAAAACTTTTATACGGCCTCTAACAAAACTTTAAAATATATTTCTATTTCTGTAAAAAAAAAAAAAAAAAAAAAAAAAAAAAATCTTATTTGGCAGCATATTCTTATTTGGCATAGTGTTTTTTAATTGAAAAAACATCTTGTCAAATTAAGGGGTAAACGATTACTATACTTTATATTATGTATACGAGAAAGTATAAAGTATCAATGAATACCACAAATTTAAAATTTGTTACGTTTAAATTTTGAAATTGTAATATTTTACTTGCAACAGTCCCAGTTTTGAGCAAGAAATGGAAACCGTGCTAGAAGTTGAGCAAAACGAAAGGCCGCAGTTTCTTGCAATTCCGGAAACCTTAGCGAAGGTCATCGTGTCCGTCATCAAATTCAAGTTGATTTGTTAGTGTTATTCGCTGCATAAATTCATAGGAATATGAAAAATGGTTACTTATGATAATAAAGTATTATGTGTGTGTTGTCTGGCTTGCAACGTCAATGACATGCATAAAGCTATCAAATTTTGACACCAAGAAAACACTATAACCCCTAAAAGAATATTCTGATGGTTATTTTTAAAATTTGGTTTTAGGTTAATGTTTTTTTTCCCAGGATTTCGCATATTGTCTGTAAGTAATATTTTAAATTTTAACATTCTTTTCAGTATGGTTCAAATATTTCCATTGTTCCTTTAATTTTATTTTATGTTTCTTTCGTTTATATTAGTGTACATATTTTTACTTTCCCCTATACGTGGTATAGATAAAATATTGCAATCGTCAAAAAATTAGAAAATATTTTGACTAATTTCTACATTTTAGACCTCCTGAGGTTCGAAAATTTCGCATTTTCACATTTTTGGAAAATATCCATCTGTCTGTTTAGGTCTGTGAAATATATGAATAATAATTAAAAAAAGCTTTGAGCTTGACGGATGAAATTTGGCATTTTAAGCTAAAATTTCAGAATTCTAGCAAATTTTGATCAAAATTCCCTTCGAGGAAATTTATAAGATTATTCGAATATGTTAATACAATAGTTAAAAAAAAGGGAGAACTAGACAGATAATTTTCATTCCTCAGATTTAAAATCTATAATGTAAGCACCTATTGAATTTTGAGCTAGATTCAATAGGAAAATGACCGTCTGTCGGTATGTTCTTTCAGAAACATGTAAACGGAATAACTCAAAAATGCAGAGACATAATATGTAAAATTTGGTATGAAGTTTTGCGATTGCAAGTCTAATTTTTTTGTTACTTTTTTATTTTAAACGTTTGGTAAAAGCGCATCTAAAATGCAAAATCGATTTTTGGATAGGATTTATAGCCAAAACATTCGCCAAGCATCACAAAGTAGATTGAGAAAAAATGCCAAATGTATGCTAAAAGTTAGTGTTTCATAAATATTGTACGCCAATACCATTCAAATCATTCTCTAGGGTATCACTTTATTAGAATGCAAGAGAAATATTTTTGGGAGGATCCGTAGTTCATTTTTAAATATTAATTTTAAATAAATATTATGTTCTTTTACTTCTGTGGTAATTAAAACGTAGATTTTAAATCTGCGCAACTCAGTGAGCTTTAATGTATTTTAATAAATATAATATCACAAAAAGAGGTTTCTTTTTATGTGGGAAGGTGAGGCCATATGATTTAGATATTAATAGCAAATTATGGAAAAACTTAATTTGGTGAAATATAGTTAAATAATTTAACGACTTTTTTAAAAAGTGACCTTCAAATGGTACGGAATTGTTGCATTGTTTTTCTTAAATTTGTTTTTTATTTGAATCTTGAATTTTGGTTTGATTCCTATCGTATCTTTCTTTGTGAACATTTCATTATATCTTTTAATGCGAAGAGGAATATTATTTAAAAGATATTATGATTTTAATGAAAATGGAAGTTATAACAGTAGCACATGACATCCTGCATAATTTTTTATGCTTTTTGCTTTTGCGATATGTGAATTGGATTTCAAAGTTATATAGACGCAGTGCATTTTTCCATTCTTTGTGATCATTAACTAAATAAACAACTTACATTTTAATTTTATTTTACGGTCTATATGCTATAGTTTTTTTTTTCATTAGAAACGAAACACTTTCTCCCGTCGTTAAATAACAAACATTTAATCGATCGAAACCACCCAAATCACAATTATAGGGTTAATACTCTATTTTTTTTTTCAGTATACATGTTACTGTTAATGCACGGTTTGTGTTACACTACTTTTTCGTTTTATTTCAACTTTAAATTACATTTTATTATATGAAGTAATAAAAAAAACCATCCTTAATTGTATCAAAACATATAACTTCACCTTATTACCTTACTTTAGAAGCGATTTCTAAGTCCATTTCTCCAAAAAAAACAGTTCTTCTATTTCTTTTGTTATGTGAACAACAGTAGTTTTTGTTTCCGCTGAGATCATTATCGACCATTCTGTAACACGATTCCAGCTGCTCACCTTTACTTACTATCACGTAATAATATGCTTTACTCGAAATTGAAATGTTCCATCATGATATGGCCGAAACGTGACGTGTGAAAACGGCACTTACCCTTTCGTTACAGAATTTAGAAATGAGCCAGTCACATATTCATTGTTTGCCGTTACGCCGTGTGTGCAGTTCAAACAAATTAAGGTCAGTATTTGCGGGGATTACATTATTAAGGAAATCCCTATGATGTCAAATGAGTTTATGGCTGCTACACGATAGGGGTAATGATTGTAAACATTGCGTCGTTTGAGTTGGTTGTTGTCTTAACTATTCTGGCAAAGTAGTTCCATATCTATCTTGTTTAGGTGGTATACAAATAGTAAGTGAAATATTTCATTTTCAATTCAATGTGTGGCTAGTAATATGATTATTGTACTGTAATAGAATTTCTATTTAGAGTATTGTATCTATTATTCCGTTATAGTAATGTACGAGTTTTCATTTATTATTGTACGATACTATGTGGGTATATACCTATTATATACCCATAAAATAGTGTACGAGTCTCAGTATTTTGTCTATTCTGGAAAAGTAGTTCGATGTCTGTCTTATTTAGGAGGTGTACAACTAGTAAGTGAAATATTTCATTTTCAATCCAATGTGCGGTTATTTATGTGATTATTGTACTGTAATAGAATTTTTATTTAGAATATTGTATCGATTATTGTGTTATAGTAGAATTATTATTGAGTCGATGCACTGGAAAATTTCATTGAAGACCAGAATTCATGGTATAATGATAACCATTAATAGGCTTCTTACTACTGGAATTTTAAAACTCCGTTTAGATACAAAAAATTTCGCAAAAACTCTTACTACTTTCAAATTAATTTGAATTTATTATTAGGTGTTTGCATGCATTTTGATAATTTTTTTCACCTTAAAAAGGCATTTATTAAGGAAAGGCGTTATTGAAACTGTAGAAGTTACATAACTCTTATCTTCTCCTTTGGATACTAGATGGCGCTGCCTGATAAGCTATCCCATATGCCATCCCCTAATGCATTGCGCACTGTGAGTATAATCAGAATGAGACGTGATAATATAATGTTAAGCTGCGAGCGTTAATGTCTTGGTCTTGTCTTTGTTCCGTGTGTGAATGTGGTTATTAAAGAAATGTTCCTGAAAACCCAAGTCCTGTTGCTTCCTGCACAGATCATAATTATATTCCGTCGCAATAAAATATTTTCCCTCATTTTCTACAACTGCTTCCCGTTTTTTGCTTAGTAAGTCTTGCAACTGACTGTCTTCGCATTTTTTTTAGTCCTACAGGCCGTTCTTAGTCATTGAAATCGCCCCTCTTAAATCGTTGAAACCAAAACCGACAATTGGGATATGAAACAGCAGCATCAGCATAAGTTTCTAAAAGTGTCTGATGCGCTTTGACATCAGACTTCTTCAAATCAAACAAAACAAAGCAATGAATGTCGATGTGCAATTTAGAGCGCTCCAGCATTGGGGTATTAATTTTTTAAAACTTTAAATAGAGTTTTAGCAGTTTGTAAAGTCAGCAAGCAGTAGCTCGATCGGTTAAATGAGAGTTCAATTCTTGCAAAAAATCAGTCATTTTTTGATGCTTAATAATTTTTTGATAATTATTTTATAAAAAGGAACTAAATTTGATATTAATTTTTTTTTATTTAAATTTAATTTTTTATATTTGTCAACATAGATAATGCGAGTTCAGTTCTTGCAAAAATCAATAATTTTTGATACTTAATTGTTTGATAATTAGGTAATAAAAAGTAACTAGAATAAAAATTTTCTTTGTTTACTTTGGTAGTAATTGTATTTAAAAAAAATTCCTATATTGCTTGTTCATTCGAAATTCAAAAACTAATATATGACTGTTTTTATGAAGTTTTCAGAGAAATGTTTTGTTGTAGCATTCCATTTCAAATATTTATTTTCAAATAAGGTATGGACTGCTAAAACAAATCCGTTTATACTTTCGCTAGGTAAAAATCACTAACTATTTATGCTTAAGTAGCTTGTTATTTTATAAATGGATCATTAACAATTTCATAGACAAAAACAGATTATGAAATAACAGCGACCTGTGAAACGGCATTTCTCATGATTCCCAGAACGAGCGTTTCATTTAGGAATATGATGTAACGGTTATATCTAAACAACTATTGAGAAATAATGATCGGCTGAAAATACAAATCGTAAGTTGTTTCATTTTATATTTGAGTGTTGGTTAAATTATGTTTACTTTGCGGTTAGTTTTTCGTAGAATTATTTAGGAAAGTTTAGTTGTAAACATACTGTCTCGAATTGCTAAGAATTGTCTTAGCTAAGTTCAAATTAGGTGTTTTAAACTATATTTTCTTTCTCTCAAAGGTAACTTAGATAAAATAATAGTTAAAGTAGTTCATGATTGAACAGATTTTTGTTATAGTGTTACTAATAATAACGTATTGCTTATTATATTTTGCTTTTAAAAACTGCAATAACTTTGACTGTTTGATCGCTATTTTTTTAAATGTACTTTGGAACTTGGAGTGTCTTCAGCGTCGAATCAGCCAATAAAATTGTTAATATAATAATTGTAATGTATTATGTAAAATCTATACTTATAATAAAGCTCAATGTGTGTGTGTGTTGGCGCTCTACAGGCCAGACCGTTGGACTTACAGCTACCAAATTTGGTACATGTATACCTTGGAAGTGGGGAATGTGCACCTCGGAGCCTTTTTTTTTTCTAATTTTTTATTAGAATTTAAATTAATTACAATTTAAGCGAAATTTCGACGTTTTTCTGCTATCACTTCCGAAAATATTATCGCACAAACATGATTTTTACATCAATTTAAAGATTAAAAAAATTATCCTACTAATGATATCAGTGTTTTAATGTATAACTCAAGCTTCTATTTTTAACAAATTTTTAAAGAAATGTTTTAACCATGTTTTTTGTAGCACGTGGCTGGATAAAATAAAAGAAAACAATGGTGGAAGTTCAAATTAAGGAAAAACAACTATCATCGCAAATTAAATCTAAAGAAATGCAACTTTCAGCACGTGACTGGATAAAATAAACGAAATGTAAAATGTGATATTTTCTAAAAACATAAATGCAAAGAAAAGGTTTCTATGATCGTTTGCAATATCTAAATCATTAATTCAATAAGTTATCTTTATTTATACAGGATTGAATTTATACAGGATATGCATTCAAATTCCGATCCAATGGCCAATTTGTGAAATATATATTGTTTAAATAGATATATTGCATATATATTGTTTAATACTATTAATTTCATCGAAATGAAGAAAATAATTACATTTTATGTAGCTTAAGTCAAACAACGTATTTATGAATAATGAGTTTTAGATTTCTTCCTACTTTACACTGTCAGCCATATTTTACAGAATATTTTTATTAATATTTTAAATAAAAGTTGCTACATCAATCAGTCTTCTAAATCAATCATTAAAACTGACTGATTTATAAAATTAAAGAATATTATTAGGAAAACGTGTTCTTTTAGAACTTTCCGCCCATCATCTTAAAGAAAATATTAATTTCAGGCCAATCAATACCGGGAATTACTTCAAGGCTAATGAATATGTGATTTAAACGAAAATTTTAGAACGCATTACTCATGGCGAACCAGCTGGTCGCCAAAGGCGGCTAGTAATATAATAAACCTGGACATTATGTCAAATTAGAATTGTATATATCCATGTTTTATTCATTTATGATCAAATTTACAAAAGTATCCTTATAATGTTCATATATAGATTATAGAAGATTTAAAATGTCACGTTCAAAATCTTAACCAGAGGTCTTTTTCAACATAATATTGACTTAAAGAGAAAATCGCGAGAACTTGCGATAGCCGAAACCTTATTTGTATGAAGATCATTTGTTTCTCGCAGGAACTCATAAAACTTGAGTAAGTGCCAAGGTGCTGTCGTTAGACAAACGTCGTGTCCTCTTGCCAATAAATAAATAAATCATAAAAACGCATTTACGATGTTATTCCATTTGTCGTATTATTCAGACATGGATTGCCAAGATGCGTGCTCAAAGCGATAAAAAAGGAAAAAAGAACAGTGGAATTATTCGAGAGGAACAACTATAATAATTCACTGCTTCGTAATTCACATTTGACTGTGTGCACTTCTCAAGACTGTGTGCACATTTACTGAGTTTTACTCAATACAAATTTCACTTTCCTTGCGCCTTCTGAACCGTTTTGTAATGCATAAATATTTATGTTTCGGAGAATTGTACTTCGGACAATAGGTAATATGATGAAATATTGATTTCATGTGTATCTGTAAGAAGTGGTATTACGTATTTTTTACTTTTTCGTATATAAAAAAGAAAGTACTGAATCGTCAAATATATGAACTTGAGTGTTTTTTTTTATACGAATCTTAACGTTTTAGACCTCTACGAGAGCAAAAAACATAGTTTCCCCCTGTTATATTTGTCTGTGAACACGATAACTTAAAAATGCTTTGAGATAATGCTTTTTAATCTATTTTGCGTCAAATTTGTAAAAAAGAGAGTACTGAATCGTCAAATATATGAAGTTGATGATTTCTTTTTAATGAATCTTCACGTTTTAGACATCTACGAGAGAAAAAAATATTTTTCCCCTGTTATATTTGTCTGTGAACACGATAATTTAAAAATGCTTTTTAATTGCTTTTGCATCAAATTCGTAAACTTCTATATAATTTTGAATAAGATCCAAAAGTTTATTTGTGAGCCAGCATAATGCATGCAAACGCTAAGAACAAAAGAGATTACATTTCGAAGTTCACATATTAGGCATTTGAAATGTATATCAGCATCAAATTTTGAATCAAACCAGTCATTATTTATCTCTGTTGGTCTAAACTTTCACATGTATAAAAACATAATGATAACTACACGCAAAGATCTAGATAGATAAAATTGGCATATAGCTATAGCATCGGAAATGCTAAAAATGACTGTTTAGTATGTTTATTAACCTTTTTACCAAATCTATTGAAGAATTAGCAATATATCAGTATGTGCTTTTCACATGCATATAAACTCGATTTTCATTCAGTGAGAGTGCTCTACCGAAAACTGTCGCATTTTCTCCAATAAACGTGACATGCCAGAGAACATCATATACGGGATTGGCGTAAAAAAGTACTAAATATAAACTTTTGGCATGTATTTTTACTGCATCTATCGTGTCATCCTTGGCGATGAATTAGGTGATTAATCCTTGGCATCCAATACTAATATACAAAATTGTGTTTTAGACACGTTTTCTCAGCCGATTGAAGTAAAATTGAAACCGATTGTAGTCGCAAAATCCCATACTAGATTTGATATATTTAAATCATTGCGGTTTTGAATGATCGCATTTACTTTTTCTGAAAATACTGACAGACAGATAATTAACCCGTTGTTGGATTTGGTTCAAACTTTGGCAGTTATTTACGGTGTAGATGTTAAATCTTTGTATCGAATATTTCGTTTATCCATCTTTTTCCGTTTAATTATCTGGGCCGTGGTGGCCTGGTGGTAAAGTCTCGGCTTCGGAACCGGAGGGTTTCAGGTTCGAGACTCGATTCCACCGAAGAACCGCCGTGTGAGGGGGTCTGTTGCACGTTAAATCTGTCAGGTCAAATGTCATCCCCCTGGTGTGGCGTGGTGTGGAGAGGGGGGGTGCCAGTTCAGTTGTCGTCCTCGTCATCTGACCGTGGTTCAAAATTATGAAAAAATAGCCCTTGTGTTGCTTTAAACGGGACGTTAATGTAACTAAACTAAACTAAACCGTTTAATTATCGTGCTAAACTTATATTCGTAGAGTCGGAATTCCTCTGAATAGAATTTACTTAAAATTTGATAGAGACTAAAAATACCAAATTTCAGCTGTCTATCTCAAAGTATTTTTGAATGATCTTTCTCACAGACAGACGAACATTTTCTTAAAATGTGTTTTCCGAGCTCAGGAAAATCTAAAACATAGAAATTACGTTTTAGATTTGTTTGAGCTTTCTATGTACTGTACATATGGGAAATTATAAACGCTGCTACTAACATAAATGACATTTGGTGCATGATCTTTTTATTAAAATCGTAAATCCGTTCTTACGAAACCAAATTTTGGTTTCGAAATATCGAAAAATAAACCTCCAAAGCGTTTATTCGACGTTGTTATTCTATGGGGTAGAAAACTAAAAATTCTGAGGTTTCGTAGCGTTATTGGTTTTTGCATGTATATCATTAAATTTCGTTGATATTCCAGTATATTTGCATTAAAATAAACATTCCACCATCTTTCTCATAACATCAATATCATTTCGCCTCCATTTTACCGAAATCAACGGCTCCTGACGCATGCGTAAATGCACCCATGGTTCTTCATATCTGAGAATAGACAGTATATCGTTTTCACCATCGTTGAAAAATGTTTAAATGCAGAAAAGGACGATTTCCTTTATCCTTTTAAGAGGAAGTTAAATGACTATTAACCATGATCCTCGATAATCACGGACCTGTTTTTCCTTATGACTCATCTCGTATTGCCTCAGTCCAAGATATTTCTCCCGTCTGGCAGACTGAGACTTTTATCAAAATATGCTATTACTCATTAAGCAAATAATTGTTGAGTACATTATAGTGGATTTCCGAAACACGTTGCTATTTGTGGATTTTGTTAACACTTGTTTCATTAGCAATGAATTCATGTGATGTCACTGTAATTATATTATTCGTCATGCTTTCATAACGCTGTAGATTGCAGCATTGTTAAATACAGCTATGCTTTCTTAATAATTTCATGAATGTTTGTAAACCCAGTATTTACAATGCTTTTCGACTTATAAGAATAATTTCAAATACATTTTTCGCGATTTCAATGTCTGAATTACCGAATTTTTTTGAAATTATTATTTAGATGCAATTTTTACAAATATATACAAATGTTTTTATAACACAACGAACAGTTATTATATGTTAACTGATAATAGCATGATATAATTCGAATTTTTAATAGCAAAAATATAAATGCTTTAACCCGCGAAAATTCAGAATTCAGCTGAAAATAAGTACACGAAAATCGCGGAATAAATAGTTGGAGGGTTAAAATAAAAATTGAACCACTTTGACTTCAATATATATATATATGTGTGTGTGTGTATTCTGTTCAAATTTTCAATCGTTAACAAAATGCTTTTCATTCACCCTTTCGAGTTCAAATACAATTTTTAAAACTTGTAGTGGATGACATTCAATGTTAATACAGTTTTTTCTTCGAATTCTTTAATTGATTAAATAAAATTCATTTCTAATACTTTAAATAGAGTTTCAGCAGTTTGTAACGAAAATTGAAGTCAACAGACAGTATATCGATCAGGAAAATACGAGGATTTCGCTATTTTTCACTTGAAAGTGAAGAGTACGAGTTCGGTTCTTGAGAAACTCAATTATTTTTTCAAAAATTAATTTTTTTGATAATTATTTAATAAAAAGTAACTAAAATAAAAATTTCTTTCTTGATCTAAGTAGGAATTGAATTTTAAAAAATATTTTATTACTTTGTTCCATTAAAACTCATTATTTGTAAGTTTTACTGGAAAATGATCTTTTTTTATTCGGTACATTCAGAATTCCGAACGCGCAATCCACTTATTTTTGTTAAGGAAAAATTAGCAGAAAAATTGATTTTTAGAAAAAAAGTGTCATTTTCAATTTTATAAATACTATTGGCTTTTAATTGGTATATAATATCTCCAAAATCTATTTAAAAAAAAAAAAATGTCCCATTTTTCAGAAATTCCACCCCAGATGTAACTACATACCTTAAATATTTTCTTTACTGAAAAGCATTATAATTTTGATTTTGTAATAAATTCTTTCATAAAGCTTCCTAACTTGAAGCACTCTAATATTCTATGTAATAAATCATCATTGCTTTTCGAAATTGGTGGATTCAGTTAATCCATTGTATGATCATTATTCTGCAAAATCTCTTGTACATACCCCTCTCCATCGTTACTTCTAAAGAATTTTCGGAATCACCTCATCCTCCTTGAAGAGCTAAAAAGGTTCTTATCCACATTTCAGGGGTTAAGGGTGCGGCATTTTCCCTTAAATTAACCTCCCCTTTTCTCGTTTACACCCTATCTGAGAGACAGGTCATTCTTTATAGCTTGGCCGCGCCTGTAGCTAATTAAGACCTTACCCGATTGTTTACTACCTCTGCGCTCTCAAATCTCTGGGCTACCTGGCTTTGACAGCGATATGGTTTAGTCTGTGGTAAACTCAAGTTAGTATCAAAATTTTGGGTGCATATTCACTGAAATAAACTTTCTACAACTTCTACCACCAGACAAATATATATTTATGTATCATATATTCTACAATAAATCATAAAATGTCTTTAGTTAAAATCTAAGTAAATTAGTGGCCCCTTGGCAAGGTTTCAGGTTCGGGACCCAATTTCATCAAAAATTTTCATGTAAGCAAATTTGGCGCATGTTAAATTCGTCAAAATAATCCTCCCACTGGTGTGGTGTGGAAGTTTGGACAGCCAGCTCAGGTGTCTTTCTCGTCATCTGACCGCGGTTCAAAATTGATTTGTCTGCCCTAGTATTGCTTTTAAAAACGCAATGTTAATATAACTAAATTAAATTTGTAGTGCTGGTTTACTCAATGCTTTCACATAAACTCCTTGAGCTCAGTGGTAAAGTGTCGGCTTCAGAATCGGAGGGTTTCAAGTTCGAGATTAAATTCAATTGAAAAACTATCATGTCGTCTTTTTCGGAGCACGGTAAAACAGTCGGAGCCAAATGTCCTCTAGTGGAAGAGTTGCGGAAGTTTAGAGAAGGGGTCAGCCAGCTCAAGTGTTTTCTCCATCATCTGAACACGGTTTAAAATTACGAGACCCAAATTAGACCTAGTGTTGCTTTAAAAAGGCAACGTTAATATAACTAAACTTAACTAGTGGTATGATCTACTCAATGCTTTCTCGATATGCTCCTTAATCTCATCGTCTGTAACAGGTTTAACGTGTTCATATGCAACTTCTACAGGGTGACCGTAACGCGCTTCAAGCGTTCGTGTATGTTTTAAAACTTTTAAGCGTTTAAAATTATTTGTAAATGTTTTACTTGTTTGAATTTTTATTTTTGTTTGCTCTAATGTTTTGTTTTTGTTTGTTCTAATCTAATACTCTAATAATCAGAGGAAAAACAGAAATTTTCGTTTAATGGAGGTGTTATCATCCCTCCCATCCGTATACAAATTAGGGTCCTTCCACAAGACGTTTAATTTTCTTTATAATATAAAGTACATGCAGTGACGATTCTTAGCTCAAAAACGAACATCGTTTAAACATATTTTTTAAAGCCAGTTTTGCATTTGTAAAACCAAGAATTTTTATCATAATTATTTAATTAGATTTTAGAAATTTATCAGCATATCTTTTTTGATTAATGACTGTTCATAAAAGAAAAGATTGCGTTTTATAGTTAGATGTTTCCACGTGGACATTAAAGTGCTGCAGCTAGCACGGCAAATCAGGTGAGAAGAAAATTTAAAAAGCTTGGACTTCTGCCAAAATTGAGCTGCGAATTGTCCAGCCGAATCGCTTTAAAATTCAATAAAAGAAATTGTCGCTTTTTTTTTTTTTTTTCTTCCGTATGTTACTTAGCTGTACGATGTGAACGAATTTTAAGGCTTCCGAAAATATTATTTCTTTTGTATATCTTACTTATTGATCCGTTTTCTGATTTTTTTAAAAATCATTCTATGAATTCTCTACTATTTCCATTGAACTCTGAAGTAAAAAATAAACAAATACAAAAATGCCCTTTAAAATAATTTCAAGGTTACTGCATCTCTAATTTATAAATCTGGCTTTGTATAAATATAAGTGTATTTATGATTTTATTACTAATGAAAACTTTATAATTTTTAGTAACAAAACAGAATATATTTGTTGGTTCCAAACATCTGCATTTAAAAAACACTCATGCTAGTCCTTTATGTTGATGTTTAATTATTCATATTTATTATTGCAGTAAATTATATCCGCATTATTTTTCTGGGGTATAAAGCAAACCATTTCCTTTCTTCACAAAAAAGAAATAAACTTGCGTGTTTGTCACTAAATTTATTACTAAATTTCTAAATAATCTTAAACTGATTTTAATTCCTGCTTTGCCAAACCAAGAATTGATCTCTTACAATGAATGAATGCATCGTGATGTGGATAATTTTTGATCAACATAAAGGGAAAAAATGCTAGTTATTTATTACATCTTTCTGTGTGGTCCTATTTCGTAAATAATTATTGAAATGCTTCAGTGATTATTAATTTCTGCTATTGATATTTGGATTTGATTTAAAGTATAAATCTGTTATTTTTCAATTCCAACTATTAGTTCACAATCTCCCAATATATATGTTTGTTTATCTATCTTGTTCACATATTCAATCGTTAATAAAATACTTTTTATTCATCCACTCAAGTTCAAATACATTTATTTAAACTTGCAGTGAATGACACTCGATGTGAATGCAGTTTTCTTTCCAAACACTAATTCATTAACAAAATTTAATTATTTTTTTTTATTATTTTATAGAGTTTTAGCACTTTGTAATGAGAATTGAACTCGACAGGCAGTAACTCAGTCGGTAAAATGCGAGGATTTCGGCATTTTTCACGTGTGAAGGTGAAGAATGCGAGTTCAATTCTTGCGAAAATCAATAATTTTTTGATAATTATTTAATAAAAAAGAATTAAAATAAAAATGTCCTTTGTTGGAAAAAGTAAAAAATGAAGTAACAATTTATTTTTTTTGTATTACTTGTTTATATTTTTCTTTTTTCGGTTTTATTTCTTTGAATTTATTTATTGGAATATTCCTTCTGGCAATTGTACGAAAACTTGTATTTAAAAAGTTTGCATATTTTAACAATTTTATTTCCCTTTAGTTTGAGAAATGTTTAAACTGTAGTAGAACCAAAAAACTTTCCTTTTTAAATTATTTTATTGTAAGTGGAGAAAAAAAAATAATTTTAATTTTATTTTCCACATTTGTATGCTTCCTTTGATTATCGTTTTAATGTCTTTATAGCAGTATTGAAATAATTTTGGTCAGCTACATCTCACCATAATTTCAATTGCAATTTTCCTTGCAGTTCCTTTTGTTCATGGCATCATTAGATTGAAGAACCACAATCTCAAAGTTTTGTTAAGTGTGCTACTTTATCACTGCAGCTGTTCTTTATTATCTTATATGACTCTCTCTCACGAGTTTTCATTTGGCTTCTTTGCACTGGAAAGGGAATTTTATATTCAGTTTTTCGCACTTTTTTTAACGCATCTGAGATCTGAAATTCTGTGTACAGTTATGTATTCTCGATGACAATACAATCGCAATTGCCGGACGATAACATCTCCGTTTTGGTACCAGAGAAATCCTTGTTCGAAACTCAAATCCATTGTGCACAAAGGCTGGTGCAAGTTAAATCTGATGGCCATTATTGAATATTATGCAGTCAGTATTGTTGCAAAATTCAACGAGAGGATTTCTAATGTCGTCCTGATCGCGGTTCAGAATTGTGCAAAGACCGTTTTTTAATAATTATTTGTGCTATTCCGAAGCAAAATCTTAATATAACTACATTTAAGCTAACAATAAAAAAATTTAGATATGAATTTTTTTGCAAGTATCAGTTAATCGATTATTTTCAAATAAAAATTAGTTTTATAATGGTAATGCCAGCTCATTTGTAGTAGATTTTGAAAAAATTTAAATTTCCATTAACTATAAATCCTTAGGACATCAGTCTTTAAAAACAGGCTTTAACTTGGCTATATATATCCATAATATAACATTAATATTCAGAGATTAGTGCTCCATGTTTATCTCAAATCCAAAAATTAATTTCCATAAAAATTATAAATCTTTAGGACTTCAGTCTTTAAAAACGCGCTTTAATATACCATAATATACCTTATAAAAACTCAACACTAGCGCTTTATCAGTTTTTTTAATCCAAAAAATTGATTTTTAAAATGGATATTGAGTTCTTGGAATTTTTACTATATCTTCCGAAAATACTTTTTCTTTTTTAAAAGAAGTATTTTTACACTATTTTAAAACGAAACAATTTGCACATTCAACGCTGCCAATTTCATTTCCGTTTAAATTTTTTCAAAATTTAAATAATTAAAAAAAATTTAAATTTCAAATTATAAAAATAACAATATTTTTACTGTTACGATGAAATTCAAACAAATTTCACTTTTCCATTATTCAATGACTTGCATTTTGCCAGTGCTATAATTCAGATAGATATTTAAATCTGGAAGGGAAAAAAAAATTCGCTTGATAATTTGCAATTTGCGATCGTAGATTTCATTATTACTTTTTTAAAATTATCTTTTTTATTATTATAGCTGAATTGTGATCGTAGAATTGGAAGAATTCAGGTCAACCATATATTTCCTCATTCCATAATTCCTGTGTTCCGTCTCTTCTTTCTTTGATATCCTTGTTGACTTGCAGCCACAAATTCTTGTTAGCGAATTATTTATCACCAGAACTCAGCGCTATATAGCTTCTTCGCTTTAACCCGTTTTTCTTATCGGGTTGCAAATCTTGCCTGAATGCTAAGCCCCAAATTAGACTTCTCATTATGCTTCTAATTGCCCGAATAGATGCATTCCATTGCGTTTAATGAACGATAAAAATCGCGCTTTTAATGCCGACGATTTCAAATGTGTGAACTCATGGAGATGAGTTGAAATGAATGATGCCATATTCGAGTGTGAACTTTTCTTTTACTCTTTTAATTACATGTTTTAATCATGAACTTAACATAGTTGGGATAAATATGTCTGGCTGTCTGACTCGTTTCCTGACTTATATAACGATATATATTTTTATTTTCAAAATAAATATTTTTGGAATTTTAACATTGGCCTGTATTTTAAAATCCAGTTTGAATACAAAATATTTATATTTTTTACTCCTTATATTGTTTGCCTTTTTAAAATCAATATAATTTAATTTATAATTTAGATAGGTTAATTATTAATTACCCGCTAATGTATGCGCTATTGGTCATGACTAACATATTTTTGTTTTTATGTAAAACTACATCTCTTCTCTACTTATAATAAAGCTCAATGTGTGTGTGTGTGTGTGTGTGTGTGTGTGTGTGTGTGTGCGTGTGTGTGTGTGCGTGCGTGTGTGTGTGTGTGTGTGTGTGTGTGTTGGCGCTCTACAGGCCAGACCGTTGGACCTACAGCTACCAAATTTGGTACATGTATACCTTGGAGGTCGGGAATGTTCACCTCGGAGCCCTTTTTTTGAATTTTTAATTAGAATTTGAATTAATTAAAATTTAAGCGAAATTTTGAAGTTTTTCCGCTATAACTTCCGAAATTATTATTGGACAAACATGATTTCAACATCAATTTAAAGATAAAAAAATTAGCTTTCTAATGGTATCAGTGTTTTAATGTATAACTCAAGCTTCTATTTTTAACGAATTTTTAAAGAAATATTTTAACCATGTTTTTTTAGCACGTGACTGGATAAAATAAAATAAAACAATGCCGGAACTTCAAATGAAAAACAACAGCTATCATCGTAAATCAAATCTAAAGAAATACAACTTTCAGCACGTGACTGGATAAAATAACATAAACATAAAATGTGATATCTTCTATAAAAATAAATGCAAGGCAAAGGATTCTAAGAAATCGTTTGCAGTATTTATATCATTAATTCCATAAATTATCTTTATTTACAGTAAACCTGATTGAATTTAGACAGGATTTGCATTGAAATCCCAACTTAATGCCATATTTCTATAATCGTTTGCAATATCTGTATCATTAATTAATTTTTTCCCTTTTTCGGTTTCTTTAAAAAACATATTTCACATTTTGGCAATATCACCGAAAAAAACATTTTTAATATTTTGGAAGCATAATCGATAAATTATTAGAGCATTAAACTCAAAAAGTTTTTCCGAATAAAGTTACCAACTATTTAACTACTAATAACTGAATCTTTCAACTTAAACTATTTCTTAAATTTTGACTAAAAAAATATATGATTTAATTGGAAATTTTAGAACGCATTACTCATGGCGAACTGGCTGGTCGCCAAAGGCGGCTAGTTTGTAATAAAATATTATTATAAACAAAATAATTTTATCGTCTGAAATTCATTATAATTGAAATGAGGATATTAATTCTGCCAGACGATTTTTTTTAAACCATTGATAGCTAATTGTCACCATAAGTGTTTCTTTTTTTTTTTCTGAAATAAATTGTTAAAATAAATCAGGCATTTCAAATTTTGACGACTTTTGATATTTTAAATTATGAAATAATAGTAAAATTTCAATGAGCATTTTTAATTAAAAATCCAATTTTGCATTGACAAAACGAAAAAGAAACTAGAAAATATTAATAAAATATAATATTAACATAAATATATCGCATATTTAATCATAAGAAAGCCTAATAAAAATACTTGATAATATACATTTTTTAAATAAAGGAAACATTTACTTTGCGATAAAATGTGAAACAATTATTAGCATTATTCATACATTTGTATTTGGATAAATTGTTTCAATTTATTATCAATAATGAGTGTAAAACATTTATACTTTTACCAACATATACATATCACATATTTAATCATCAGAAAGCCTAATTAAAAAAACAACTTGATAATACTTATGTTTTTAACAAAGGAAACATTTAATTTGTGATAAAATGTGAAACAATTCTTAGCATTATTCATAAATTATTTATTTTACGTATTTATCTTGCATTAAATACTTAGTAACTATATTTATATACGCATAACCATATATAAGCATTATTTTAACAATAACTGTATTAAAACAATTACAATTATAATTAAAATACATGGTTGCTACTCAGTATTTATTAAGAGGTGATTTGATTCTGATGAACAAGAATCTCATTGTTGGTGCGCGTTTAAGGGATCCTCTAAAGTCGTCCCCTTGGCTGTATTTCTATCAAGCATTTAAAGAACAATTTAATAAGGAATGACCTTGAATATTTTAAGTACTAAGTTACAACTTTTATTTGACCTTCTACTGTGCCAGCTGCCCGGTATTGGGACAAATGCGTACTATCACTTCCGTACAGGTCATAAAAAGCCAATAAATCACTCTAAGCCCATTGAAAAAAGGGGGTAGGGAGTAATTAGTCTAGGTTTGCAAAAAACATGTTATCTGTTGGCAAGAGTATTTGGCGGGAAAGGGTATTGGCGTTTTAACTAAGTTTTGATGCGTAAACATAAGAAAAAAAGTTTTGTCTCTATGTGTACGAGATATGCTGGCTCTATACACACCATACCGTTTAGCTATGAAATTTGGCAAATATTTACTTTGAAGGATAGAAGAGTGATTTTTTAAAAATTTAATTAAAAAATAAAAGAAATATTGACTTTATTTTCGTTATAACTTTCTAAAAATTTACAGTAAAAAAAAACAGTTTTTACAGCATTTTAAAATTTAAAAAATGCGTATAAATACGCAGGAATATTTTCTCATGCCTTATACCTTATTGTTCAGAATATATATATATATATATAATTTTAAAAGAAAATGTAAAACAGAAATTCCATTCTAATATATTACGCCTAAACTCAATTATTACCATCACAAACGATTCTAATTGTTTTAAGAGAAGCTGATCATTTAAATGTACATTTCAAACGATTAATAGTACATAAGTCAATAAAGAATTTAACAATTGATAACTTTCCTACTATTTGAAATTAAATCTGTTCAAAGCTTTTGAACTTCTGGGAATCAAATACATAATACAGAGTAAAAAATTTGGAGGGAAAAGGTTGTTTCGAGATTTGCATTATCACAGGACCCCTGGAAGGTTTAAAATGGCCATGAATTCTTCTGAAATTAGAAATAATGGCACTGCTTAAAATATGGTTAAAAAACGCATAGATAATCAGTAAAAATTTCAATAATGGTGTAGGTTTATATTGTTCAAGGGTAAATTACCAGAGCTTCATTTAATACTATTGTTAATAGCTTATTTTACATACAGGAACGATCTATAAAAAAAAATTAAAGTTTCTGAAGAACATATACTGCATATATTAATGTAAATTTATTACTACGTACATTAATGTAAATATTTTTTTTAATTCTGTTTTATATTTTATCAATACATTTGTAATTAGGGTTTAATTAATAGTGTCACTAGAAGAAAATTAAATTTGAATTCAGCTAATATCACCTACAAATTTTCTCAGATAAAAAGGATCAGTTGGCAAAATATTAATATACTTCTGATTTAGTAAGCTATTTATTTTATGCACCGTGTAATAACAATATTTCATAAATAAAATTCAAAGTCGTATAATGAACAAATAATTTATCTTTATCTGAGCAGATTTTTTATTTAAATGTAACAGCATTGAAATTAAATCTACAATGATAAACAGAAAAGTTTAAATTTGTAAAAGAAATATATAGCACGGAAAATTAACATTCGTAGTTGGAATCTTTTCTTACTGCTTACGTCATTTCAAGATTTTTTTTATAACTATTCCCATCTTACAAATAATTTCAATGCTTTTAACACCATTTAATTGTACTCCATACTTGAGAAACAATAATTTTTTTAAAGTTCCTATATTTAAGTAACATACATTTCAGTGTTCAAACTTACTAAATTAAACAAACGAATCAAGAAGAAATAAAATAAAAACTAATGAAACCAAAATTTTTTTGTGTAATGCAAATCGTTATATTCATGTAAAATAATTCATTTACCAAAATCTAGATTATTGTTCCAAAGTCGATATAGTATTTATATGAAAAAAATATCATTGGTCATTAATTTTTATCATATTTTTTGAATAAACTCCTTGAAAAGCAATTCATGCTTCATAAAAACCCAAGAGGAAAATATCGCATGAAATGGTATTAAACAACATTAAGTATTCGAAATTTTGTTAAGTATGTTAACTCTCGCCAAATCTGACACTTTCAGATAACGTTTAAAATGTTGCAGCCTCTTCAAAAACTCATCCTTTACAGTAACACAATCCCATTGTAAACGGGACCATTGATTGACAGTTTTATGACGTACGCAAATGACTCGTACGAAAGAGTCATACAACCCAGCTGCCCACTGACTGAAAGTCATTCTTAATGAAAATCTAAATGAAATCCTTTTTTACCTTTACAACACAGTACACCATCTCCTCATTTGCATAAGGAACTGAGACCAAGTAAATGAGCCCGTCAAATGCATGCGATTGCTGTACGGGGGAAAGGGGACCTCCCAAGCAGACATCGAGTTCTTTTTTTGATGTTGTTCTCGAAACTCTACTGGCGTACAGGTGGGTATTCTCTCCCTCCACGGAATTTCGGGGCGCAGGTTAAAGAGTCTGTCGATACTACGGGAATTCATTTTTCAGTCCCATCTTGCGACCACCCTTGTATGAGAGAAATGATTCGATGTAGTTGAACCGTTTTTTTTTCTCGTTTTTCTTTAAAGAGGGGTGTTTATAAGTGACTAGTTGTAAACGCTTAATAGTGAATGATTTTTTTATGCTTTAGTTGTTAGTGATTAACTTGTTTTTGCGTATATACCACACTATAGCCAGTGAACCTAAACTTACCAAAATTGATACTAAGTACTCACGTGTGATGCAAAATAAATTTAAAAAAAAAATGCGTGCAGATGCAAGGTATTAAAAGCGTCTGTTGTTGGATACTGGTTTATTTTTATAACCTCTGCGATTTAACAACAAAAAAAGGGCAAACCGTTACCAACCATCTTATGCATAATGGAGTTTGGCGATTTTGATGTTTGATTTTCTGTAAATCGCCAAATACAAAACTCTCACGTGTGATGCAAAATAAAGAAATGCGTGCGATGCAAGATATTGAACCATTTATGCCTACTGTTCCACTTTTGAAACACCCCTCACACAAAAGTTATTTATATATTTTTTTACCTAACATATAGAAATTTGATGCAAAAATTCCAATTTTTTAACCTTAGGCATAAATGGGTTAAAAACATCTGTTGGAAGATACTGGTTAATTTGTATAACTTTTGCGATTTATCAACAAAAAAGGTCAAACCGTTACGTACCATTTTATGCATAATGGAGTTTGGCGATTTTGATGCTATCTGTAAATCGCCAAATACAAAACACTCACTTGTGAGGCAAAATAAATAAATAAATAATTTGCGTGCAAATGTAAGACATTAAATGCATCTGTTATAAAATACGGGTTTATTTTTTATAACCTCTGCGATTTGTCAATAAAAAAATTGCAAACCATTACCAACCATCTAATGCATAATGGATTTTGACTTTATCTATTAATCGCCAAACAAATTCATTATCTTGACGGTAATCTGAAAATCGTCAATTAAATCTGGGTGTGGAACAAGTACCAGAAATAGTTCAACTTTATTTATAAACAAAAACTATATTTTAACGTGTTTTGGATACCCTTCAATCGTTCTGTCAAATAAACATAAATAAGGTTCATGTTTTGGCAATAAGTACATAAATTTTCCTGATTCGAATACTTAACTGCTTGTTATTGTTTAATTACATAAATAGGTTAATACGCCACGGTCGTTCTTCTCTGTTTATGTCCCGGTTCACCGATGTGGAACGATCCTGTGATAGAGGGGGGGGGGGGGGGACCGTCTATGTTGGTTTTAACGATATGAGATGCCCTATTCATATAAATTTTTGTATTTGGATTCATACAGAATTTGCTGGTTTTTGCTAGAACTCCGGGTTTGTTTCTTTGTTTGTATTCTTGTTTTTAACTTCAGGCTTCAGTCTCTTTAGCATTTGAATTCTTTTAGTCTTGATTGGACAATCTATTCCAATTGAGACATTTAATGTAATTTAACGTAAAGAACGCCGTGTTTCTTGAGAGTGTTCAGCTGATTTTCATCTTTTATATTAATTGGTATTTATATTTAAATGTCAAAAAGTAATTCGATACATTAGCCACACTGTTATGCTGTATTCGGTCGTGGTTAACACTTTTGGGCAGACATTGCAATGGCCAAGATATTGTCACATAGATAAAACGAATATACAGGAAGTAGAGTTACACCAATTTATTAACATTAGAAAGACGGAGACTTAGTGTATACCTATAAACCCGCAAAGCAGTCATTTTGACTGCATTGTGAAAGAATAACTAATGTGTAAAGAAATTTGTTTAAAATTAATTTTTAATAATTCTTATATTATTTACAGTCATATAGCAAGTTATTAGTAAGTATTGACAATAAAAAAAATTTACTTCATTTGGAACAAAAAATAATTTATTCATTATTTATACATTTTAAGCAAATGTAAGTTGAAATCTTTTTATGTGTACATCTTCCCCAAACATACTTTTGACATTTTTTACATATATTATTTGTTTTGTTTTTGTTGCAAAGTCGTACTTGACAAAATTTTCGTTTGTTAGAATATGTTGTATTTGATGTTTGTGGGTCCTCATTTTCTGATGACTTTTTCTGTCTTTCAGCACTGTAATTGGTGGAAAACTGTTCTGCTGATTGGAACAAGAACTGTTTTCGTTGTATTTGTATTCCTGTTTGAGCCGATCTGATTTTATATAATCCGATTTGGCTTCGATTTCATATAAGAAATTTTCTCAATTCAATAATAAAAGTCATTTGATTATTTAAAATTTTCTAAGTAGTCAAAACGACTGCTTTTAGGCAATACATGTATAACACATATATATACCGGAAATGAAAGAGGGGGGGAGGCAACTACAATGATAAATAAACGCATTTATACGTTGTACAAAAAGTCACAAAATTCTAAGAAGCTATGTCATTATATACACAATTGTTTATCTAACTGAAATTGAAAAGTAGTCAAAATGACTGCCTTAGGCAATCTGGTGTTAATGTTCATAATATATATAATATGTTGAAATGAATAATTATATTTTGTTATCGGAGCTTATAGTAAATAGGATCAATTACTTATAAAACATTAATGGCTGATATGAAAACGATTGTTTTAGTACTGGTATGCAAAATCTACGAAGAAATGCTACAAATACCTTATCATTTTACATGTTTGACAAAGATAATTCTTGCAGTGTTAAGTTTTGAGTGATTATTGAGAGCCCAATACTTGTAACAGATACTGCTTTTTACCATTTCAAGGTGTGCCATTTTCAATGCATGTGCTTATTCATGGATCTATAAATAATATTAAATTTAATCTTTATCTATTCAAGGCAAAATACAGTATACGTTCTATACAAGGCAAAATACTATTCTAATTTTACAATGTGTGTCCATTTTTTAAATTTCAGTATCCATTTTGCTTTAGCACTTTTTACTGTGTAATTTTAATATTTAGCTTAACACATCAAAGGCGGGAATCGTAGTATTACGATTTGATCCGCGTTACCTAGCATACTTCCGTCAAGATCCCCGCCTTTAATGTGTTTATGTTCGGTACAATTTTAGCGATGTTACTCATTACATATACTCAATACAATTACCCGAGTTAATCTTGGTTAAAAAGCATAAAAAATTATCATGGTTAGTAAAGCAAACATATTAAATGTCGAAATAGTTTGACAGATATTTTGATATTTACTTTTTAAATCTGCTTCTATATATTCGTATATTTCTTCACTATAATGAAGTTACATGAATTAGTTTTCTTTTTCTTCTTTCCCCTACTTTAATTTGCCCTAATATGTGTTTGTTGTAGGTAGATTCCTATAGGAAGACTAACTTTTGCAATAGTTCTTAAGATTTGATTTCGGGAAAATTTCTTCAGTTCTTTCCGCACATGGTCTATAGAACCTAAAATCGCCCTTCGTTCAAAAGTTTATATAACGGTTTGCTCATATTAACTTATGAACACGCAGGGCCCGACTTAGTCCAATTGGGGCATGGGGGAAAATTTACTTTGGGGAACCCCTTTGCTTCACTACTTCAGTTATGAAGAATCATGCATAGAACTTGTATATGGTATTTTTCGATTTAGGGCAACTCCCCGTATACCCCTGCCTAAGTCAGGCCTTGTGGGCAAGAATTTAATCGACTTTGAATATGTTCTTAGAAATGCAAAAATCTCGGACGAGTTCGTAACTGTCTATCTAGCTCAAAGGGGGTGGAAGGAGAGCATTTTCATTTCGCTATAATTTTCTTAATATTAAAAACAATAAAATAAATCAAATAAGCCGAATCAGCTTTTCTATCTAAAGCCTCCAAATAACTGCAATATCTTCTTGTTGTTTCTTATGGCACTTGCCATTGGACAAGCCACTGTTACGAAGACTGCGATTTAAACCGATAGGTTGCGTCTCTTGATTTTTTCTGTAGCGCCATCTAGAGCCAAAAGTACAATTTTGCCACTCAAGCGCCACAACCCTTTTATACGGGCTGGACTTCATTGTTTCATTTTCATTCACTCGTCTACAGTTCGCAATTTAGACCTGAATTAGAAAACGATCATCTCTGATCCAGTTCCCTCAGTGGTATTACTCACGACATGGGGGACTTTGTGACCATGATAGATTTATATGTAAGCCAGCCACCATCACATTAGGGGAATCTTCGGTTGACGAGTTCGAACTCATACCCTAATGGATCCGTCCTATCCCGGCTTAAATCTTAATAGTTAGTCTTAAAAGTTAGGAGCAGAAAAGTGATTTTTCAAGCCCTAATACTAACTGTTCTAACATCAACAATTTATGTTGCTTGATGGCAACTTAGTTGTAAAGGAATCTACCTTATCCTACAAGCTTACCGAAAGGAATTTTTTAAAATAAATGGTGCATTACCTATCGAAGCATATTTTCCTTTTCAAAATAGTAAATATATATAATTATAGAACTTTTACTTAAACGTTATTATTACTATCCTTACAATTTCATTATGAATCTATAACTGTATTGAGGATGATATACGCTATTTAAAAATCGTGGCAAAATCGAATATTTTTATATTAGAAACTTCATAGCATCTTGAATGTGATTAACCTTTTCGAAAAAGGTCAAATCACATTCAAGGTTACATTTATTTGGTGGTGTGATATTTTACTGTGTGCTCATTCGATTCGAAATTTACCTTCTAGTCGTTAACCATTTCAATTCCTAAGAGCAAAACTAGATAAACTTATCTTAAGATACACCGTTTAGTCCCACCCTCTTTCTTTGACTGATATAGTGTATTAATAGACAGACTGACTGTGCCAACACCTAGATTTCCTTTCACTCATTTGATTGTCGTTGTCATTTTCAGGAGTTCGCATTCAACCAACTACCTGTTGATGCCGAAATGAGTCTGATGTCTCCATGATCCCCATTCCATTATCTACTCGAAGTGATTTGATGGCCACCCACCAACACAATCTGATTGGTCGATCAGGGTACACAGTCATGACCACACCACAACTCATCTGCTCATGATGTGTGAAGTGTTTGTTCGCTAAAATAATTTTTGTTTTGAGACTACTTATATGGCTATGGCTATGGTTTTAAAATCAAGACATATTTCTTCAGCTCTGCTTCGGACGTTGCTTTGTCTGTTATTATTAGGACTTCTTTTTAAAAGCGGATTTGCAGATCCGAAACTTATTACGAGGGAAGGTAAGTTATATTTTTACAATATTTTTTTAAAAACCTAATAGCAATTCCATTGAAGTGTTGGATTGTATACATACTTTAGGCTTTGAACACATGTAACGAAATTTTATATTCAAATCAAAGGAAATTACCTTCCACAAACTTTCTCCGATACTACCTAGTAAAATTTTGAACTTTCTGTTAAACGTGTAAGTTGCAAATATATTTTTACTGGCAAAACTCCACAAATGACTCTACAAAATTGTGGAAAAAAATCCGAACAAGTATTTTAAATGTTTTTTTATAGACTGTGAGCAAATATTGATATATATTTATAATTTTGTAAACAAAACCACATACCAAATTTTATTTATTTAAATCTTTACATTATTGTGTTTGCATGTTAACGTAGATACTGCTTAACAACGGATTGTAAAACTCTCCGCGCTTTTGCGCATGTGTTAGGATGAGTTTAATTCGACACAATAGGGGTAAAAGGTAAGACGAAGGGAAGAGATATTTACGTAATGAAGACTCGCGGTTGTATGAAATGTAAATATTAAAAATAATGAGTAATACAGAAGGAAAAAGAGACTAATGCACAATAAAATAATTCAGGCCAATTTTTTAGTTAATGGAAGGGGTATAAAAATTAAATAATAAAGAATAAATGAAAAATTTCTGTTCTTAAAATTTGATAATTACTTTTTTACAAAATAATGATCTTTTTTATATTACAACAAGACAGCGTTGCCCATACTATAGCATCCAAGAAGAAAAATTAGCTTTTAATTTAATTCTGGCCTCCACCCGGTATGACATGGGTATGTAACAAACATTCATCAAACAAAGATAAAGATATATTTAGAAATTATCAAAAAGCTACAAAACAATTTTTTTACAGAGGGAAGCTTTTTGGCATTTAATGTGTTCCGACCGAGGTTGGATTTCCTTCTTTTGGGCATAATGAAGTTTGAATCGCTGTTTAAAATCAGACGTAAACAAAGAAACATATCGCAAATGCATGCCACAGCTTTTGCTATTTGTACATGCGCTGTTTGTGGTTTCCACACGTGCGCAAAGTATCTAAAATCGCAGTTATGAAACTCCTATTCTTATTTGAATCTGACTTTAATGTAGTCAAACCTTCCTCAATAAATGCTCCATAAAATGATATAAATATCTCCAATATCCGCTAGCTATTTCTCGAGTTTTTGTGGTCCAAATAAATAAACGCTTTCAGGAAACTTCATTTTATACCATGTATAGATGTTTCTTTTTTATGTTATTGAATTTTTTCGGTAATATTTTAATTCCCTATTTGCTGCTTCTTGATCACAATATTTAATGATATTATGTATACTATCATTAATTATGTAAAATATACTTTGTAAATTATGTAAAATATACTTCGCGCCAGTCTTAAATGCTTTTTTATTTATTAAACTAGCATATGAATACGAAATTTTGAGTTAAAATAAAATTTGGTCGGAAACAACCCAACGCTCACATACACATGAAAAAAAAAATGAACTAAATCTAATATGGGAAATCCAAGGCCAAAAGGGAATACCAGAGATGCGCTCCTCGTTCTGCGTCTCACCCCTTAATGAGATGGAATCGTCGAAATGTGATCGTCTCCGTTCAGAATCCGTTTGAACAGTACACAGTTGGTTCTTCCTGCTTATTATCTCACCATTTGAGCCCTGCGATTGGTCTGTCAGTGATCAACAAACAAGTCGTGAGAAATGCACACAGATTTTGATATATTATCAGTTGCGACCTGTTTGTATCTCAAAGTACTAACAAATAACTGTCACGGCAAACAGAATTGAATGTTCTTGGGTTTTCTATTAGAACACGAAGAAATGATTGTCCTTCAGAGTTCAGTAGTACAACGTTTGTTACATTTTCTCACTACTTCCTTCTGTGATTGCATTGTATATTAAAGTTGTGGGGATTTTACGTGAAGTTGCAAGTCTAGGTTTAATAACTTTCTCCCTACCATTATTTCTCATTACCATTTGACTAGTTTGAACACAGTTACATTTTCTACAATATTAAACTATTTTTATCTCAATGAAGAAATTTTACGCTGTTTCGACGCAGCATATTCTATATCAGGATCTTGCGCAAGAAATTCAAAGCTAAATCCGTCTATGATTGATTAATTGATTGGTTGGTTTTTATGGCGCAAAGGCCAATACTGGCCAAGCTGTGCCAGACTCGTAAGAACTTAAAATATTTTTAAAAATAAAGGGTTTTCATTAAAATAATAAAGTGAAAATATAAATTAGGTATTATGCATAAAATTAATGTCAAGTAAAAAAGTAAACACATTAACATGGTGCGGATCTCCAGTTATGTCTTTCAAATTTGGATAATCATTGTCGAAATATTTTATTCTTAGAAAGCGATATTTAGGATATTCACATATGATATGCCGAACAGTAATTCTGGTATTACATTTTACACAAATTGGAGCTGCATCAGAATAAAGTAAATGTTTATGGGAAAATTAAGTATGGCCTATGCGAAGTCTTGTTAGCACAACACTCTTTCTACGGCCGAGAGAGTCATTCTTAAAATCAGAAATAGAAGGGTGGATGGAATACAATTTATTACCATGTTGAAAGTCCCAATTATGCTGCCATATACGAAGCGAACTTCCTTCTACGATTTTTAGTACAAATAGAGCGGTGCTAATTTTAATAATAAAGTCATGAGAGATTTTCCAATACTTTATAATAGCCGTGTTTTTAGCTACCTGAAGAGAATATCAGTAATATTTAATTTTAATTAAAATTATCTTTGTTTTGCTCGTAGTTCTATATTGTGTTTACAAGCATCAGAATAAGATATACATTAATCCAATTTTTATAGATATCTACTTCCTTTTTACTGTGCATATAAACATCCGTAATGAAGTCTAAGTCCTATGACATCACAGTACTTTAAAAGTATAACCATACGGATAATCTATTATCCAATTGTAGATATTTTTCGAGGTTTTTATTTTATTATCTGTTTGTGTCCAAGAAAAATAAGAAACCGAAATCATTAAGCTTTCAACTTCGGGACTGGAGGGCTCCTGGTTCGAGTCCCGATTCCGATGTTTACTAAAAAAAATGGTGTGAGTTTTTTTAAATCGAATTTCTCTGTGATACCCTAGTGGTGGCATCTCGACTTTCGGGGTAGAAAACTCCAGGTGCGAATTCGACTCCTTTGATAATTCGTCGTGCATCCTGACATTTTACATGTTAAATCTGATGTGAACTTCCTTTGTTGTGATGTTTAGTTCACATCCGATTTAGGAAATCCCAAGTCAATTTGACGGTATTCCGAGTCAGATGTCGTCCTCTCATCTGATTAATTTCCAGAATAATGACACCCACTCGAAAATTGCTCTAGTATTACTTTCAAACTCTTAATCAATACAATTGTAAAAATACAATTTGACTTGGAGTCTTTAATACAGTTATACTCATATAAGATTTTGAGTATACTTATTTAAGATTATCGGAATAAATAACCAAAATTTCAATTATTTTACTAAAATTTTAAAAGTCTATTTTATTAAATCGCTTGCTTTCCTCAGAAGCCAACCTTTCCCCTCTCCTTTTTTTTGTTCCGAATTAAATCGAAATAGGTCTATTATAAAGAAACGGATTTGTTCTTGGATAAGATAGTATAATACTATTGCAGCCGAAATAGGGTCATTTAATGGAAACCATTCAAAGTATTCTTCTCTCGTCTTTTTCGTAAATCAATGCAATGTGTCGCTTTTTCTCCATTCCTCTTTATAACAATCTGTATCTCAGCAATAAAACATTGAAGTCCGCTAGTCATTAACATATCAAGATGCGTATGTTTATTTCAAGATCTCGAGATAAGAATCTTCCAGACAATTTAACTCCGCAAGGAGGTAATACATAGTATTATGATGTGCGCTTTTGTTGAAGGCCGCGATGGCCTGGTGGTAAGGTCTCGTTTTTAGAACCTGAGGGTTCTGGGCTCGAGAACCGATTTCGCCGAAGAGCCGTTCTATAAGAGGGTCTGTTGCACATTAATTCCGTTGGTGCTAAATATTCACCGTCGATGTGGTGTGGATGAGAAGGAGATGCCAGCTCAGATGTCGACTTAGTTATCTGAGCGCTGTCCCCAAACAGCCCTAGCTTTGGTTTAACCATTTGTAGTCAAAAGATAATTCGATGCATAGTTATTCACTCAATACACAGACCTGTTTATTACAGCGAAAAATAAGGACCCTGGTAGCCTGGTAATATCTCGGCTTCGAAACCGGAGCTTTTCCGGTTCGAGACTCAATTCCACCGAAGAACCACCGTGTAAGGGGTTCTCTTGCACGTTAAATCACTCAGGCCCAACGTCTTCCCGCTGGTGTGGCGTGATGTGGGGGGTGCCACTTCAGGCGTCGTCCTCATCATCTGACCGTGGTTCAAAATGACGAGGTCCGTCCCAAAATAGCCCTCGTATTGTTTTAAAACGGGACGTTAATATAATTAAACTAAACTAAACTAAAACTAAACTTGATATGAGTTTACCCTCGAACCTAAACGATGGATTCTTTATAGGAATTATTCAAAACTTGATAAGAGTTAACCTTCTAGATACTAAACTATTGCACCACATTTCATACATTTAGTCCGTTATATTTTGTGGATATTGTACATCTTTATAAATGGGCAGTAGCACAGATAGTCATAATCCCAAATTCCGAACAATTTCGAACTAGGGAATGTCGGATACGCAGAGATTCATCGAAATCTCGAGGTCGACTTTTCTGACGATTACAGTGCTTTCACTGTGTGTATTTCGTAAATGAGAAATTAATAATGTAAAAAAAGACGCAAGTATCTTCTTCCGTTTGAAATGAAACATAACAAGGTTTCAAGACAGTTGCCATCTATCATTCTCTTATATTTTTTCTGTCGCGTGCAACGTTAAACGCTGCAATTTTTTTATTACTCTAATGAAAGCAGCATTGATAAATGTTAAGTATGATTGTATTCATTGACGTACTCTTATTACTGCAAACATTTCATTTTACAAACTAGATAAGTGCATGACACAGTTACTCTAGCATATCCAATTTTGTCAGCAATTTTTCTTTTTTCGAGATACTTAAGATTTAAATTGTCGAAACTTTTAAAACAACATTGCTAGCTCGACATGATTATTTTTTTTGTGATAAATTCCGCCCATTTTTGAGGAGTGTCCTTTCTGGACTTACAAAAAAAAATAATGTTTGGAATTGAATGTCTTAAATGTAGTTTATGATGTCGTTTGCTTTATTATGCCGCACGTTTTGAAATGAAATGAAGTAATTTTAAAAATTAGTAAGACATATCAGCTGCAGAATGACTTTTTAGAAAATTTTTGCTTCAATGCTTAGTTTGCATAAATACATCTTCGTGTAAATCATACTGGATGGAAGTTGATTTGAAGAAGGTAGATCATTTTCATTTAAGCTGTTGTGTTCGTGTATCAACAAAAATAAAATGCAGATAAACTTACTATAAAACAAAATCTAGTAAAAGTGAAGAATAGTGTGCTGCGCCAATAAAGATAGCGGACAAAATAAACACTTCTAGGGTTACCACTTGGTGAATTAAAATTATCTCATTTGATAAATATTAGAATTTTTATTTGAATCTAAGATTTATTTAATCTGTAGCTGAGATTTTTTTTTAAATTTTGAAACCTTTGGGATCATTATCGCTGCTTATTTGAAGAAGTTTTGTTTGTTTGTTTGAAATTTTGAAGTTTTTCAAACCAGCTGCGCCGATCTGTTGTGTAAACAGCAAAATTTAAATCACGCGGTGCCTGTCGGCATTTGAAGAAGGCACCGGGCAGAATTTTTTAACTTTAAAAAAAAAAGCATCCTATAGCTTCGCTAGCGACGGCAGAGGGGGTCTAGTATAATAAAGAACAAATTTAAATCCTTCGTCGATATTTTTTTAAATTTTTAATTTAACATTTTTCATAAACTATTTATAGTTCATGTAAAACTCAACTATTGTAAAAAGTAATAAACAAAACAGAATTAGGGTTGCTAGAAGAACGTTCCGCTGGATTGCTATATTGGCTAGAAACTCGGGGTGGGGGCACACTATACTTTATTTCAACCCTAAATCTTATTGCATTATAAATAATATCTAATTAATATCAACTTATTTATATTCAAATTCTACTGTTTTTTTCCACTCTCTGTTCAAATTCTACAACAAACTTAAAAGTTCCGAGAAACATCACTGTTGCCAATCTTAAGTTACAACTATTTACAAAATAAAATTTATAATTATTAAATTATTCGTAAGCTATTTTTAAGTAAAATATTTATAATTGGCAACGAAGTCATTTTATCATAGATTTCCCCCAATAATATTCGCGACGTCATTTCTTCACGCACATTTTGTTGTGAAAATCTGAAAATAGAAAATGAAGAATTAAATGGAACATGAATTCATGTTTACAGAATGGCAATTGAATTAAAAATAATTGTTTAGAAACTTTGAACGAAATCTTTTATGTTTGAACACTTATTTAAGTTTTATTAGTATAATATATATCGCACATGTTTGGTGGAAATTGGTATGCGAATGGTGTACTTCTCTGCCCTTAGAGGTTTATCAAGTGTATGGAGTGACTTCTAAAACAGACTCCTATACCATCTAATATTAACCATTTATAAATAATTGGTGAATAATAGTTAGGAAAGAGCGTAATAACATGGGCATTTTGTGAATAAATCGCTTGTATGAATTTATAAGTAACAGAAATTTGAAAATATAATTCGGACTCCATCCAATCAAAAGTAAAATTTGACATAGGATTATCAACCTTTTGACAGCCATGGTTCGTAATTTATTAGGATATACATTTAAAAATATACAAATAAGTCATTGTACTCATTGTTACACGCTTGTTTATCAACTATGTATAATTTGATATATAGATAAACTGCACTCCTCATGAAATTTTTGCCCCTTCCTTCCTTAATTTTATTATTTTTCTGATATTTGCTAACCGAACGTTAACCATTTCATTTTCTTTATCGCGCAACAAACAGAGATTTTTGGTAATGAATATGTTCCCGCCAAGATTGGTTTTCCTATACTCAACCTTGAAATTTTAATCGCTTTTTAAAATCAGTCATAAACAAAGAAATGTATCGCATATGCATACAACAGCTCTTGTTATTGACACATGCGCGGAATTAATTAAAATTGCAGTTATAAAACTCCTTTTTTTTATTTTGATGTAACTTTAACGTACTAAAACCTTTCCCAATAAATACTATACAAAAAGGTATAAATAACTCCAATATCCGTTAAATATTTTTTGAATTTTTGTGGTTCAAATAAACAAACGCTTTCAGGAGACTTCATTTTATTCTATATATATATATATATATATATATATACTTTGAAAATATGCATACTTGTTCATAAAAAATTAACCAACAATTAATTATTAATACATTGATTACATTAAAAACGCATTAAAATAAGAAACTAATTTACCATTTATTAACAAAGGGATCTTGTAATATAATGTGCGTTGCCTAGGGCAATAACATGCCATGTTTCTGCACTGACAAGCAACCTACAAATCAGTCATTTAGTGCTTCGCTCCCTAAATCTTAAATCAGTCGTGAGCCGGTTCATCAAAAGGCTGTTGAGGAAGATAGGTTTAGGATTACTCCATTTGCTCATCAACACTTGGTCACGTGTGCATTGATCTTTAACCTCTCTGGAGTTGATGCCTCGTGAATTGCGCAAGGTTCTTCTTGGCAGATAGATTGGACAGCCTCTTAGTCAGCAGCAACCAGAGCAAAAAGAATCAAATGAACGGCTATTGATTGAAATGTTTTTCAAGTCTTGTTGATTTTTTTTCGATTTCGCTTTTCTTATAAGATTCCCAAAGTAGTTGAAAAATCAGATGGAGGAATTATTATTTGTTTAGTGAAATTGTGAAGTTTTGTTGACCGCAAAAAAATTTGACTTCAAAACTTCATTTATCAAAATATGCACTTATATAATCGAACTTATACACATACTTGAACACACACTTATAATCAAATTCAATCGAATTCGAGACGAAAGATATGTTAAAAGAACTTTAAAGCATATTTACTTTTCAAAAACTGCATGTTAAACATTTATAAAAAATGTGCTGTGGAATTGTTAAATAAATATGAATTTAATTATTTATTAGTCGTAATTATTTATTATTATTTATTTGGTAACTTGCTGGTTCCTCAATCTAAATACTTTTTGGTCTATTAAATACTTAATGCAATGCCATTGTCAATTAAATACTTTATGCAATGTCATTTAACAAATATTTCATCAAAATATTTATAAGGTTCAAATTTTGATAGTCGTTTAATTCATTCATCCATTTATAAAGACCTTAAGCCCGTAATATGCTATATGTCTCTCTAATTATCTGTCAGGTTCCACAAAATTTAATTATTAAATTAGAGTGCTGAGGATTAAGCTGCATTTAATATAAAAACATTTTTTATTGAAACTATTCATCTTTTTTTAATGTCAATATTGCAAACAGTCCATCAGCATTTGAATCTTATGTATACTACAGAATAATTTTCATAATTTATATAATATCTTAAAAACCATCCCACAAGAATTTCTCCGATTTGCCTCTTTTTTATTATATATATATAATATTAAAATATTCATAATTCAGTCAGTTTTAAAGATTGAGTTGATGGAAGTTTCTCTTTTAATTTAAAATATTAGTGCCAGAAAAATTTCTTGTTAAATAGGTATTTCCAAAGTAGAGGATCCATATAAAAGCTAAACTTTCTTCATTCATAAAAACATTTATAGACTCATGTTACATACTATGTAATAATTTGTTTCATTTAAACCATATTTCTAGATGTATATCTATTATTGAAGCTTTTACAAATTAGAGGTTCGGCCTTGAATTGAAAAGATATACATGAAACCATATTTGTGTGAAATAAAGCTGATTAATTTAATAATAATACTCTAAAAGTCATTAAAACTTTTCTATACATTTTATTTTTTTAGAAAAAAACCTATTTCATATTTATTTCATTTCATACAGACACGTGCTGAAAATTACATTTTAATATATTTAATTTTCAATAATAGCTTATATATATTTTTTTGAGTTTATGTTAATCTGATGGCAACATATTGATAAAAGATTTTTTTACCCTTCACTCCTAACGTCCGCGTGCAGCATAAGATTTATCTTCATTGTTAAAAAATATAATTAAATTGATTTTTAAAAATTGATTAAAAATAGAAATTAAATCTGTTGATTGAAATATTATAATCACTAAAAAGATAATTTTTTAAATTTTAATATGATTTAAAAATCAATTTTGTACTATAATATTTTCGAAAGTTATGGCGGAGAAACGTTGAAATTTCGCTTACTTTTTAATTAATTAAAATTCTGATTAAAAATTAGAAAAAAATTGCCCCAAGGTGCACATTCCCAACCCCCAAGTATATATTTGGCTAATTTGGTAGCTTTAGGTCCAACGGTCTGGCCTGTAGAGTGCTTACACACATACATTTTGAGCTTTATTATAAGTATAGATATAGATGAACTCTTCGAAAAGATTATGGTAATTTTAAGGTTATTTATTTTTAAAAACCAGCGGGTGACCGAGCTCCGCTCGGAGAAAACAGGTATCGAAGCTAATTCGAAGATTTAAATTTTCAATTGTGATTTATCAAAACAATACAAGCCATAAGAAAATTTGTGAAACCATTGGTGAAAAGATAACCGGTTAAAGTGCACCATTGTAAACTATTCTAAACAAAATTAGAGTTTGGAAAGGGAACTATTCTATACAAAGGTAAAGTAAAGGTAAAGATTGAAGTGTGTTGAAGTTCAATATTTTTGACAAATTTATTTAGAAAAACCAAACATATATACATACATAAGAAACATATTATAAACCTATAACAGCATAAACATAAAACTTTATTAGTTCGCCATATTGGCTATAGATGGCAGCACGTTACCGCTTGAAAATTTAAGTAGCCATTATGGCGAACTAATAAAGTTTGAAAATATCCTATCTGTAACTCCGAACTGCTCGACCGTAGCGCTTCAAAACCGGCGCCAATCAATTCCTCGTGGCCAAAAACCCCAGACCCCCAGGTTTACCGGAGTTTATTAATTCTGGGGCGATTTTCGACTTGGCAACCATTCCTCGTATTATAGTATTAGATTAGATTACAGTTAATTAAATTATGAAATATATGACAAACAATATTACATAAAATAAAACGATAAAGTAAAATAAATAAATTTAAAAAAAACGATAAAAACAGCTGTTTACATAAGCCTTAAAAGTTTTAATACTTTATTTACAGAACCTCAATTAAAGTTGTAAAAACATATTTGGTTTATCATATTCTTTTATTTTTATTTCAGGCACCTGATCCGGGTTTTATTATTATTTGTTGTTATAAATGAAGCCATTAGATGAACTTTAATATGCGTTTTTAAAACATCTGATTATTTTATTTTCAGATTTGAGGACTGGAATCGATGTTTTTACTCAAAGTAATGTGAAATCGTTTGGACAGTTGCTCTTTGATATTCAAAGATACCAATTAATTGTAGGCTCTAGGTAAATTATTCTGTTTCTAACTTTTAAATTTCTTTCTTTCTTTTTTTTTTCAACTGTGTTATTATTTAATTCTTAATGTTTGTCCTCATTAATGATTTTTTAAAAACTTTATTACAGGAATTATTTATTTCGATTAAGTTTGGAAGGATTGAAAAAGCTTGAGGAGTCCTATTGGCCTGCTAATACTGACAACATAAGTGTGTGCCTTCTTAAAGGGAAGAGTGAAGTAAGTCTAATTTAGCACATAACAATTCATAATAAGAAATATATTTAATTCTTGACGAAGTTGAATATTCCTTTATAATTAACCATTTCTATGGCCATGAAAAAAAGTATGCTTAGCACCAATTTTTGATACATTATAATTGCATACATATTATTATATATCGATCAATATTAAAATTTTAATAATATATATTATAATTTTTGACAAAGTTGAGTATTCCTTTATAATTAAATCATTCTGATGTCATTAGAACTATGCTTCCCAACCAACAAATTCATCAAAATTTGATTGAAATTACATGGATTGGCCTATGCTTTTTGGAGGTTCGAACTCGGGACCATCGGGTCCGTAGTCGCGTGACATAACCCCTAGACCAAAAATGCACACTCTGGTCTGGAAGTTCTTATGTGGTTTATGAATTTAACACTACATAACCCCCTTTCCAGTGAGTCGAATGTGAAACGAATGGTGTTATTGCACCAAGTGTTTTTTGGCTGGCGACGAACGTTTTAATCGTGCCAAGTGTTATGACGGGCGATGAATGTTTTTATGTTCGCTCAAAACGTTATGACGACTTATGCTGCGCCACAAAGGTTGCGTTTGTTAGTTCAGAACCAGGGTCACCAATGTACTTTCTTGAGGTTTGAACTCGGAACCTTCAGGTCCATAGCCAAGTGACATAACATCTAGACATAGACTCCTGTCTAAGTCCGGACCACATGCCTAAGCTCTGACAAATTTTTTAATGAGACAGAAACTTAGATGTTTCAATTTCTTATCTTTCCCAAAATGATGTGTCTTGATTTCGCAATAATTATCAATTAACTGAATTAATTAAAAAATAACATCGAATAAAATTTATCAATTATAAATTACTTTTCCTAAATAAATCTCAATCCTAAAACTATTTTAATATTAGTAGAAATAAATGACATTTTAAGGTTTTGGCACATCGTCTTTGATTAAAATTTAATACTTATAATATTTTTATATTAATTTGTTTTACTTTCTTCTATTTTCAGGAGGATTGTATGAATTATATTAAAGTTTTGGTCAGCCATGGGAATAAATTATTTGCATGTGGTACTAATGCTTTCATGCCAGAATGCTCCTGGAGACTTGTAAGCTATTATATATATATATTACATGTTGTGTTGTTTACTTAAAATTAATAAATCCAGTTTTTATCAATATTTTAGTTGATAAAAGTAAAATTAAAAATGCAACCAGTAATTGTAAACTATAATGGTTATGATAACAAAAAAACTTCAGTGATAATTTTAATATAGAACTTACAATAGCTGTATTAATTCATAAATTTTTAGCACTGACGATTGTTTATTGAAAAATGTTTGTATAACAAATTGTGAAAAACAAATGTATTGTTTAAAAACTATTGCTATAAAAAATTCAATTATTTCAGAATAATAAATGAAATATTAAAATAAATTCTTCTTTATCTAATATTTCTACATTCTTGAACTTTTATATTTTTATCTTTGACTATTAAATATTTTGATTCAGGCCCAAATCAATCCCCAATTTCTTATTATTTAATAATTTTTCCTCTATTTTTAATATATCCCTAAATACATATATAGATATAATTTTGTAAGATAGGGGAGAGGGGTGTAGATTTCAATAATATCTATATTCATTTAATAATTACTGATAAATGTAATTGAGAATGATTGATAAGCAGTGAAATATAATAAACTATATAATTATAGTTTTTGTTTTTATATAATATAAATATTTTTTTTTTCAGATTGATGCTCTAAATAATGTTGAATGGGTACGTGGAGAAGCTAAGTGTCCTTACAGTCCTTATGCTAACAGCACTGCTCTGATCACATCCAAAGGAGATTATTATATTGCATCCACAATTGACTTTTCCGGACGAGACCCTGTGATATTTAAGGTTATGGGAAAACAACCATTACTGAGGACAGTTCAGTTTGACCCTAAGTGGTTAAGTGGTAAGTAATTAGTTTTATTTTCAAGATCTCTGCTTGTGAAAGTTTGAATCCTTCCATGATATAATCAAATCTTTATTAAATTTATAAAACTTCAAAAGATGATATAGCCAAGGTATCTTATTCTCATGCTAGTTTAGCCCATCATTGCAAAATGGAAAAAAAGAATGTTATTAATTGGTTAAAAGAATTCACTCTATATTATTTGATTACTAATGATCTTTGAATTTATCTTTAATGTTATTGCTTGTACCTATTTTCGAAATCGTATATTTAGCAAATTATTGTATATATAGTGAAAATGAGAATAAAGGCCACTGATATACTTTTTTTCGTTAAAATTTATCACAAATATTGAATAAAATTATAGAAATATACTAACATATTTTCACATAAGTTGTATGAATCTAATATGATTTGACAGCTTATAATTTCCTCTTGTCTACAAGTTGTTAAATTGTGTATGTCTCGGTTTTGAAACATTTAAAAATTTAAACAATTTCATAATTGATTTTTTTATATAATTTGTATTATTGTTTTTCAGATGCCAATTTTGTTGCTTCATATGAAATTGATAACTTTACTTATTACTTCTTCAGAGAAGCTGCAGTGGAATACATAAATTGTGGAAAGGTATATACTAATCAAATTAAATGATTTTTTTATTCACATACCATTAAAAAATCATTGATAAATATTTTACACTTTACAAGTATTTACTAAAAATATTGATTATTTTTCAGGTAATTTATTCTAGAGTTGCCAGGATATGCAAAAATGACCAAGGTGGTCAATTTTTGCTGAAGGACAAATTTACCACTTTCCTGAAAGCTCGCCTCAATTGTTCGATTCCAGGAAATTATCCATTTTATTACAATGAAATTCAGAGTGTATATTATATAGAAAGAGAAGAAATATTTTATGCTACTTTTACCACTCCTGTGTAAGTTCTTAATTGTTAACAATCGATATTGTTTTGAATTAAAGATTGTTTTTCATCTCTGAATTTATTATATTTATTAAAACAGAAATTATTAAATGCAGAATTTTCATGATTTTGAATGTATCGATATATTTATTATATAAATAATTAAAGAAATAATCTACATTATTTCTTTAATAAAAAAAATCTTGTAATATATTGATTCTAAAATTTAATATTGTTTTCATAGCCAAAAAAATTGATAGAAACTTTTAGTTTAATGATTGAGTTAGTAACTTTTAATTTAATACACTGATTGCCATGTTTCAATGGTGAACTTTCAACTTGGTTACTGCACTAGAGAGTAGAATGAATAGGCAAGCTGATTACAAACTATCATTAACCTAGTTGATTATTGAATAATTTTTTATAAAATATAAATTAATAAGTTATGAAATAGAAATCATTTATAATTTGTCAACCATAGTTGGTAGTTTTATTGTTTATTTTTGAATAGAAATAATTGTAATCTGTTATTTTATTATTTATAAAAAACATCTGCTTAAATAGTATTTGTATTAATATAAGTGTTACATTATTATTATATAAATCATAGTAAATGAATAATAATGTTGATATTTTCATAACGTTCTTAAAAAGAAATCAACTTAAAATAACATTTCAGTTAATTTTGAAATTGAATTGCCTGTTTGATATTAAAGGGATTTCATAATGCAAACTCTCTAGGGTTGCAGAATATCTAAATTCATCATTATGAATGCATATAACAAAAATTCATCATTATGAATTAATATATTATGTATAAAAAAAGTGTAATAATCATTATTGATCTGAAACAGTTAACTGTACTATTTTTATATTTCTAATAATTTTTACAGTTATTTGTCTTGTATAATATTAATTGATGAATATTTTTATAACATTTATCTATGATATTAATACATTAGTTTTTGTAACATATTAGATTTACATATTAATATTTCTTTAAGTTTCACAGTGAAAGGCAATTCTTGCAGACTAGTTACTTACTGCTTTCATTTTCTTTATTACAGAAACAGTATTTATGGTACAGCAATATGTGCTTATAATATGACAGCAATAAAAAATTCATTCAATGGAGCCTTTAAATATCAAGAAAAACCTAATTATGCTTGGGAAAGGCAAACATCACCACACAGGCATTTTCAGGTAATTTTTTTAAATATATAATAATTTTATTCATCGCAAACACATTAGGTTTACTGAAATAATGTATAAAATTTTATTATTTCTGCATATTTTTTTAAATAATACAATTTTACTTTTTAAAACACACACACATTAGATTTTAAATATGGTGTTTGATTAAATTACATTTAAGATTGTACTAAGTGATTTTATATCATTATAGTGTGAAGTTCCTAAAAAGACAACAGAACATGTATTGGATTCTGAGAAGTATCAGTTGATGAATGAAGCTGTCCAACCTATGACTTCTCATCCAATTTTAAGGCTGGAACTTGAGAGGTAAAATATTTTTGACATTTATTCTGTATTTAATTAAATGTTATTTTTTACTGAATTTGATTCAAAATTGCATGGTCTTTAGTAAAACTATTGTAATAATTTGCCATAAAATATTTATCATCATTCTAATAGTGTTGTAGATGTTATATATATATTATGTTTATAAAAATTGATAATATATAATGATCATGATAACAATACTAATAATATACAACAATAAATTATTTTTATGAAAACTCTCGGTATATAAAATGCTGTAATATTTGAAAAAAAAAAAAAAATTGGGATTTGAAAACTTATATATATTTGTCCTTGATTGGGTTAAAGATACCTCCAATAATGACATAACTTTATAAACCTATTTGTTACAGTTACAAGTGTTCCAACCTCCCCATCTTGTAGTTCTTATTTTGTTAGTAAAAATATTTGACGAAAATTAAATGTCAAATTTTATTAATTACTAATTCTTGAATCCAATTTATTTATTGTGATTGCAAACATTTTTATAATTCAAATTTTTGAAATTTTAAATGCTTGCTTAGTTTTTGTTTTAATGTTAAAAGTAATTGCATTATATTGTTATTTTTTCTTGATGCATTTTACCTTTTTGAATGATAAATTCTTTAAAGTGGATCTTAATGATATTAAAAATAAACTACTTACTTCCTATTATGTTTTTCATTTGGTAATCAAATTGTGCTAATTAATCAAATTCTATTTTTGTCGATTTCTTTGTTTCAAACACTCTTTTCTCATTTTTCTGATTCTTTGTCTTTATACTATTGATATTATCCTTTCATTCAGATATTACTCTTTATCTTGAAAGGAAGATGGCAGGAAAAGGAGAGCAACGGATATTAAATAGTTGTTATTACATTATTTTATGTGGAAATAAATTAATACTTTTAGAATTATTATTTTTAATAATAAGTAGCTTACAATATAAAATAAATATAACTTTGTTTTCAATAAATAATGGAACCTATTTCTTACTCAAGTTATCCTTCTTGTATATTTCAAGCAATATTTAATGCATAATATTATCAAATAATATTCTTATATATACTTAAAATTTTATGTTTAAAAAATTTGATTTTTTTTTGACATCAATATTTTGTTCCATCATAGCTTGAACATAAGTAATGAAAATATTTAACTTGTAAAAAAGTTGTCGATGCTTATAGCTTTATTTACCAATTTTTTTTTGTTTTCAGATTCAGCCATATTGTTGTGGACACTGTACAGACCAAGGAGCACGACAGTGTACATGTTATGTTTGTGGCATCAGTAGAAGGCATCATTAGGAAACTTGTAATACTTCCTGATACAAAAGAAACCTGTTTGATTGAAAAAATCCAAGTATTTCCTGAAGGAAGTACAGATACAATTAAAGTCATGAAACTCCTGAAAGATACAGTAAGATTTTAAATTCAAGTTACTATTTAGTTTATCAGTGCTTATTGTTTTTCATTAGTTTTATTCATTATTTATTTAATTATTGCAGAATTCCTTGTATATTGGAACAGAAGAATCTGTCTTGCGAATTCCTGTACAGCGATGTGAAAGAAAACTTTCCAGAAGGTTGGTTTTCATTCATTTTAATGCATGCACCAAAGCTATAGCAAAAAATTTTTTGTTTTAGACTGAAATCTCCTTGTAACTTTTTTTTCTCTTTTCACATTTGACTTATTTAATTTTTAATTAAGGTTAGATAATATACAAGTACATATTAATGGTATTTGTAGATTTTACTCATTCATCTGTAATATTTTATTAATGACTACCTTTTAATAAATTTTTTAAATATATTAGAAACAAGAAAATAATATATAATAATATATTCAATGTTAAAGAAATTTTATTTACCTTGCTAACAAAACATATAGTAATAAAAGAGTAACTTTGCATTAAATATGGTAATAATGTTATAAACATGACAAAATAATAATTATTATGGATGGTAAAATGATATAAAATTTTATTTTTTTGTCATAAGAATCACATAAAAATATTCTTCATTAAATCTTTTAGTGAATGTTTGTCATCTATGGATCCATACTGTGGATGGGATATTTACAAATTAGCCTGTATAGCTGCTCCCCACAGAAATCCTTTATCTGCATTTTGGCATCAAGAAAAAATAGCCTGTCCTAAAACTGACACTCCAGGTAAAATGCTAGAATTTAAATTCTTTACAATCTTAATCCCCCCTATTTCAGATGATCTTCAACAAATTGCATGTGTATTCAATTTTTAAATGACACATTTCTAATTATTTTGTTCCAAAAGGTATCTTTCCATTCCCTCTGCCATTTTTTTAAAAAAATATTCTAAAATGAAACATTTGATTTAGAATGTCTTTACTTTTATGAATACTTCTACAGGAAAAAAAATCTTCTGCTCATAATTAATATATCATGTGATATAACACTAAAGTTATTAAGAACTAATTGTTTTTAAAATAAAAATAACATATTTAAACTAGCAAATTATAAGTTTAAAAAGTATTAAGGAAAAATAATAATTGCATTTATTCAGAATACACCAAGTACGTCTAGAATTTTGCTGATAATTATTGTGGTTTAATACATATATTACCAAAGGCTTTAAAAAATTTTCTCTCTCTATGAGAAAAGAAAGCATTACTTTTCCTATTCCTAAAACTAAAGGCCTCTATTTGTTTTTGAAAGAATATAAAAAATACCTTCTAATAAATTACTTATGTTTTCACAATTATATAATACCGACTCATATTTTTAGACAAGTTGCATTTTAAGTTGAATTTTTATTATCAATTTTTACTGAAATGATAAAGTTTTATTTTTGATTATCTAAGTTTAAATAACTAAAATTAGCTTAGTATTAGACATCAAGGAGAAGGCAATGACTTAAAATCAGTTACATTTTGTGAAACATGTACTCTTTTTGGTATAATTAATTATTGGTCAAAATTCAATGGAAGTAATTCTATGCTGTTGGAATCTCTAATTTTCATTGCATTTTAAAATTAGAAACTGAATATAACATGAAAGTAATGGTGGCTCATAATCTTAAAGCAGTTCCACAAAAGATATTTATCAATAGTTTGTAATTACTAAAAATATATATTTCACCCATAAGAAGTCTATACATTTTAATTCAACTATATATTTGAAGTTTGCTTATTTCAAACATTATGTAAAACACAATTGGTTTCTCCATCTTCTATTGACAAATCTACAAGAAATTTGTAGCTTTGCCCTTAGAAAATTATGTGAATGTTTTAGTGATAATTCAGCAGTATTGGAGTATCTTATTTACCACACGCTTCAATCACCTCCTGGTCTGCCCAATAATTATCTTCAAAAATGTGTTTTAAATAAGATTGCCGTAAGAGAATTGCTTTTTAATTTAATTATAATTAAAGTTTCCAAAAACTTTCCATCTGAATTACATTTTAGAAATTTATCCATATATATATATATATATATATAATATTCAAAGACTATTTTCAAACTTAGAAAAATTCAAATTTTGCAAACCATGTGTATTTTTGAAGTGGCAATATGGATCAAAACCAAGATTCATAATAACCCTAAATAAATAAATAAAATAAAACCTGAAATAACAAACTTTGAGATTGAGCCCAAACTAAAATAATTGAATTTTAAGGCATTCAAACCTTTTTTTTTTATAGTGGAAAAATAAATGTGATAAACGAAAATGAAACTAAAAAAAAATCATTTTTGATATTGCTTCTGATCTGCAGCTTTCATAATTGAGCATTGAAGACATTGTCATTTTTTCCTGTTTATTACAATAATTGATTACTGCTGTGGAAGTCATATTAAAAAAACAAAAAAAAACATTTTGACTTTTTAATGAAATATACAAATTATTGCACACACTTTTTTAGATATATGTCCCTTTTTCAGTTTATATATTTGATATTATTTATAATAATATTTTAAATTAATTTTTTAGTTGATGGTGGCTGGAGTGCTTGGACTAGTTGGCATGAATGCTCACAAATTGGTCATGGAGCAACAGGAGATAGATGCAGGTGTCAAAAACGCTTCTGTAACAATCCAGCTCCTGCTAATGGTGGCAAAGAATGCGAAGGAACTTCTGTCCATGTCACTAATTGCACAAGTATGTATAAAATTTCTAAATGTACCAGATGTAAATAATCCATTGATCATTGAATTAAACTGAAACCATATCCATGAGTTACTCACACATGTAATCTGACATTGTTTCAGGAGATGGACATTGGACAGAATGGTCTTCATGGTCATCCTGCTCGCAAACTTGTGGGTTATCAATTAAAACACGTCGCCGTATTTGTGGTAATCCAGCTCCAGCATTTGGTGGAAAAATTTGTATTGGTCCAGAGAAAGATGAAATATTTTGCACAGCAAATCCACCTTGTCCAGGTAGTCCATTTATTTAAATAGTTTTGTTTGGTGAAAAATTCTGTTATGTATTTGTATTTTCTAAAGTGTTAGAAATGAAATAAAAAGGAACAAATAAATAGCAACAGTCATAACAAAAAACAACAGGAGCTGAAGATTCTACAGAATTTATTTTTGCACCAAGTGGAATATTTTTTAGTAGAGCTGAAAATTTTTAGTATTGAAAGCTAAAAACAGTTAGGTCTTTCTCCCTCTCCTTCTTTTTTCATCTTATTAATCATCATCTATAGTAGATTTTTTTAATTTTTTTTTGTCTTATGTATTAAAGTACTAATATGAAAAACAGCAAACAAGCCATATATATTAAAGTTTTCCATGAAAACCAGCTTATAATTTGCCTGTTAAAAGTCATATCCATGGTACAGAAATGGAGTCAAGAAAGGACAGCAAACATAGATATCATTGGCAGCATTTTATGGGACTTTAAAAAAATGGAGGAAATAAAAAATTAGTGCATTTATATTTCTGAAGAGAAATATTGCGAGGGACTCAAAAGAATAGAATGCTTAGAGTATTTTACTCTTGCTAAACCATTGAGGGAAAAAATCATACTATGTCTTAGGCATTATTTGTATTTTTGATGCTACTAAGTTTTACTGTTATTATTTCATAAAACTTTATATGGAAACATATGATGGGAGTTATTATAACTAAATTTTTAGCTTTGATTTGGTTTTAGGCTAATTTTCATACAAAGTCATTTCAATTTTTCTCATGCTTTTAGTTCACATTTACTATCTACTGCTCTTTCTGTGATACTGTTAATAGATTGTAAAAAAAAGAATTGTAAACAAAAAGTGTCACAAGCTTGAGTCATAGCAGCAAACATGACAGTATTCAAATAATTAATAATAATTATTATTAATTTTACTATTTGAGTGCATGTAAATTATATTGCAGAAAAAAAATTGTAAAAACCTGGAACTACAAATTTAGTCATTATTTTTTGTTTGTTTTTATGCTGTTAAGCATTTTGCAACCATTTTATTGGAATAAAAAGTCAGCAAAACATGATACAATATTTGGTACTGTAATAACAATGCTTTATTCAATTTTCTGTTTACTTACTTTTTAAAGGAATGAAAACCAGATATAAATGTAGATTTAGAATTCACTATTTGTAAGATATTTATTATATATTTTTAATATATTCCATATTAATTTTAATCTTTGTTGAATTAACAACAGCATACAAAAAAAAAATGCTTCGTTAAAAAAATCATTATTTTTGTTATATATTTATTTTATTCATAGTTCCTATAAACAAAAATATATACTTATTTTTACTGAAAATTTCTTTATATGTTCGACAACTTTTAATTTCAGAATTTGTTTTACACTTATTGCTATGGAATATCAAATTAACTAAAATTCATTCATTACTGTTTCCAGCTGCAACAATATCTCCTATTGATGGTCACTGGTCAGAATGGAGTACATGGGAAGAGTGCAGTGCACCCTGCGGTGGTGGCATACAAGTCCGGAGACGTCGCTGCAATAGTCCACCACCTCAGCATGGTGGGAAGGAGTGTATTGGTTGCAACCAAGATTACAAGTTTTGCAACTTGCAGTCCTGTCCTGAAGTGAAGAAGTCTACCCCTTGGACTCCCTATCTGAGAGTGAACCAGACCAAAGACGGATATTTTGAGCAGCGGTTGAGGTTCACATGTAGAGCCAATGTACCTGATGAATCGATGCTGAAGATAGGACATATGAAAAAAGAGGAGAGGTTCTGTCATGAAGGAAGCAGAAATTGCTTAGATTCTGGTTAGTTTGATTTGTAATTATGTATTTAAAAGAATTGTTGATAGAGTTAGTAATGTAATTCATTATTGGGAATCATTAATTATGTATTTTAAAAACTTGAATCAATTGATTCATGGCAACTTTTATGTGTGAAATACAAGATGACATTTTAAAATGTTTTGTTTCAAAATGGCCAATCTAAATTAGTTATCCATCCTGGTATACAGTAAACTTGTTTGTCAACATTTATCACTTGTTTCCTTCCCATCTTTTTTAATATACTTTCCAATTTGTATTGAAATAAAGAAGGAAAGGGGGGGAGGAGAGAACCCATCATCTTGGAAAATGAAGCTAATGGAGATTTGAAAATTATTTTTATAATTTTTAAAAATGAGGCTAAAATTTTTTTTTAATGCAGTCTGTCTGTACAGAATTTTTTGGTTATTCTGTTTATTAATAGAATGAAAATATATTTGAATTGGGAAAAGTGAACTAGGTTAATCTAATTGGATTCTTAGGTTGTAAAAAAGATAATGTGCAGAATTTTCTTTTTATGGGTTCAAACTATTTTTTAAGAGTCTAAGTACTCTGAAAATAAACTTTTTCTTAAAAAAAAGTTTTCTTTAAATGGAAACAGTTGCATATTGCTTTTATAAAATATAGCAATCCCAAAGAACTGCAGTCAATTCTACAAACATTGCTTTGAATTAATAAATTTATATATAATTTCTGCTAGAAAACTAAAAAAAAAATGTTTTTATTTTATTGCTCAATGATCACTTGCCATCTATTTTAATTCTGATATATTTACTGACATCTAAATTCTATTTTTCAGCCTTTTTAAGTATTGATGGTGGTTGGTCTGCCTGGTCTCCTTGGTCCTACTGTAGTGCGTCATGTGGTGGAGGAGTTCAGTATCGTGAAAGATTTTGTGATTCTCCAAAACCAGCTGGCAGTGGTGCAGATTGCCATGGTCCTGCTCGAGTAGATCGTCCATGTAATATTGAATCCTGTCATGGTATGGCCCTTTGCTTGTTAAATCTTTTCTTATGCAATGCTAGATTAAGTTTGCCTTTGGGTAGTACAAATCTTGGAGAGGAAGACTTTTTTTCAAAAAAATATTTTTTTATCAATTTTAAGTATAATTTTAATAGATATAAACAGCAAATTCTGGCAAAGTGAAATAGCAAAATGTTTAATTGTAGATCAGTTTTTCAATAAAAGATTAATTAATTTCAATGTCACATATACAAATATACATCACTAAATTTGTTAGTATTTTTATTATTTTTATTTATTTTGCTATTTTAGAGGGAAAAACAAGAAATTTTTTCCTACCACATTCTAAATAATTGATTCAGAATTTTTTTTAATTATAAAGCACCACATATTTTTTTTAGAATAGTTAAATATATAAAAAAAAGCGAAATGATAATTACTAAGAGTTAGAATGATGTTTAAAAATTAATTTGAACAATATATAATATTGATTAGAATAAATTCTACTACATAGCCCTATAATTAAATGAAGTGCAAAAATTAAACAGCTTCCAAAAAGGGGCACATAACTCTTAAGGATTTGAGAGCCTCGAATTTATGAAGTCTTGTAGACAAATGTCTGTTTAGTCTGTTTGTGTAAGGCAATAGTAGGTTGTTAACCCTCTCGCTGAATAATTCTTTAAAATCACTATTTAGCTGCAAAGTTTACAAATATGTTTTATGTTTTATTTACTTTTCAAAGAAAGTGAGCTGATACGAATTTTTACATGATAATAATATAATAAAAGTCTGTAATGGTAAAAATAAACACCCTAAACTGTGAAAAAAGTTGGATGCAACAGAAAATGTACTAAACGAGAATTCGTGGAAATCGCGTGATACGCAGCTGAAGGGTAAATGTTTTGTCCATATATAGAGCAGAATACAGAAATAAAATTATTACGTTATAGTGTGCTTGTTAGTGCAAGTTATATCTCCTTGATGCTCAAAATCTTGACAATGTAATTAAGCATTTTATGACGATATGGGGCTTTTTTTCTAATGTATGAAGTATCTCTAATCTCTTTGTAATCCAATCTATGGAGTAATATGAAAATGTGGGATTTCTGTTGTATGTTGCTACTTTTAGGGAAAAGAGACATCTTAGAAAAAAAGTAACTTTGTACTGAAGTACAAAGCCTATAAAAAGTGTTAAAAAAATTACTAAACCATAAATAACAATAAAAAAAGGAATATATAAAAAATGAAATGTTGCATACAGTACATTAAATTAAGAAATTTTTTGCTTTTCTGTTAATTGTTAAGGTTATTTCCTTAACTGTATTTTTTTTTTAACAATTTTAGATTTTGAAGGATGGGAACCATGGTCAGTATGGTCATTGTGTGATGAAAACCAAGAGCAACAAAGAAAACGCAAATGCAAGATTTCTATGACTCCGTCTTCTTATTGCTCTGGTCCCACAAAAGAAATCAGAATGTGTATACCGAGCCAAATAAGTAAATATTTCCTTTTAATTATCTTTCATTTAGTTTATCAATCTTTCTTTCATTATGTTTAAAAATCATAGTATATTTAGAACATGCCCATTATAGGAATATATCTGTTTTTAAACATATTTATGCATATTAATTAATGAATTTTCAAAATATCTATCGGCTTAGATAATTTTAATAGCATTGGAGCCATTAGGAAAAATAAAACTATTTTTAGAAATAGAAACTATTTTTAGGTATATGAAAATTATATTTTGTTGTATAAATTCCCAAAACTTTATAGTATAAAATATATAAAATAGTTTTATTTTATAAAGCTTTGGGGATTAATTACTGTTTTAATGCTGCTTGGTACAATGGCAGAATCTTGGCTTAAAAATTAGAGATTATAAATTTCAGATCTTATTCCATCAGAGTACTGCTGTATAGTCAGGGCTGATACATGTTAATTTCATAGAAATTTACAAGTCCATCTTATGCTGTGGTGTGGAAGATAAGAGGTTAGCATTAGAGAAAGAGAAAGGATTAGTTCAGATATTGTCCCTATCCAGTGATCATAGTTAAGAAATCCTTGCAAAACTTATTCAGCTTTAAGATTAGAAGTTTAGAAAACAGTACCTAAATTTAGTTTGATATTAATGCGAATTATAATAGTTGGATGGCATACTAGTTACATATAATTACGATGTTATCAAGGGAAATAGCACATATATGTTGCTAGATAAACAAATATACCAATATTACAGAAGGATGCATAATGATATCTAAACAACATTGGTATTTAAAAAAAAAATAAGGGATCTCAGATCCTTAAAAAAATTTTGCATTTAATTTTGTTATACCTGGAACCCTGGAAAAGTATTTGATTTTTTGATAAGTCTTATGAAAATAGGGAATAGCATCCATTATTTTTTGGAAGATAAAGAATTTTTTTTTTGTGACTTTGTTTTATCTTGAGGTTATTTGGCTGTGTTTGTGATGAGAGCACTCAACAGCAGTTCATACAAAATAATGTGATAATTGATATTTGGATTGTGGCATACATTAAAATATATTGTTGTATTAATTGCACGATGAGCTTAATAGATATCTATTTTGATTTCATTTTTAAGCATCTGTAACTAATAAGGAAGATTTAGATTTTCATTAAAAAATCTTTTACTAAAAACTGGAATTTGTGTGTGTTATTTTATTTAAAAGCTGAAACTTACAAATTGATGTAAAAAATAATTTCAATTTTAATATTAAATAGAATTTCACATTTGTTTATCTGACATCATCTATGAAAATTTTCAAGGCCAATACCCAATTTGGCTTACATATGTAATTCTGTTTCAGATCCTGCTGCTAGCAGTGACCTGAAATCAAAGGAAGATGGAATTCATGCAGAGCACATTGTGGCAGGTTTTGTGGTCGGACTATTCATTGGTGTGCTTTTGTCTGCCATTGGGTTTTATGTGTACTTGAAACGTAGAGGCAACCCTATTCACTCTCGAGTAGCTACTCAATTGATTCCTGTCAAACCAAACACTTATGTAGATGGCAATGAATGGAAAAATAACTACTCAAACACTCTGTCATCACAAAAAATACCTCTTAGAGAGGCTGCTACTATTAAAAGGAATGGTTCCATACGGACACAGTTGCAATCAGAAAACTTTTGATTTCCACATATTCATGAAAAATGTGAAATGATAGGCCTATAGAATTAGTACTTTTTCAGTTTGACAATTTTGAATACTGAGGATTCAAAACTATGTGCGGATTGAGTAATGAAAACTCAAGTGCCCATGAAAGTTCAAAAGTGCTATATGTGCCATAAGGAATGGGTGACATATCAACTCCCATAGTGCCTCTATGTAGGAAGAACTTTTATCAAAATATTTTTAAGGAGCTTTTATAATAGACAATCAGTTCAAGGACTTTATCTTGTGATTTGGATTGAAGTTGTGTACATAAGTCAGATATATTTTTTAGCATTTATTTTGTTTTAGATGAAGTGCCAAGAACAATGCAAAGGAGAGAATATGGAAGAAAAAAAAAATGAAAGAGTATTAGGGTATGAGTAAAAAGTTGAAGTTTTCTTTCTTCCTTTTACATTTGTGTAAACTTTTAAGAAAAAAGTAGACCATACTGTTTATATTAGACTTGGTAGATTAAAAAATTTTTAATATACCGAGAAAATACTCGACACCTTGCTGGATTGGATTAGAACTAGGCTAAGTTTAATTTTTCTGTAATATTTTTATAAACATAAATTACTTCTGACTTTAGAAAAAGTGAGCTTGATTACAGTTCTAATCCAAACCAGCAACATATTTTTAAAAATATTCAACTTACATGAATTATCAAAATATTTTTTTAGAACTTATTTTGAAAGTGAAAGATAGAATTTGAACTTTCTTATCTGTCTAAATGATGCAAGGAAATAGATCCATGTGCTTGTTGTAGTTACTGCCATAGAAAAAAACATGAAATGTAGTAGAATTAAGTATTTATTACAGATAATTTGTTATCTTAAATCTTTTTTGCTTATTATATGGCTCTATAATTTTCTTTCTATGAAACTGATTTGCTGAAAGTATTTTCAACTAACACATTAAATAAGCCTGCTCCGTTTTGTCCGAAATATATAAAATGGATGAAATTATTTGATCAAAGATTATAAAAATGCAATATTATGTGCAAAATAAACTATTAAATATGATATTACATAAATGCAATTTTCAAAACTGATAAAAATTAAATTTTCTCAAAAAATTTATTTTAATATCAGAAAACATGAAACTTATTAATAAATAAAATTTGAAAATGGATTTTTACTTTACAGCCCTGATTAATGTTAAACCAAGAGGAGTATAGTTTTATTCTGCAAGCTATCAAGCCGATGTATATCTATTATGTATTTATATTTCTTAGAAATATATCTTTTTTCTTAAAAATACTTTTAAGAAAACTCTCATTTTAAAATTTCAGTTACTTATTAATTTATAGCCAGAAGAAACATATAAAAAAAGGTGCTCTAATTTGTTTTAAATAACTTGTAAATATTATACAGTTTATGTTTGTTTTGTAAGAGTTGTATTGTCCTGACTAGTTTTTTTTTGTTGTTGTTGTTACAATTATAAAAATTATGAGCTTTAAATTGTTTGCCCAAATTTCAAAACATATATTTTTCTACAGAAATTAAGTAAAATTTAGATATTAGCTGCAATTTTTTGTTTGTTTTCAGTGATATTAGAACATTTTAAATGTGCATTTTTTTTTATTTTTTTTTTTGCATTTAAAATGGTTTTTAAATGTTTTGAAAGTAATAGATAGAAAAAGAGATTAAATGCGAAATCATATTTTGAAAAAGTTTATAGAGACTTGATTGCTGCAATGAAGACATTTTTATTATTTATTTTCTACCGCTGTAATTAATAGTGGTTCAATTATATCATCTTGAGTATCAATAACATTGCAAAATATGTTTAATCTGAAAATGTTATGTTCAAATATAAAAATTCGCGGTGCATATTGATAGATTGATTTTGCTGCTTTTTCTTTTCTGAAAAAGGTATTTTAGGATATGAAATTACCATATTTCACATCTTTTTTCAACCGAACAAATGCAGTGGTATTATTAAATCATGTTCCTAGTAATTACTTAAAAATTTTAAAACAGCTAATATTTGATTGCTAACTAAAATATATTTAAGATATTTTTTTAATAAAAATATCTAATTTAATTTTCTGAAACTTAATTTGTAAATATCATTGCAATTATGAAATGTAGAAATGAACTATATTTATTTATATAAATAAAATAGAATTCATGTCATGTAATGAATATTTTTAAAAAATCATTAAAACATTTTTAGAATTATGTCTTAATTTATGAAATCGTATTATTCTTTGCTACGTGTGACATAGAAAATCGAAAAGAAATTACACAACAAGTGTGCTTTTGCTTCATTAGGTTAATCCTAAATTAGCTCTGATTGTGCTTCAAAATAGTGATGTTTATTATATTAAATCATGACCATGTTTTATTTAGAAAATGTTCACCGATTGATCCTGTAAAAGAACTTATTTCTAAATCATTAAATATATTTTTCCAATTGGAAATATATATATATCACTTCCATTGGGGTTCACAACTTCATTAATATTGTGACCTAATTTTTAGAACTTGATCTATAGTGACCTCCCTTTATTCTCTTTGCAGTGAAATTTTTTCAAAGAAAAATATCACCTTTTTTTTTCTGCAAGAAATTTGAGAGACCATAATTATATTTTTCTTCATAAAAATTCAGTTAATATAACAAATACATGCATAAGCGATAGCAAAATGCTTGAAAATGAATGACTACGATAACTGTATTGATTGTTCACATCTAAAAGTGGTTTTGGAAAGAATGGTAGGAATCTGAGATTGGAGCAAGAGGTTACATAAAAAGTGTATTGTTTTATTTCTTCTCTTGAATCGCTTGTCTGCACATTGCACTCCCCCCCCCCTCTCTTTATGACTTTTAAAATTTGTTCACATCATATTTTTGAATATTGTGAAAAGTTGTATATACCATTAACATAAAATACTCCCAAATATTTTGATATTTTCACGATATTGACTGGCATTAAAAATATTGAACGATATCGTGATGATAACATAGAATATCCTTTCAAATAATAAATGTCTAACATATTGTATGGATCCCCCTGGTATAAAAAATTACACTCTATTCTGAGCCAATAAATGAAGAATTTATTAATTTTGGTAAGAATTGGAAGACTTGATTATCATATTTAGAAAAATAATCTTATACTCTAAAAACAAACAAACCATAATTTGCTTTTAAAATTGACCCAGTTGTGAATACCAATATTTATCGGCGACACGGCTTGGAAGATACGCAAATAAAGTTATATTCGTCATGACCTTTGTAAATTATGAAGCATGACATGTATTGAATGAAACTACACACAATATAATTATATAACTTATTGAAAACATTTTTCCACTTAGAAGTAAAACCGTTAACGATTTAGAAATCAGTTTTGGACTATTCTGAGAATAAAAGCCCTGCAATGATATATATAATAATATTTTCTAATTATTGATACTTTTTTGTTGACAAATTTTAATTTTTTTTTTCATTGAGATGCCAGAAACCTTTATTAGATTTGTTTGAGAGAAAATAAGCATTTTCTTATTTAAATGATTCAGTTATGTGAAAAGTGCCAATGTTTTTGTTACTTACACGAGTCTATTCAAAACTGTTATTTGTTGTAAATGAGCTCCAGACATTATATAAAAATCCAGCGTCTGCTATATTGTATTTGTAAATGTCGAGTCATATATGTAAATAACGAACATTATATACACAGCCATGTTTATAATGGACTTCTATCTGCTTGTAAATTATGTACAGTACTTGAAATAAATAAAAATCGAAATTTCAATTTCTGTGTTTGTTTCTATTTTTTTATTTTCGCACATAGGAAATGATTTAATCATCATAAATGTTTTTAAACTGGTGATTGTAACTTGATAACTCGGAGCGCGGTGCCTGGTGGTAAGGTCTCGGCTTCGGAACCTTAAGGCTTCAGGTTCGAGACTCAATTACACTGAAGAACCGTCGTGTAAGGGGGTCTCTTGCACGTTAAATCTGTCAGGCCAAACGTCCCCCCGCTGGTGTAGTGTAGTGTAGTGTGGTGTGGAGAGGTGGGTGCCAGATCAGGTGTCATCCTCGTCATCTGACCATGGTTCAAAATAACGAGTTCCGTCCAAAATAGCCCTATACTGTTGCTTTACAACGGAACGTTAAAATAACTAAACAAACCAAACTTGATAACTCAAACTTGATTTGACTTAGACGGAAGAAATTGGATAAGTCATCGTTTTTTCTTTTTAAACGCAAAAGATGTAGATATCTATCAAAATTTGATTGAAATTCAATCACAGGAAATGTCTGATTGCAAGTAAACGCCATTACATTTTTAAACGCAAAGATAAAATCGATAAAATTTGATAGACATTTTTACCATCTAAAGCAGCTGTTCTTTATGTTTCAGTCTAAAATCGCAATTCTCCAAGATTTTGAACACTCTTCCTTGACTCAGCATATGTCTGAATGGTTTAAAAGTTGCTAAAGAATGCTAAGACTGCCTTCTGCTATTTACACAAATACTTTCAACTCTTTTTTTCCCCCCCTTCCTTTATTAGGAAATTGAGATGGATGCAATCGTTACCGCATTGTAGCGACATGAATTCAATTATTAATCTTTACGCATGGGTTTCTCATTTTTGGAAAGTATTAAAATATCCGCCTACGTTAAAAACACTGCTTATCGATAACATTGGCGAGTTTATTTCTTTTTTCCTCTTTCCATAGCAGTTTATACTTTTTAGGAAAAGGAACACCCGACCTATCATCCAGGCTCACCTATTTTTCAGCTAAAATTTGTCTTAAAGTTTAAAAAAAAATTGAAGTTAAATATTCATAAATATTCTACACCGTTAACATGATATCTCAAAAATTAATAGAGATATTTAGATAGAAATTTCAGAGTGTGGTTGAAGTATTATGGCAATGAACTGAATTAAAAGTTTTGTTGGTGAAATGCTTTTTCATGTATAGGTATTTTAAGAAAAATTAAGTTGAGAATTTATGAAAAGAAATGCATATTTACGTATATTTTTACCCACAACTTCTTTGCTTCTCAGAATTTTTCGTAGATTTTGGTTCATTACATTCATCATTGCATTCCATAACTTGTGCGTAAAGAAAAATAGGATTGCTGCAATGCAATTTTGTGTAGAGTGTTAACCGTTCTGGTTAAAGTTCATCAAAATTTACTACAAATTTTCCTATTTCTCAAAATATATTTGCAAATGGTTTTGTTGTATTTATAGTATTTTGTATTATGATTGACAATGCATCTAAAAACCACAGTTTTAAATAGTTTTTTTTTAAAACCAATTTTTACAGTTTTATTACATTACAATTTTGTATAAAGCGTTAATCATTTTGGTTAAATTTCACAAAAGTTTTCCCATTTCTCAAAATATATTTTCATTTTTTTTGTATTTATAATGTTTTGTATTATAATTGACTATACATCTAAAAAACATAGTTTTTAAAAAATCCCATTTTTCAAAATCTTTCCTCCGAACGTAGTCGGATACCTTAATCATGTATCAGTGTCCTGAGATACCGACCTATTTCGTTCGTATCAGCATCCTGAGATGACCACTTTTCGACGATTCTATCTCACTAAGAAGTGAGATGCGAAAGGATGAGCACATTTCTGGAATTCTTCGTCATTCTTTGACTTTGGTTTCTGCCCTGTTAGATACTTTTTTGAACAAATCAGAGTTAAATATAAGAGCAGCTAGGATAGAATTAAGGCACAAAGGAATCAGTCGCATACTTGTTTAGCTGGAGACAGCAGGAAGAGAAGATAGTTTTATTTTCTGAGCACATGTATTGATCTACCATCACGCGAGAAACCCTAGTAGGCCTTCAGGTGCGTTCCGACGAGGCTTATTATTGTTCGCAAACATTGTCTCTGTGCTGTTGTCCCGGCATTGTCCTCATGTGAACACTTGAGACAACGTTTGTCCCGACGGGACAATCATTTGCCATTGTCCCGTTGTAGTCAAGTGATTTTTCGGAAGTAGGCGTAATCTTCTATTGCGGACAATAAATAAGCCTCGTCTGAGCCCACCTTACTTCCGGAAAATCACGTGACTACAACGGGACAATGGCAAATGATTGTCCCGTCGGGACAAATATTGTCTCAAGGGTTCACACGAGGACAAGTGTTCCAGGACAACAGCAGAGAGACAATGTTTGCGTACAATAATAAGCCTCGTCTGAACCCACCTTAAAACTAGGAGTCAGTCGACTTGGGAACGAGATATTCTATTACTTTTTGGGGGTGAAAGAAAGGGCTGTATAGTTCATTTGTTGTCAGAAGAACCAGTTCAGAACCGGATATTTGCATTATCGCAAACGAAATGAATTTCTCTCCTAAAGAAGAGCATTTAGTTAGCCAAATGTTGTGGCCTACTTCCCTTTTTACTTAGACTCGTCTATTTACAGCAACCTCGTGACGATAGGACAGTAACATGACATACAGAATTATTCATGCCTGAATATCTGAGGTGAATTGTGAATAAACATGTCACATGTGTGCAAGTTTGTGTAGGTATCGTAAAATCTCTTACACATACTCCACACAGTCCAGATATCTCCACATAATTTTATACTCCGAAGAAACGTATGCGTCTACACTCATACGTTTACGAAACGTCTACATTCATAAAACTGTCTGTCTTATACTTTCAGTTACAGAGCTTCGTTAAATAAGTCCAGGTGCAATATTTCAACGAAGAGGTATACACCTTGATACAATCACGATTCCGTAGGTAACCGCAAACCTTTTTTCCCCAAGAATGTATTGACCATCTAGTCTCATAGTGGTATAAATTCCTTAATAGTTATCACGATTACTGAAAAAAATAGTTTATTTCCATTTGTTTCATTTTTATTTGATTACCCCTCATATTTTCGCTATTAAAAAAATTTCAAAGAGAATTTGATTTTTTTTTAATTATTGAGTTCAAAAGTTATCGAAATCTACATAAACTTTTAGACTTTCAATCACTACTTTTTTTATTCGTCAAATATTATGAAGTATTTTGTCATTTTACAAATATGAAAATTTCTTTGTAGTGTGGTTTGATTCCTGAAGGAAAAAAAGCCACCACAGTTGTGGTTTTATTTCAAACAAAAACATTTCCATTTCAACTAATGATTCACACTCAATTTTAAGGCCTTATCATAAGGCAAAATATCTTCGGCACTTACCGTCAGCAAACGACAAGGAAAGTGACGTCACTTCAAAGTTTCACATGATTGGTTGAATTTCGTTTGCGGACAATATTGCCGATAACATTTTCGAGCTTGATCGAAAAAGTTGTCGATTATGAAACTTGCTTGACCGATTTTTGAGGGTAGAAACGGAAAAGTGCTGGTGAAATTTCACCGTGTGATAAGGCCTTTAGTGTTTTTCTTTTATGATATTCAAAATTTACAGACTTAGCTTTCACTACATAAGATGAAATTGCTTGCGTTGTCACAAAGTCCTCTATGTCGAGAATAATACCACTGGTGGTACTGGTGCAGTGGTGATCATTCTCTAATCCACGTCTAAATTACAATCTGTGGATGTGAATGAAAATGCATGAATGAAGTCCACCCTGTACAAAGGGTTGTGAAGCGTCAGTGGCAAATTCGTACCCTTGGTCTTAGATGGCGCTACTGAAAAAATCAAGCGACTCACCCTACCGGCTTAAATCGCTGTCTTCATAATAGCTGGCTTGTCCAATGGCCGGTGCTATAAGAAACAACAACGAAATTGTCGCACCGGCTAGCAAACACAGCACAATAAAGGGACTTGCGAAACTTTTCTCCCATTAACTTCTGGTTCTCTTTCGTGGCAAAGCGTTGCTGTGCATATAAGATTCCAATAATGGCTTGGACTCTCCTAAAATATATTTTGAAATTTAAAAAATAAGTTTCTTATAGCATTGGCCTTTGTACAAGCCTGGTGTGACGAAGACAGCGATTTACGCCGGTAGAGTGCTTCTCTTGCTTTAATAGCGCCAACTAGGGCACAGATTAAGGCCTTGCAATTCACGCATCTTATTCGCTTGCACAACTCCTTTTTAGAGGACAGCGCATTCACGCATCTCACTGAGAGAACAGAGGAAGAACAACCGGGACTCGAGCCCATGACGCTCAGATTACGGGGAAGACGCGCTACCCCTATATCAGGATGCCGGTTTAAAATAATCTTTCATGTATTAAGTAAACAGCTAATGGGTTTCTTTCCATTAGCTGACTGAATTCAAAATTACCCTTTTCATGTCAATTATTTCATTTCATTTATTTAATTAATTTTTTGTTTAACCTTTTAACTGCCAATTTCTTAAAAAACTTTTTTTCCTTTTGACTTTACATATAATTATAAAAAATTGTGTTCTGCTTTAAAAATATTTCATATTTTTAAAAAAGTATCTTTTAAAAAAGGATAAAAAATCATTTCAATAATTAGTAGGGATGGTCTCTCTAAAACTTTCTCGCATCTCTCAAATAATGGTGTTATTCCCGCCTTGAATTGATTGTAGTACAATAATAGCGAAATATTAATCATCGGTGGGAATCCAGCATTTTTACTGATTCTATCGTATGAATTTTTCTTGAGTTTTTTTTTTGTCGTTGTTTATTAATCCCTGGCAGGGGGTTAATAGTAGCCGGAAATTGAATTTGTGTTTTAGACACGTTTTTTCAAAATGATTGATCGCGCACTTTTTTCCTCACACATCCCATATCATGTGTCTCAATGTGTTAAAGCTTTTTTTTCTTTCTGTTTCTGTGTTGTGTTGTAATAAAAGTGTGTGTCTGACATTGCGGGATTATTTTTTATAGGTTTAGAGGTTTTATATATTGGAGGAATAACTAACAAAATGGATGTGTTGGAGGAGTAAATGCTGATCGAATTGAAAATTTGATACAATAAACAAAATTATATGTTAAATTTGATAAATTTAAAACTTTTCGTCTCAAGGTTATTGAGTTTACATGTTTTTGAAAATACAGACAGACAAATGGTCAACCTTTTGCTGTATTTAGCTATTAAATAGACAATTGTCCAAACTATAAATGTTAAATCTGTATGAGCAATTTTATTTATATAGGGCTTTTTCCTTTGTGGTTGTTGTGTTAACTTATATTCGAACAGTCGGACAGACAGACTTCCTCTGAATGGAATTTAGGGCCGCGGTGGCCTGGTGGTTAAGGTCTAGGGTTTGGAACCGGAGGGTTGCAGGTTCGCGGTCCGATTCCACTGAAGAAACGTCATGTTAGCGCGTCTGGTGCAGGTTAAATCCGTCGGGGCCAAACGTCATGCCGACGGTGTGGTGTGGAAGTTTTGAGAGGAAGTGCTAGCTCAGGTTGCCCATCTCATCTGAACGCGGTTCAAAAGACGAGGTCGGTCCCAAAACAGATCTAATGTTGCTGCTTTAAAACGGGAGGTTAATATAAGTAAACTAAACTAAACTGAATGCAATATACTCAAAATTTGATAAAAATTGACGAATTTGATTTAAATATCGTATACCAAATTTCTACCTTCTGGCTCAATGCTTTTTTGCTTTATCATTGTCATAGGCGTAGAAAGACGGGTAGTTTTCAAAAATATGTTTTTCGAACTCAGAGAACTCTAAAACGTAAAGATTCATTAATATCTCGAGTTGGAATATTTTGCCGAATAAAGTACCTTCTCTATACATCGTATGCAAAAAAGTAAAAATAATCTAAGACTGAGTTAAATCACGTATTTATGTACGATATTGCATTATAAAACAAAAACCAAACCAAACCAAACTAAAAATGTAATAAAATTTTGCTCTGTTTAACCTACAGTCGCATTTAAAATATGTTCGCCTGTGTAAAAAAACTACAAGTGAACATATATCTGTACGATATTGCACATACTTAGGTACGATATTGCATTTAGTTGCACGATATTACAAATATTTATGTACGATATTGCATTATAAAACAATCAAATCAAAAATGCAATGCTTCAAATATGACCATTTTATTCAGTTTAACTTAAAGACGCATTTAAAATATGTTCACTTGTAAAAAAACGAAGCGCAGAATATGCTCAATATTCACTAATGTATATAGAAAGAATATAAGCTGTTGGATATATCAAATATATATTTGGCATCCTCAAATGGTGCATGTAAAATTCCAAAAATCTCAAATGTGGATCGGACAATTAATGAATAAAATCAACGCGCTTATATACGAATATCACTAATTGACAAATTATGAACCAATCAAACGATTTGATGGATTTGATTGACAACTTCTATTCTGGGCAAAAAACTTTTCATATAATTTGTTGCACTTTTAGGTGATCGATTCTTAAAAATAAACAAACAGATAAACATAGTTTACAAATTTATTTCCCTGAATTATAGAAAAATAGAACATATATCTCATCAAAATCTCGAGGTCGAATATTTTACCAATTACAAAACACTTTTTCCTTTCGTATTCCTTTCAGGAAAATAAAATAAAGTTCCTTCCCAAATTTTCGAATTTAAAATCAACAAAAGGGAAAAGGAAGTAAGAAATTTTACCATATCGCAACTTAAATGAAAAGAATAAAGAATGAAGAATTTAAATTCTGAAATAATAACTTCAAACACTAAAGAAAGAAAGAAAAGAAATTTGAACTTTTCCACTAGAGGTCGAATCGAACTGTCGACAGATAGGCGCACAACGAGGGCCTTTGATGTCTCTTCTTCTGATAAATGCGCAAGAGTAACGGAGATAAATTTAACAAAAACAAGCAAAAAATTATAATGAGGAGAGATTTACTACGTCCGATCCGCTAGCACGTCATTAAAACCAATGAATGCACCCTCAGCAGAGTAGCATCGGTTTCTTGGATTTTTCTTTAGTCACTGCAGCCTATCAACAAAGCCATAACATCGGTATGAAATGATACGGCGAACTCGAAAATGTTTTTCTGGAACTGAACTATTGATTCAATTTCCGAGATTTTACGTTTTTGTGGGACAAGGAGTTGTTTTGGAACGTGAGTGAACTTGGATTAAAGTGGCATTATTCATCAACTGATTCCATATTTTATATCGAAATGTTGTTTTGTGCTTAGTTATTTATCGTCTGAAATTTGAGATCTCTTCATCGACAGCTGTTTTTTGAAGCACAGTTGCAGTTACATTTAGTGTTGTGTTTATCGAAGATCAGTGAATAAGCTTTGTAGTGTAAAATTTTGAATGGTTTTTGTGAGATCATAGTTTTTAGAAGAGTTTGTAGAATTCTTTTTCGCCAATTATTGCTCTTCCTTTCGTTTCTTTACATCTGCAGACGATTTTTTTAAAAACTGATTTCACCAAGTTAAGTATTCGATTTTTTTGTTTATTATAAATAATAATATGATATTTTAAAAAATTACAAGTTGCTTTTATTAGTATTTGACTGCCAAAATTATTGGAATATTATATAGAAAATTTGTTAAAAAATGTGAAAACAAACGATCATATTTAAAATTATATACAATATATTTTACATTTTAAGGAATATTAATCTAAAGGAAATCTTAGATTAAGTTCCAAATACGTTCTATCTGAGCTTGATCATTTGGAATACAAGTTTAAAGAACTTTCACTATCATCTTTCGCTTTGCAATTCGGAAAAATATTTTATTTATTTTATTTCTGTTATCAAGAAATAGAAAGAAAAACGACTTTTTGCAGTGGAATATCAGTTGTAGCGTGCCCTCAAATATTTTTTTCTACATACTATGAAATCTGTTAACTAACAAAGTACCGAAAACAGGATTTAAAGTTTCAAAAGTTTGAAATTGAATTATTCCTTGCATACAATAATTTGGGGAATATTTTAACTATCATTAACAGTAAGAAAATATTGTCATTTTAATATTGTTAATCCGAATTTTTCTATCGTATCGAAACTAGAAACTAGTGCTTTATATATACCGTTTGAAATATAGCCAAATAATTTGATAAAAAAGCTAAATAATTCTTCAGTGTTTGAAGCAAATTTCTTTGACATAAACTTTTTTTTAAGTATGAGCTGAACAAGTCATTTGGCTCTAATTGGTCAAATCATATTGTTCGAAGTATTAAATTAATTCCTAGGCCTAATATTCCAATTTTCAACTGACTGTTTAAACTGAAATATACCACCAAAATGTCGACGACAAATCGAAAAATGATCGTTATTCGACTGGTTATGGTAGTTCTGTCACTGACAGTGGCTGTCGAATCAACTTATCACGTGGAGAGAGAGCCCACCTGTGACTGTGTTTGCAGGGACAGTTTCATGGATGCTGCTTACACGCACAAACCACTTTGTCATGTAATCTCTCGATTCGAGAAAGAACTCCTGACGGTGAAGCAGGAGATCGAAAGAAGGACTGTTTTCATCCATGATATAGCGGAATTGAAAGAAATCATGGAAGAGCAAGACGATTTAATAAAAACTCTGCAGGAACAGGTGGAAAAACTTTCCAGAACGAGCACCAGGCACGAAGCTCTGCCCACACCTGCGTCTTTGGTGATGAAGGAAGATTATATGCAGGTAAGTGATAAATGTTTTGATTACTCATTTTTGTTTTAATTTGAACTGTTGTTGTTGTAAACAGCTGACCACTCCGCCACCACTGAACGTAGAAGTATCGATAGGATTTGTTATGGTCGACTATTTTAATTTGAACTGGCTGCATTTGGCAATCAGACTGGTTAGCATAAATATTGCTTATACAACTGTTAAACTATTGATGCAAAATGTTGAATTGATAATACTTATCAACAAAATGCAGTATGGAGAACAAATTTTGAATTGGTAATAATTAATTGATAATGCTAACGCTTAACCCCAGGGCCGGATTGATTTCTCCCAGGGATCCTCAAATTCAACCTTCCCCCATTTCCTTTCTCTAATTACATAAATCAAAGAAATTTTATTGGTTTTAATTCTTTATATGAGTAATTTCATGTTACGATATCTGATAAATTGAAAACAAAACATTATTGTGAGAGACTAGTAAATACAAAAAAAAAAAAAAATCAAGGTATAATTTTAAAACGAATTAATAAAATAATGCTTTTGAGCTGAATCTAAATCCTAAATTATAGAAGTGGGTATTTAAAAAAATATAAACCAATAGTTTTTTTTAAAAATAATATAATATAATATAAAATTGGATGTTTAATTAGGATCAATAGAAGAATGCTCTACATATAAATTACACTTGGTTTTAAATTTAACCTTTAGGGCTCCTAAAAGTAATTCGATGCATAAATATTTGGGAATAAAAGAACTTGTTTATTGTTCCGAAAAATTATTAAATATATGAATTGTTTTATTTGAATTTTCCAGGGAAATTAATCTATATATTTTCATCCCTCTTAATTATTTTTATTTCAGTCAAAATTTAAGAAAACATTTTAATAAAACAACAAAATGATGCACTGTCTTGAAGTGTGCCTGAGAGGAGACATCGGAGTGCTAAGAGTTAAATATGTCCAAATGAATGTGAATTAAGTAAAAGAATAAAATTAATTAATTTAAAAAACATCTCAAAAATCTATTGACAATTTGGAGATAATAAGCAATTGCCTATTTCGTTTATTTGATAATCTGGTCTTAGCCAACAGCTTTGTTATTTGATACGATTCAAAAATATAAATTTAATGGGAACTAAATTTAGTGTGATTTCTTTTTCTTTTTCTAAACTTACTTTCAAAATAAATGGTAAAACATTAAAATAATTGTAAAATTTCAGATATTAAGGCCAATCCCAAATTTGGCGGAACGTTATTCTCTAATTGTGTGATTTCAAATTTCATCAAAATATGATTTAAAAAGAATTAGCTGCTAGAATTAATGAAATAATAAATTTGGTAAGAAATAAAATTATCTTTCCAGTCATTTTCTTTATACAAAATCTTCAAAAGAAAAGTAATTCTGATATAATAATTAATAAATTATAATGATATTAAAAAAGCTGCAATTTGAAAATGAAGCAAAAAGTGAATATCTGTTATTCCTTTATAAAAATAAATAAAATAAAGTAAATTCAATTTGTATAAGAGCAATATATATATTTCTATGTGATTTTATCTAATGACATAAAAATCAATTGATTCATCAAACTTGATTTGGCAGATAAATTGTAAAGCATTAAAGTGAAAGTAAGTAAAATTCTGCTTCGAAGTAAACATCAAAGAAAGTAAATTTTATTATCTCTTTTTTAATTTTTGTTAAGTCTGTATAGTTGTTAAAAGGAGCAAGATTTTGGTAAAAAATATTTATTAAATAAAACATTAGTGATAAAAAAATATATTTAAATTATAAAATCATTATTAAACTACGAAAACTAAATCATGTGACAAATAAACCTTGCACGCTTGATATTTGAGGAAGTGAAACTGATAAGATTATCACAGCAAAACCATGAAATTAGTTTGAATATCATTAAATAACAATACCGTTACAAATCTTTAAATATATATAGATATTTAACTTATTAAAAAAAGACAAAATGCAGTACGGAAATACAATTGATATTAGGGAATGTATAATTTCATATAAAAAAGTGGTATATAATGTGTATATAATGTGAACATATAAGTGAAAAATATTTTTTCGCAATGATATGCTTAAAAGTTATTGAAAATAAAAATTAATTAAAAATCAAGTATAGATATACACTCATGTTATATCAAAGAGTTTATAGATAATTATTTGTCTACTTAAAAACGGAAGGATCTTTTTTTAAAAAAATTGCTTTGCTGCTTTTTTTATATTTAATTCTCAATTTTAAAGGACATTGTTTTTTTTTGGTTTATGTACAATGTAAAAGTAATTTCTGACGATGTGGGTTTTCACAAATTTTTTCCATAATGCCCCGCTTTATTTTGCCTGCTTTTAAATTTCCATATTATTTGATTAATTTTTGTATTTTTTTTAAAAATATATACGCGCTATGAATATGTTCAAACTGTAAAAGACCAAATTTATACAATTCAGATATTTTTTTAATGATTTTCTTCATTATTATGAGATTTTAAAGTCACATAAACAATTTTGTATTCATTTGACATGGTTAAAAATTAAAAAATGATGACTTTATTATTTCGTTAAACAGTCTAAAATAATTTCTTGTAATATTAGATGATACGTTTTTATAAAAACGATTAGAGTCAGAGCTTTTAATTTGTCATTCATTTAATTCTCTTTTGATGTAAAACGATATTTCGAACCTTTTTTAAGCGGAGTATTTAAAGAAAAATATTGTAATTGCAAAAAAGAAATCCGAACTTGAAATTTTAGTGAATCTTCACATTTCAGAATTTCTCGAGATCAAAACTGCATTTTTGGAACTGTAGCATCTGTCTGCGAGAACAATAACTTAAAAAGGCTTTCAGCTGTTTGAATGAAATTCGAGATTTCGTCTTTACCCTTTAATTTGGACAAGCCCATGATATATAATTTTATATTGTGTGTATAATAATGAGATATACAAAATTACAACAATTTCGATCAGTAGACCGTTTAAATATGTTATGAAATTTTAAAAAATGAAAATGTAGATCAATATCAAATTAGGCCACAAATAGAAAAAATAATATGAATTTCCAAAATAAAATATGTGTTTCAATATCGCAAAATGCTTATCAAAAAAAAAAAAAAAACTATACCATATTGAGTAAGATAAAAGTTGAAGATCAGTACATACCAACAGAAGGCAAGACACTAGATGCTCAGTTCTTGCGTGATGTTCTTCTTTCAGCGAACTTATGAGCAGGTGTTAATCCTATATTGATGACAAGTTCCAATGCAGCTCTGTTCACCAAAGCCTGAAAAAAAAATATTAATTATAAATTTGAACCATTCAGAAACTGTAGTGCGATGAAAGTTATCATTATTATTTATCAGCTTAAACTATACTTATTTATCTTTCAGATCTTTCTCTCTCTCTCTCTCTATATATATATATATAATCATAAAATTATTAAAATAATCAAAACCCATTTCTTGGTCAACAAAAATTAAAACGAAACCAACGAGGTCGGAATCGAAGTTAAAACTTAATTCGAAATTACACGCTAAAAGTTCACAAAATGAAAGGTAAATGAAATAGAAAAACTTAATGAAACAAATCCAAATTATTATAATTAATAGAATTATGTAAACGAAACAGAAACGGTACTAACCACGGAAACGAAACCAAAACCTTAATCGAAACTAAAAATCATTAATGATTCAAACAAGTTTAAGAATTAAAAAAAAGTTTTAGTTTTTAAATCAATTATTGTATTTGAAGAGCGCAAATGCAGCTACAACTAAAATACAAATGAATATAAATTAATTAACAAAATAAGCTAAGCAAAAAGTAACACAACCGAATCAGAGCTATAACCAATAGAAAAAGAATCCGGCCTGAAAACTTCGTCAAGGGCCACTTTCAAGCAAGGATTCAAAATAAGGGATTTTTTCTGTGAGGCATCGATGGACAATGGTCAAAAATATTGACACCTCGTGGCCCGAAAATCCCCCGAAAATTACGGCAAAAGAGACATACTAATTTAAACAGCAAAAGACAAAAACAAAGCAAAACATTAAAGAACATCACCAAATGAAACAAAAATATATATAAAAAGTAAAACTACATAAGAAAATTCAACCGCAATTAATAACTCAAATTAAGAAAACAAAAAGAAATAACGACCTATACGCCTCAGGAAAAAATCCTTTTTAATTATAATACAGTGTAAATAAAGATAAATGTAATTTATGAGCGCCATCTATTTCACTAATATTTCATAATTTCTTTTTTATTAAAATATTTATATTGCTGTAGTTTTGGGGAAAATCATTAGTGTTTAAATTTTTAATAAAACTATTTGTTGCTTTTATAAAAGAAATTTTGTTATTACAAATTATTTTAATTTTATTAAATTGTGAGAAAATTAAATTTTTGAAAATCTTAGAGTTAAGATTAGAATGATAATTACAGAATTTAATTACGTTAAATTTGAATTCGTCTCTTTTATCACAAATACCGACTATTGTTTTATCAGCAATTTCGATCCTCAAATCCAGATAAGTAGCTTCAAGATGATTTTTGTTTCTGTTAAAGTTAATTCTTTAGGATATCAGTTAGTAACAATGTTGGTATAATCTAAGTTAATCAAAATTAAATCATCAATAAATCTCCATCCATTTATTAAGTAATTATTAATTATTTTTTTCTCGTAATAATGTAGGAAAATGTTGGCTAAAGCACTTGAGAAAGCCGTACCCATTGGAATACCCTTAACTTGTTTGTAAAAATCAATACCATTGAAAACAATTTTCGCTAATATTTAAATTGCATAAAACCAGCGAGTTATGTTTATTAATTATATCTTCATTTAAATATTCATCATATATAAGAGTATAGACATTTATTAATTTCTCATGAGAAAGATTGGTATATAAATTTTCAAAGTCAAAAGTATTAATTTTATAAATTTTGTTATCTTTTAAATTGTCTAGAGAATAACGGGCCTTCGCCTTCGAAAGCCCCCTTTTCTAACGGTCGCTCACTTGTTACTACGCTACGTACCTTCCCCGCTCACTTTGAAATTCCTCCTCACAGACCCTTTCCTGGCCGTAATTCGATTCTGTATTGGATTAACTCATTTCGGGAGTGTCGCTGAACCCAGAAATGGACATCATCGAAACAGAACTTCGGAAAATTTTGAAAGAGTGAGGCAGTCAGTTCTGCGTTCGGCTCGCAAACACGCAGCTGCTCTGGGAATTTCTGAGACCACGAGACCTTCCTCCATCTCTCTGTCCATCAAGACCTTCCATTTCATCCCTATAAATTGGCTGTTGTGCAAGAATTAACGCGATTTTGTCGCCCGTCAAAATGCATGACAACCTGCCTGAAGACGTAGTCGTTTTTTTTTCAGAGACAAGGCTCACTTAGAAATCCCTTGTTTATGTCGATCGACCAAGGACAATAGCTCACTTCAAGAACAACATTCGTGACGCCATTGCCAACATACCGATTGATATGCTGCAAAGAGTGGACACGAACTTCGAAAATCGACTTAATCAGTGTATACGCAATGGGGGTCGCCATTTAATCGATGTCATTTCTAAAACTGTGTGAAAAAAATGGGATATTGTATTCTCAAATAAAAAAGGAATTAAAACAATAATTTAAGTACTTTTTTTTATTCACCTTCCAAATAAGTAAGTTTCTCTGGCGTCATTTTGGACCTAATTTCACCATGGTAAAACTGAGGGTAAGTTCAAAAATACAAGCAATGTTTTAAAAAAATGCAAAATGAATACTGTAATATTGCAGAATGTTTCAAGTAACGTGTTAAACTAAATATATTCATGATTTTTTTTATTTAAATGACCAGCTCATATGCAAGTAAGATTGAAATATAATCGTGTGTAGTCAGTCTATGATACGTATCTGAATATTTACTCCGAAAAACAAAACTTTACAAAAACTGCAGAAATAAGTCAGATATTAGATAAATACATCGAAATATGTATAGATAAATAATTGAAAATCCATTTTGCTTGTTTGTTAATTTGTCGATTCACAATTCCATAAGCAACAAAATTCTGCTTTGTCAACAAACACTTTTAATCGAAGTTTAGAAATTAAACTTGAATTTAATGTATTTGTTAAGATGTTCTATTGGATGGAATCATTGTCGTAATTGTACTTCAAATATTTTTTTATATTTTTCCTGAAATATACAAATAAAGACTATTGAAAGATTCAATAGTTTAATTTCTTTAAGTTAAATACTAGTTAATAACTAACTATTAATGGCTATGAATATGGGCGTCTTTTTCGCATATTCCCATTCCCTACCCTGTTTCATGTATGGAATAAAATCGAGAAATATCATTGGTTCGCACCGCAGCTCACTCTGTGACGAAAGTGTGACGTCATTATAAAGGAACTTCGAAATAGTTTTTGGTTTGTATTGATGGTACTGATTGTATATCGTAATTTCTGAATACATTCGTCATTGTGCTTTGTTACGTGGTACCTATCTATCTATCTATATATATAATTTTTCGAAAATGACTGCTTGGCAGCAAAGAAATTCGATTAGTATTTTTAAATTGGTTTTTAAATTACTTTTAGCACTATTTATATTTCGACATGTATATAAATGAGACATTCAAAACTAACAATAAAAGAAAATATACTGTTCAAGACTAATAATCCATGATCTTTGGCTGTCTATAAATGCAGTCGAAATACATACGTCAGTTGAGCAATAAACACAGAATTAAAATGAATGATTCATAGAAGTATAAAAATTTAATAATTTATTGTTTTTGAAAAGTATTAAAAAACCACTTCTAAATATCAGAAAGATTTAAGATATCTCTTAAATCTACTTCCTATCTCTTAATCCACAAATTTCTAAAGAAAAGGAATTCGAATTCATTCAATTTATGCAATCTAGTTATAAGAGACATCGATTCCAAGTTGAATCTGAATGAGAGCAAACATGACGTCATACTTTCGTCATAGAGTGGACGGCGGTGGGGACCAATGATATAGCTCGATTTTCCTCCATACATGAAACAGGGTGGGGAATGGGAATATGCGTTATGGTATAGGGACAGAGCGTCTTCCTCGTGATCTAGGCGTCCCGGGTTCGGTTTGTTTCTTTGGAGTTAACATAAAAGGTAAAGAGTGCTAAATGCAAGTATAAAAATGAAAGGCTTTTAAAAATTTAAAAATATTTCGGTGGAATTTTTCACCCACCAAGTCCTGCAAAGTTGCTGATGATGTATGAAAATAATACACACATTCAAGGTTAAATACAGGGCATTCAATTAAAATGTGTTTTGTACTAAAATCAACATGGTCCCGGGTTCGGACATGGTTGCTCTTCGCCCTGTGTTCTGTCTGTGAGGTATGTGAAAGAGCTTCCTTATGAAAAAGAGGTTGTGCAAGTGAGTGGAGTGTGTGAATGCCATCTTCGTATGAGCTAGAAGTCAGACTTCTGTTTCATTTATTTTGCAGTAGCTTTTATCCTCAAAAGCTACTGCGCAAACTCGGCTTAAATCGCTGACATCAACAGCGGGTAAGTGCCATAGTAACAATAATAACATAACTATGCTTTGGTTGGAAAGATCACATATGAAATTTCGTAACCCTAACTCAATCCCTTTTTAAATTTCTATTTCGCATTCAAGTGGGCCCTATTCCAATTATATTTTTTTAAAAAAGATTCTTTTTTAAAATATGAAGGCTTTAGTTAATTCATGCGACAAATTATCAGACGAATTCATTGTAAACGAGAAAGTAAACGAAAAATTATGGTGAAATAATTTCATTTCCGGTAATAAATTATTTCATCAGCATAAATACCACTCGTATGCCCTTAGCTATTTTAACGAGATGACGTCAATTGAAATTTCTTCTGTGATTCAATTTTTACTTCTCTGATTTGGAATTCTCAACTCATTTATACAATTAGCTGATACTCTCCCTACATTTTTTTTATTTATACATCTTGTTCAAATTTTCAATCGGTAATAAAATACTTTTTACTCGTCAACTCGAGTTCAAATGCCTTTTTTTTAAACTTGTAGCGGATGACACGATCTTAATACAGTTTTTTTTTCAAATATTCTTCCATTTATTAAATTAATTTTCAATGCTTTAAATAGAGTTTTAGCCGTTCGTAATGAAAATTGAAACTAACAGGCAGTAGCTCTATTCGGTAAAATGGAGGCATTTCAGTATTTTTCACGTGAAAGTGAAGAATGCGAGTTCAATTCTTGCGATGAGAAATCATATACCACCATCAGCTTCATAAATTAAAAGCGCTAAACAAACAGATAAAAAATGAAAAGCAAATAAATAGTAACAAACAAAAATAAATGTCCAACGCCATAATGGAAAATTTCAAGGAAATTTTATTTCTATTTTGCTACTTAATATTGTGATTCTATCATATGTATATACTTATTTACATTAATTGTAATTATTTAATCAAAAGTAGCAAAAATATTTTTTTAAATAATGCTTTGGTTAGAGTTTCAGTAATTTGTAATGAAAATTGAAATCAGCGGGTAGTAGCTGAATCTGTAAAATGCAAGGATTTCGGTGTTTTTCACGAGAAGAATACGATTTCAATTCTTGCGAAAATCGATTACTTTTTGATGCCTAAGCATTTTTTAATAATTATTTAATAAAGTTTTAACTCAAATAAAAGTTTTTTTTTATTTAAGTAGGAATTGAATTAATTTTTTTATTATATTACTTATACTATTGATCTGAATGAAATATTGTTGCAATCCGTTTTTATATAATCAACAGCTTTATTATAAACAAAAAGTACTCATCGGCGAAGAGAATTTCTTATTAAATTAACCATTTTTTCCCCTTGAAAGTAAAAATTTCGCCTTTACATATAGACCGATAAAATCATTCAATTATAAATGTCATTATGCTAATTAATTTCTTTCGAATTAAGTAGAATTTTACTTAAAAACACTGAAATCAATGCGTTTCATAAATAATGAAACATTCTCAGTGTTATTGAAATGCGTAAGGAAGGATCGAACATAGAGGTAGATTTGAAAATGTTCTGAAAAATAATGAAATGCCACCTCATACCCTATAAAAAATCTTATACTGGTTGGAATTCGAAAATGAAAATGCTCACTCTGAAGATCGATTTGAATCCTGTTTGGACAGTGTTTTTTAAATTTTTGTGAAATGAAAGGAAAGAAATGTATTTTTTAGCTTTTAGCAATTCGGGATTTGCTTAATACTTACCCTCAAGGGGTTGGTTCTTATCAGGCGACGTTTTAAGCGAACAAAATTAGTTATATCTGAGGAACTGTTTCCAATTTTGGCACGAATTCTGATGTATGAGGGATGATACAAAAAAAAGTTTACAAGGAAAAGAAAAAATGCTTGGTTGACAATAGATATAGAATACAAATGGTAATTAAGAGACAAATGTGGTGGTCAATTCTCTGAATATTCACCAAACCTGTCAAGGCATTTATCACACCGCTGGATTACTTTGTTTAACCCGCCTTGGTAATAATCAAGTCAATAATAATCTTGGTAATAATCAAGTCAATAATAATCTTGGTAATAATCAGGTCAATAATAATCTTGGTAATAATCAGG
>JAPMOQ010026732.1:121611-131657 GCA_026543055.1 Argiope trifasciata | reverse complement strand
TAATCTTGGTAATAATCAGGTCAATAATAATCTTGGTAATAATCAGGATATTGAGCCAGTTCTTGATATCTTTTTGAACATCATCGTCTGATATGAACCTTGTTTCGGATAGGTGTTTCTTCAACCCGGGAATAGGAAACCGTCACAGGGAGCCAAATCGGGCTTTATGGGGGATGACTCCAGACCTCCCACTTAAACGTTTGCAGCAATCTCTCAGCGAGCTTCAAAAAGATCGACACCCTTTCACCATCTGTTGTCTACTCATTGCTTCGCCTCCCGTACACTTCAACGATTTGTCTGTGAATGTTCTGTGGGAACACAGTCTTGATCCATAGAAATCATATCACGGCTTGCAACACTCTATGTGAGACCACTTCCCTAGACGTCTTGCCATTACTGTCACTGTTTCAGATCTCGGTACTAACACTATCTGCTCGAATGACCGGTCTAAGACAACTCGCACCATCTCTCTCCACTCTGGGTAACAATATTTCCAACCCCAATTTCTACTTTCCAAATACTGCTGCTTGTAAACTTTTTTTGAATCACCCCTAGTATATACATATACACAAAAGAAAATATTTTGGATCGAATTATTCTAAAATCTCGATTTCATTAAAGAAAAAAATTCAGTTACAGATTAATTAGGTAATTTAATTCAGTTAATTAGTTTTTCGATCTAAATAAACCTGCTTTTTCAAATGATCCCCGTCAGCACTAACTTGTGAAGATGCAATAAAAAATCAGGGAGCCCACTTTTTTTTTGTTTGTTAAAGATTGTACATTCTACAATAATCTTCAAAAATATGGCCTTGTTTTGCGTATTTTCAAACCATAATAATAATAAAAGAGTAAGGATGAAAAGCATGACCTTGTAAAGGTCTAATTATTTTTGAAGTGTGGAGGAAGGGTTAATACTTTTTTTAGAAAATTTCGAGGATACAAATTTTTATTTATTTAGATTAAATATCTAATTATTTCGGAAATAAACCAATAAATTTCCTTCAACTAATTTAAAATGTAGCGTATTTAAAAATACGAAAAAAAATGCATCTCTTACTATCATTCTTTGTGATTTTTGGAGCATATTTTTATTACTTTCTCGTATATGAAGTGTAGAGAAAATATTATCCTAAAAAAAACTTGAACTCAAGATTTTGACAAATCTTTTCGTCTCAGACTTCAAGAGTCTAAAAAACACATTTTTAGTAATGAATCTGTCTGTCAGTGAACATGTTAATTTTAAAAAATATACTCTCTGAGTTAGAAAGGATAAAATTTGGTGTATGAACTTATTTTATGAATTTCTATAAAATTTGGAAGGATATGCATTCAAAGAAAATCTGCCTTACAACTTGTACGAATATAAATTACTCGATAGCTACAAATAAAATAGATAAAATTTGATGAATAAATTTAAAGTACAGAATATAGATTTCGATCAAATTTTGCACCGAATCCATTAAACGGTGGATATTATAGTATGTAATTTCGTATGCATGTAAACGCAATAATTCTAAAACAGAATATTTAAATCCACGAATATTTTAATGTTTTTTTGTGACTACTAGTGTTATTTCAATAATGACTTAAATCATTCAAATTTCTACGTTATTTTTGTGACTACGTTATTTCAATAATGATTTAAATCAATGAAATTTTCTGTGCTGTTTTTGTGACTAAACGTGTTATTTCATATCAAAAGTTTGGTATCAATCGGCTGACAAAAAGCCACCAAAATGCATATTTTCACCATAGATTCAGTAAAAATGCAAATTCGAGCCAATCTATGTTTCGTTACTATTTTTCACCAATGCTTCGTAAACTATTCGGAGACTTGCCAAAAGTGCACAATTTATGGATTTTATTGGAAAGTATGCGAAAAAGTTTCGGAGAGACTATTCCCACTGTTTAAACAAATTTTACTTTTAGAGCATTTCATTATTATTATTATTATTATTTTAACCCTAGGGTGATTCCGACAGAGGTAATCGAATGAAGGAAGAAAAAGAGCTGGTTGAAAACGTCTCTACACTCATGTCAAAGGTTGAAGAAGTTGAAAATCTGACCTCTAAAGTCCAAGAGGAGTTAAAAAGTGAAAGACGCGTCAGAAGGCATTTGGAGGTAGGGGAATATCGATTATGCTTCAGTGCATGAAATGTATGTTTTTACGAATGCTTTTAAAAAAGTTGACTGGTTTATGTTTTTAAACATCAAAGTTGTCGGCGTCCTGACTTAGGATTAGCGTGTCTTCCCCGTAATCTAGGCTCCTGGTCTAGGTCCTAATCGGCTCGGATATGGTCGTTATTCTGTGTTTCATCTTTGAGTTGTGTGAATGTACCTCCCCTTGTAAAAAGGGGTTGTGCAAACGAATGTGAAGCATGAAGTAGCTAAGTAGTACTTTTGGTCCTAGTTGGAGCAACTGAAAAAAACAAGGGACGCCAATTTAGGCTTAAATCGTTGCCATCTTTCTGTCATCGGGCTTGTAAAAGTGCCACAAGTAACAACAACAAACATTATTTGGTTATCGATCGTTTCTTGAAACGTATTGAAATTTTCGATACTTGTGTATTATTTATGACAATACAGTCATAATATTTTTAGAAATTTAATACTGACTAATAAATTTAATTAAACATTGATTTCATATGGCGCAATCTATTATTGAAAACCAGAAAAAAATAAAGATATCAGCTGTCTTTCTCTGTGAATAACAAAGGAAAATATGCGTATTTGCGCACTCAATTTAAAATATGAGCACAGTATTTGTGCAAAACAATTTATGGAGGGAATTCTAACCGATGATAAATTAAATCAACATGAATAAGATAGGTTTAATAAGAGAGTTCTGTTTCTGTCATCTGTTGATTGCATTTAAAAGAAATCAGTGAAGTGCATATAGGCATTAAGTGTTGCAATAAACTCCTATCTTGTATAAGATATGTACAATAATAATACCTAGCTATTATTCTTCAATAAAAAATACTACACAGTATCTAGTTATTATATAACATTCATTATTACATAAAAATTATAATATAGAATATTATATTTCTTTTTGATGATGATGATGTCGTGTCCGTGTTTCCACGGAAAGGGGGTCGTAGCTTCTGGTGGTATAGACCCCTGAGCACCCAGAGGGCAGAAGTCTGACTTCTAGCTCATACGAATGTTACACACACATTCGCTTGCACAGCCACTTTTTACACGGGGGCACATTCATACATCTCACAGATAGAACACGGAACAACCATGCCCGAACTGGGACTCGAACCCGGTACCCCTAGATCACGGGGAAGACACGCTACCCCTATGCCAGGTCGTCGGCATTTCATCTAGATAATATTATATACAATACCTAGGGAAAATGTATAATAACTCAAATTTCATAATTAAACTAAAACGCCATACACTCTATAAAGTGCTATAGAGTTCCAGAATTTCAAAGTTTACTGATAAGATGTACAACTCGAATCTATAACAATATATGTCACTTGTTTTTGACTTTTTAACATGATCACATTCAGCCGTTTGTGGGCATATTTAATTTATCTAAGCAAATATTTTACGGCAATGATAATTTTTCGGCAGGTTTTACATACAACATTTTGATATATTACTTACTTATAGTATCATATCTCTCACTAAATAGAAAAAAAGGGAGAAAAGAAATTTCACATTTTAAAGATTTTCTCCCCTTCCAATTTTTTTTTTTTTTTGTATCTCAAGTTGCTGTGATCTTAGGTTTAATCAATTTTTGATTTTAGATGGAGCAATTATGACAAACTCGAATTATTTTAATTCTTCTTTTTAATCTCAGGAAGATCTGAATGAAACGCGATTCAGTATCAAAATGCTGGACGACAAACTTCTGAACGTCACCCTGCCCATGGACAGCAGAGTGACCCATGTCGAAGAAATCGTGCTCTCGACGCTGGAAAACATCAACAAAACATTCTTTGAAGACCACTTGAAGAAGCTGTATTATAAAGTGGACGGAGTTGTTTACAAAAACGAAACCGAGTGAGTTAAATAAGAAATTTGTAACAAAGAAACTTTAGTTTTTCTCAAATTTCTTGCTTAAGTAACTTTTCTAATAAATGGTTTACCTCCTTCTCCCCCACACAGAAACTAGAGCACAATATTGCTAATCTTGGAAAAAGTTGCCAATATCAACATGGCTCAGATTTTTATTTTTAAGAGTCCCGCAAAGGAGCCTTTTGTACTCCTATATAGCGAAAAAATAGGATTTTTTTTTTTTGAATTTCTGTTTGAAAACCGAAATAGCGTGTGGCATCACAATTCTAACCCCGAGATCATGCTTAGCGTTTATACATTTATTTCCTTACTTTTTGAATTATTACATTTGTATGCATTCAAGATACAAGCAGACAGATGTCAACCGACTGATAAAGCATGCTACTGACCTACAGTTTAAGAACTAAAGCTATTTATTAAATATTATTTATCTATCTTTTTTTGCTTCTTAACTGTCATGATCATTATACTCGGACAGACAGACGATCTTCCTGTCAGTTAATTTCACTCAGAATGGATATCTGCAAACTCTGTATGAAAACCACATATCAAATTACATCCGCGTAGCTCAAAATGTTTTTTTCTTAATTTATGATACTCACTAACAGATATAATTGCAAAAGTATCGTATCGTTTATACGTTACGTTTAACGTTATAATATGTTAATTACGTTTAACGTTATAATATGTTAATTACGTTTAATGTTATAATAAGTTAATTACGTTCAACGTTATAATAAGTTAATTATGTCCAACGTTATAATAATTTAATTACATTTAAAGTTATAATAAGTTAATTACATTTAACGCTAAAAATACGTTTTCAGTGTCATCGAGGTTTGGAAGAGATTCGATTATATTTTTAAGATCGAAATTTTTTAACGATTAAATAGCATTTTCTCTTTTTAAATTCCGTTCTGAAAAATGTAAAAACAGGTTCTAAAATGGGAAATCGCCCTCCTTTTTACTGCATCAACAGTTTCCTGACGACTTGAAAAGAAGTGGGGAGGGACAGTTAATTTAGTTTAATTGCATTAATGTGTTATCACCCCCTCTCCAAATTTCTTCACCGCACCACATCGTTGAAATTTTGAATATGAAACCCTCCGGTTCAAGATTGATATCTTGCCACTTCTTCCTCTTGTATATAGCCGACCACCCCGCCACCACTGAACGTAGCAGCATCGGCAGATTGGTTGTGGTCGACTGCTGAATAAGTATTGTCCAACCTTACATTGACCGAACAGTCAAGCTAACATTTCTTTCGGGTAGTAAATAACTCATTCTCCCCATACACTCAAAAACATTCTCTGCACACTTTCAAACAGTTGGAATGAAACTATCAATCTTTAACATCATATCCTTCAGGGTTTTCAGATGACCTGGTACCATCAGTACTGTACTTAAATCATTATTGACAATATTTAGGTCTTTCCTTAACTCTGAGACCTCTATACATTCTATTAAATAGTTGTAAATCATACCAATTTCTCTACAAATGCATTTATTTTCCTGTGAGATGTCTTGCCCCTAGTTGTCTTATTAGTTAAAGGAGAATTAATTGCTTCAGTATAAAAGTTTTTATTTCTATAAATTAACACCTGGAGGAAAAGTATTATCATATTAATATATTTAGTTTGCAAGTAAATGTAGTTTCAAAATTCAACTCAGAACTGAAAAGATTTGGTAACAACCTCAGTTGGAGTTTAACTTTCTTGCATATGAAGAATACATGCTGTATTGTAATCCACAAAAAAATTGAATTCACGAACTTTCTTCGGTCGGAAATATTTACTTGGTAACTCAATGAGGCAGATTAGGTGGTTAAAATTTAGCAGATGTTCTTTATAATAAATTAATAGATTTCATTAAAATATTCAATGAAATCCATTCACAGGAAATTTATCCGTTAGGCTATTCGAAAGTTTAAATGAACACAATAAAGTGTGGTACTTTTGGTTTATAGGTTTCTAATTTTGCATGCATTTAAATGTAATAATTTTAAAACGTCACTACTTAGGGAAATGAAACTTGACACACAGTTATAATAGTTAAAAAGTTTTTAAGTGTAGATCCTTATCTAATAAATAAATCTGTCCGGATTGATTGCCTTTTAATCTGCACTTTTGATTGTTTATAATCATGATAATCGAAATAACGTAAATAACCAAAATTTTAATTCTGCGTAGAAATTTGATTTCGATTTGCCAAAAATAAAGCAGCGAAAATGCATAAAGAGTTTTCTTTATTATACTATGGAAAAAAAGTATGCTCTGAATGCACAAATGTTCTGACAGTAAAAATTTGAGCACTTGTGAAGGTGCACCAATGCGCAGCCTTTTGTATTGGAAGGAAAGGAAACAAAAACTTTATGAGGTATAATGTGAGAAAGTTTCAGAAAGACTATTCCAGCTAGTTTTTTAAAAAGGATCTGAGATTTTCAACTTTCTAAAAAAATCATATTAAGTCTTATTTTAAGTTCTAATTTTTATTAGAACTTAATTACGGAATTAATTAGAATTACTTACGGAGAAAGTATAATTTATTCTTAAAATTTTCCATAGAAAAAAATATGACTTGATTTGACCAAAAATTTGTGGATAAAAATCATCTAAACGAACTTAATTTGAGATTGAATTACATTTTTATTATTTTCTGATTATTTAAAAAGTTTTTCCCCTTTCTAAATAAGTTAATTATTTCATAGTTTTTAAAATCTTTTCATGGTCAATATTAGATAAATTTCTTCAAAATAAAGTGATTAATAAGTTTTATTTATAACACCTTTCTTCTAACATATTTCATGCTACGTTACAATAATCTATAATAAATTCTTATTGTATAACAGTCTCTAATAATGCTAGTGAGTCAATCCGCTGGAACTGTAACTCTCTCTAATATTGCCAGTGCGCCAATCCTCCCGAACAGTAATGCTGTTTAATAATGCCAGGACGCCAATCAAGTACAAATCCTCCCGAATTGTAACATTCTTTAGTAATGCTAGTGCACCAAACAAGCATCAGCGTCTTCGCCAATCCAGTACGATGCTAGCTGCAAGATTGTGAGCATGTAAATTTACTGACATCGAGAATTAATTTGTAAATTTAGGTATCAGCTATATGTAGAAATGTTATGGTGTAATTAAAAGTATAATGTATTGTATAATTGATTGTCTATTAAGTCCTTTTAATCTGTTAGAACTAATTTTTCATGTATTGTTCTTACACTTCATCTTTTATAAATTTAACAATTACTATAAAAAATTATTTGAAATTGTTGCTTTATTCATTAGATTATTAATGAGTCATATTTTCAGAAAGTTAGATGAGCGTTTGGGTCAAGTCGAAACAGAGTTAATAGACGCCAACAACAACAACAATATGACGTTGAAGTTTGCTGAAGAACTCAATACTATTACCGAAATCTTAAGCACCGTGAACCAAACCATCATGGAGAAATTAGCTGAAGAAGAATCCCGACTGGGCAACTTAGAAAACAAAACCACAAAATTAGATGAACTCCAAGGTTTGCAAGATGAAATGGCAAACTTGTTGAATAAAACATCGAAATTAAATGAACTGGAAGATTTACAAGATCAGATGGAAGCCTTGTTGAATAAAACCTTGAAATTAGATGATTTAGAGAGTTTGCAGGAGCAAATGGCAAACTTGCTGAATAAAACCATGAAATTAGATGAACTGGAAAGTTTGCAGGATCAGATGGCAAATGTGTTAAATAAAACCACGAAATTAGATGAACTCGAAAGCTTACAGAATCAGATGACAATTTTGTTGAATGCTACAGAACTGATGCAGACTCGAGCGATAGATTTGTGGATGGATATACAGAATGTTCGAAGTATGAATTTTTTTATTATATAGTGGCAGTTCCACTCTTTTCTAATTAACAATTAATTGGTCCTGTAGTAGTTTCAATGATGAAGAACCTTTTTTGAAATTTAAGGATTTTATTGGTTCTCCGCTTTCAAGAGTTAGTTTAAACTTTGCCTTTCTGACGTTGCTTCTACATTGATGATGTTACAGAGTCTAATGAATTTTTACATATACCGCTAGAGGGCGTTACAAGTGAGAGGCGGGGCGATATGCTTACGTAACAGGTCCTTCTAAAAAATCGCAACTAAGTTTTTTTAATATTTTCATAGAAAGTTGTAAATACTATAAAATGCACATCTAAATATAAAGGGGGATTGACTTAATTCATAGTTTTAAGATATGAATTCTGGTGTGAAATTTTAATACAAAAATTACCTGGGAATTCCGATAGAATAAAAGCTGTAAATTACACAGATAATAATTTCTATTGCACAACATTTTACAATATTGTATTATAAGTAATATTATAATACAATATTGCATTATAATATTATTTATATATTAATTACTTAATATACAATATTGTATATTATGTAAATTAATATTTAAAAATATTTTACATTAATACGAAAATTGTTTTAAATCATACAATAGTGTACGTTATTATATAATTTAATATTTAACAACATTTTACAACATTGCGAAGATAATTCAATACAAAATTATACGAAATTTTATTAAATAATTTATTATTTAATAATATTATATAGTATTACAAAGATTGTTTCATATCATGAAATATTAGATTAAATAATTTAATAAACAATGTTGTACAGTATCGTGAGGATTATTTAATACCATTAAACATTGTACGATCTTATATTATATAATTTAATATTTAACAATATTGAAAAGATTGTTTGATATCATAATACTATACTTTTCAATATATATGTGCTACTAGAATAGAGAAATTAAACTTTCATACATTGATACTGTACAATATATGTGCTACTAGGATAGAGCAATTATATTTTCATGTATTGATACTGTACAATATATATGTGCTACTAGAATAGAGAAATTAAACTTTCATGTGTTGATTAAACGATTTTTGTTTTATTTCAGATACTACAGTTCAGCTGGAAAAAGGACTCCACGACCAGTCTCTAATGACCAATAAAACCCTAGAATCTGTACATCAACAAGTATCCAACAAGCTACAATCTTTGTCAGCAGAGCTTTCCAATCTGAAGGATGAAGTTCTGGAGAATCAGGAATCTCTGGTCAACTTAAAAACAGACGTACAGATTCTTTCTGCGGATGTTGCTATTTCCGAGAATAAAGTGCAGAATTTGTCTCTGGCATCAGAAAACATGATGAAAGGTTTGAACTTTTACAATAGCAAACTTTATTTGTTTTTTTTTGGGGGGAGGGGGTATCAAATTGACAGGAGGATTTTGGTGCAGCGGGATACTGCTTGGAGATTTATTTGGTACATAGATCGTTGTGTATATCGCTTAAAAATTTAAGCTTATAAAATGTGATGCATTCTTTACTTGTAGATGCTAGACGTCACTCTGTAGAACAGACCATTCGACTCAAAATTACTAAATTAGGTCGCATGTAACTTAAAAGGCTAAAATGTGCACCTCAAAGAGAATTTTTAGAAATTTTTTTTAATTATAATTTTAATTAATTAAAAGATAAACAAATTTTGACAGATTTTTCAGATATTTCTAACTAAAACATAACAGCACAAATTTAATATTTACTTCATTTTATAACGCTAATTTGGTTATCTTGTCTTGTTTCTGAATGTCGATTATTTTTAATACTTTATTATAAACGTTATGGAAGTTAGAAATCAATTCTTCGCAGTTTTTCACTAGATGGAGCCAAGTATAGGGAATGAAACCTTAATGCGAATTTATAGATTAACTAATTATCAAACTATTCAAAAAAATATTTTTTAAATCGATGATGTACAGGTGTACACAATTCAATAACTAGCTCATCAAAAAATTGAGTAAACACTCCATATGAAAAATTCTACTGTTTTCTTGTAATAACACTAATAATGATGCCTTTTTCTGAAAGTTGACAGCTTTTAATACTCTATTATAAATGTTATCTTAACTAGAAATCAATTTTTCACAATTTTACACCAAATGG
>JAPMOQ010026732.1:107927-121601 GCA_026543055.1 Argiope trifasciata | reverse complement strand
CTCACACGCACAATTTCATTGTATATTTTTAAAGATGAAACTTCGATAGAATCTACCAGTTACAAAACACTGCATTTATATCTTCAATTTTTATTTCATATGAAAACTTAAAAAACGATTTTTATAAAAGCAGTTTTTTATCATTATATAACAAATTTATATTATATATATATCTATATATATATCGTTTTTTATGTATTTGTAACATTGACAATTATTTATCGCATTGTGGTGGTAAGTTCATGAGCCAAATAACATCTACGGGACACAAGCAATTGCTTTTGTCTAGCGGCTATGTTACGGCGCTTCCAACCCAAAGGTACCGGAATCTATTCCGAGCCAACACCACTTTCCATGTTGGTAACCTCGGACAATGAACTGTTAACTTTCAAGTGCAACCTTCATTGCGCCCTCTACCGGTAGAAAAAGTTGCCATAATGCTTGGCTTGATAAAAACGTTTATCGCCCGTCATAACACTTTGCGCAATAAAATCATTCGTCGCCCGCCATAAACACTTGGTGCGGTAACATCATTCGTCTCACTTCTGACTCACTGGAGGGGGAGTAATGTGGTGGTAAGTTCATAAGCCAAATGACATCTATGGGACATAAGCAATTGGTTTTGTCTAGTGGCTACGTTACCAAAAGTCTTGGGATCTATTCCGAGCCAACGTCACTTACTACAACATTTCTAAAAGCTTTTTGTAACCATCTTTTGCAGTCATCTAAAATATTAAATATTTGGCGAGTTTTTGAAAGTTTATCTCGCGCTTGGCGAGATTCTAGACCATTATCTTAAATTTTACCCCAAAAAAAACTTTTATTTCAGGACCTGAAGAGCAGGAGCTTTGCGATCTGCCTTCAAGTGACGGACACCTGCTAATGACTTACGTCCAGGACAATCAAGGTATACAGAAGTTGGCCTTTGGCTGCCGCCCTATTGGTCAGTACATCTTGGAAGAAGGGCCTGTGCCCCTGTTGTGCAATCATGGCTTCTGGTACGGGTCTTTCCCCACATGTACTCGCCTTAAAAATGAAACCGAAATAGTTGGTAAGCGATAGATTTTTCATGTGATTTCAATGTGTGTCAATCACTAACAATTATGCATCAAATATGTATAGTGTCAAGTACATTAAATATGCGCTGAATATATGAAATATGCTTAGTAATTTGTGATGGATCATTTAAGTGCCTATTGACCCAATAACATTTTCACACTTGTGCTAAAAAAGAACCTTTTTTCTGTATATTCAACATAATAACACACTGATATTTTATTCTGAGTTTTAATATTTAGGGAAGTTACAAGAAACAGTCTTAGTTTTAATAAATTTTAGAAAGACAGTTCTTAAAAACACATTTTTATAAATTACTAATAAATAGAAGTGTTTATATTTTAATTTTATCCTAGTTTTTGATATTTTCATCTATAGTTCCTTATTATAGATATTATTAAACCTCATTATCAAAGTCCCTCCAATTTTCCACCAGGTGGCGCTTTTTGATGTAGAAGTAAAATACAATTAGAGTGCATTTTCAGGTGTCCTGGCATTATGATAGCACGTCTTTCCCTTGATCTGAGCATTCTGGGTTCGAGTCCCGGTTCGGGCATGGTTGTTCTTTTGTGTTCTATCTGAGAGGTGTATGAATACCCACCTCCCTGTAAAAAGTGGTTGTGAAAGCGAAGGTGACACATAAAGTAGATAAGTCCTAATCTGGGCCTTAACGCTACTGAAGGAAAAAAAAGAGGTTCTCACTCGGCTTAAATCACTGACAGATAACTCAGCGGGCTTCTTAAGGGCCATAAATCACAATACAACAATTGAACATTTTGCGTCAGAAGGTTGACTTGATCAAAAAAGAATCAGATAAAAGATGAAAGAAAGGTTTGCATCTTATTTAGGATTACAATAGGATTCTCATTACCAGCGGAATTAGTTGATTTAAAATTGAACCAATCATAGATAATTTGAATTAAAATGAAATAGTACCTACAGTTCAAAATAAGACGCAAAAAAAAGAGAAAGAAATAGATATTCACTAATTTTCTTTGAAGTGAATGCAACGAAGTTCAAAACCTAATAAAGATTTTCGGATTTTTCTTAACGATCAATCATTATTTTGTAGGATAAAATCGTCCATTTGTGATAATCAAACAAACTTTAAATTGGCCGTTTGTTTAACTGTTTTGAAGTAAACAGTAAATTAACCAATCATACTATCAATAAATTATGAAAGTAGAGTAGAACCTTACTTAAGAAGCATAATTTGTTTTAAAATCTTATTTGTTATATGAAATACTTGTTATGCAAGTTTTTCCATAGGAACAATATAAAATAAAATATAGAGTTATATTTGAAAAAATAAAAATTTTCAAATGTATTATTAATAGTGATATTTATTATTCATGATACATTCTTTTTCAAGTCCTACTATTAATTTAAACTGTCGCTATATTATATATATATATATATCTTGTTTAAATTCTCAGTCGTTAATAAAATACTTTTTATTCATTCATTCGAGTTGTAATTCATTTTTTAAAAAAAACTTGTAGTGGATGGCACTTGTTATTAATGAAGTTTTTTTTTTCAAATATTAATTCATTCATTAAATGCAATTAATTTTTAATACTTTAAATAGAGTCTTAGCAGTTTGTAATAGAAGAAATTGACAGGTAGTAGCTCAATCGGTAAAATGAAGGGATTTCAGTGTTTTTCGTGAGAAAGCGAAGAATGCAAGCACAATTCTTGCGAAAATAAATTATTTTTTGATACTCATTAATTTTTTTTTATCATTATTGCATAAAAAGAAACTAAAAGGTTTTTTTTGTGGACTAGGTAGGGTTTGAATTAATTTTTAAAAAAAAAATTATACTTGTTTATAAGGAGAGTTTTTTTCTCGGACAAAAATTCTTTTAATTTAAACGCACTAACCTATGTTACCACTTTCCAGTTTTTCATTATTTATTCGGCTTGATATCTACGAACAGTTATAATGGATTGCTTTGGTTGACAAACTTAATAGCTTGACCTATTAATATTGCTAATAATTAAGCTATTAATATTGCTAATAATTAGGCTATTAATATATGATATCTTCAAACAGTTATAACGGATTGTTTTGAATGACAAACTCAATAACTTAAGCTATTAATATTGCTAATAATTAAGCTGTTAATATATGATATCTTCAAACAGTTATAACGGATTGTTTTGAATGACAATAACTTAAGCTATTAATATTGCTAATAATTAAGCTATTAATATATGATATTTGCGAACCATTATAATGGATTTTTTGGATGACAAACCCAATAACTTAAGCTATTAATATTGCTGTTATGTGTTTTTTATAAGTCAGAGTGCAATTCGATTCGATTATATTTTTATTCTTTTCACAGCTATTTCTAAAGAACTTAAAGAATCTACAAACTCATGCTTTATGGAGGACGGCGATGTACCAGACATTACGGACTGTTCCCATTTCTACAAATGCGCACATGGGAGGTCGTATGGTAGAGTCAAGTGTCCATCAGGTCTGCACTTCGATGTGGTGACGAGACGCTGTTCATGGGCCAGAGAGGCCAAATGTGGGACTTCTCTCTTCATGGAAGGTGTGTTTATTCAAAAGATTTGAGTATGTGCTTGAAATATGTATGGGTATTTATAAGTAAATGTCGATTATTCAGAATTTAAATCTCTATTTTTTACAAATTTATAATATTGTCTTATAATTGTGAAGAGAGATTTACAGAGACTCTGTGACAGAGGATCTCAAAGTGGTATATGACCATTGTCTAAAGAAAAAGCTCCGATGACCAATTGGTGACCTGGGGAGAATTTGGCAATTTTTTTAACAAAAAGTTTTTTCGAGAAGTTATTAAAAAGTTCTTGAAAACAAGCCAGTTATCTCTGTGTTCCAATAAAGGACTGAAATCTGAGGATTCTTCTGGGGAATTCCACGGGACACAACTCCTATTCAGAGGCTCTGCTAAAGCAAAGAACTTTTAAGAGTTATATCTCTCTGGAGTTGTGTTCAAAGAGTGTGTTGGTAAGCTGTAAATGCCGAACACTATTAATATCATTTGAATATCAATTTGGTGTGAGTTGCGAATTTTTATAAATGCTGTTCCTTATGTGGATCTTGGCTGGGATTTTTTAAAATCTATTTTTAACATTTTCTGGAATCTTCATTGTATAAAGTCTCGTAGATGTTGTTAATAGACTTCTAGAATATCATTTACGAAAGGATTTTCTTAAAAATATGTTTCAAGAGTATTTGCTACAAGGCATTCTTAAGAGTGCGCAAAAATATTCATTGCTTATCCTTTATTTTGACACCCAACTGTCAGACTACAGACACTTTTTCACAGTATCAGGCAAAAATTGTCTTACTTATGTTCTATCATATTATCAGTAACAAACTGCAATTCAACCCTAATATAAGTTTGTATGTACTGAATTCAAAATAAGTTTACTAAACTTTTCTGGCATATTTTGAATTAAAATATTCACATGAATAAATGCAATCAGTACTTCTAATTATGAAAATGATCGATTTAGCGTTATGTGGCCAAAGCGGAATGTAATAAATATCCCCCCCCAAATAATGTCTAATGTATGAAATTTATTACAGCTATGAAACTAGAAAACTTGGTTCCAACTATTCTCATTGAGCCAGACAACGTGGACAAGCCCTTTGGTCTAATGGCTACTAACGATCAGGGTCATTTGATCATATACCCCAACACCAATCTCAAGCTGCACTGTCTTTTCCCTGAAAACCAGCTGGGTCCACCAACTTGGGAAGCAGAGCAGTTCTCCACTGGATTCTCGTACCCAATACACGCCAAGATTTCACAACATCGAAGCACTGTCGAGTTCGATGCAATTACAAGCAGATTTAGTGGAATATATACTTGCAAATCTCCCTATAATAAGAAGCATTCGATTACGATGGTCGTAGAAGGTACGTTTTTCTAAAGTATTATGAATTTAATTGCTCAATTATGGCGTAAATAATATCATTATATTGAAAAATAATAATGGTTATCAGATGGTTGTTGACTGTCCTTCATTTAATCGCTAAAAATTTCTCTTCAGAAATGAAAGTAAAAAGGATTCATTCAGATTAAATCTACAATTTTATTCGCAACTCGCATTTTTACATAGATCAAGCGTACTGGTAGAAAAAAAAATCTCTTAAGGTGGATTCACACAAGACTAACTATTGCGCGCAATAGATTATCACGCCTACTTCCGGATAATCACATGATCAGAACAGGACAATGGAAACGTCGGGACAACTGTTGGCCATTGCCTTAACGACGTTGTCTCAACTGTTCATACGAGAACAATGCAGGGACAACAGTAGAGAGGCAACTATTGCGTGCAGTTGTTAGCCTCGTGTAAATCCACTTGTATTAAATACACTTTCGCCTTGCACTCAATTGCTTGCGCATTATCAAATGTCAATTCGCATGGGGAGATCGACTTTACCACAATGGTATGGAATATTGAGAAGGATCTATATAATGTATGCTTTCTGATATAAAGTGACAGAATCAATTTAATGAAACATATGACAAATTTAGTAGAACAATTTACTGACATAAAACATCTATACAGGTTAACTACATCTGCCGCCAAAATATTGCATGTTGTCTTTAAAGGCCGTATTTTACTAAGTGATTGTAGTTGTTATGTCAAAATGTTTCATGTTTCGTTGTGTGCAGATTTTAGCATACGGCATTTTGATATAATAAGGATACAGTTTCATGTCCTAGAGTTTGTTAACACTGTACCGTCCTGTGGCACCATGTTGGTGTCATGTAAAAAATTTCGAGTCAATGCTGATAACACAACATTGGCGCCAGGCAAATTTTTATTTATTTTAAAAACTTATTTTGATTATTTACTATTAATTATTATTTATATTATGGAAAATATTATTTTAACTAATTATTTTTTATGGAAATAAAAGAGTATAAACTCCCCAAAATCTTGAAAAACCACCAACGACGTCTTACCGGCGTCAAGCAAAAAGAATTATGATTAAACATGCGAACGCCATTCGGCTAATAATAGCGTTTGCAGTCTTCTGTCACAAAGTACTACTTTTTCCAGATATGATGCTAAAGATTAATAGTTTCATTCCAACTGTTTGAAAGAGTGCAGAAGGAGAGAAAGCTATTTACTACCCCGAAAGGAATGATAGTTTGACTTTTCGGTCAATGTAAGGTTGGACAATACTTATTCACCAGTCGACCACTACAAATCCTGTCGATACTGCTATGTTTAGTGGTGGCGGGGTGGTCGGCTGTGTACAAGAAGAAGTACTACTTTTTACATCTGAGGGCCAATAACGTCACTTATTAAGGCTACAGGTTTTAGATGTCATATTATCATATATAACTTTTCTGTTAGCAGGAAATTTTGCAACAAAGAGCTTTGTTTCGTCTAATATAATTTTAAAATTTCATATTTCAAATTTGATTAAAACTGCTCATATTTCCATCGTTCTCTGAAACCATATTTATCCAAATTATGTATCCTCCAATGGGGCATCTCGTAATTGAGGATGAGAAGCTTTTCGCATGGGGGATGGTTCTCACTACCCTTGTGGGTACAGAAAAAGAAGGGAGTTTGGCTTCTCCTATTGATGACCGGACGCATTTCTTTGGGGAAGGATTGCACCGTGGTCGGTGATTGTCCTTTGGACTCAACCGCAGTTCCCGCCAGTGTTGCTAGCTGGGTGATCAGGTCTTTTAGATATTCCGTGTGCATCAAGATGGATTGAAGTAGCCGTTGTAAGTTAAGGTTGATCAAATTATGTAGATTATTTTTGTTTTATGAATACGTCTGAGGATTCGATAAATAAGCAATTTTCTAAAACCACTTTAAATTCTTTATCTATTTATATTCAGAAATTAATTAAACATAACTAGTAACTGTATCTTTATGAATCTATGATAACCACACATTGTAATATTCCCTTTTTTCCCAAAGCATCTTATCTTATTTGGTCTTAAAATAAACTCGCATCAGCAATGTAAGAGGACGTTACATACTTCTTTTTGCTAATTCGTATTTTCACCTGCCAACAGAAAGTCTTTCTAAACTTAAGAAACATACCAGTTCATGTTACTGCATGTGACTCCTTTCAGATGTCAAGTGTCCGGCTTTTCAAGTGGACAGCCAGAGGGAAAAAGCTTTGACATACAACGGTCATCCGGACGGAGGGGAGAGAATTCTCACGACAACAGCCCAGTTCTTCTGCGAGGGCGGATCTTCAATAACAGCCACCTGTCTTCCGAACGGCAATTGGTCCAGATCTGCACCGACCATAGAAGAGTGTCCACCAAAAAGTGAGAATAAATTTTTAAATGATTGAATTTTTTTTTCTTTGATTCAGTTGAAAAGCTTGAAATTTACTTCCTATAAGTAACATGTTTCATAATATAGTCATTTACTGTAGTTAGATGCTGTGTGAGAGCCATTGATGACTGCAAGTGCAGCTCATTGATAACACTTTTATCATGTACTTTTACTAGATTTATGCTAAAATGTTCTGTGTAAAAAGCAAAGACGTTTAAATTGACTGTAAATTTTTCCTTCCATTAAAACAGCTTGAAAACTTCGTATATCTAACTACAGAGTGCAGTGAAATAGTAAGTCTATGCCAGGAATATTAGTAAATATATGTATAATGCAGTGTCACCATCTAGTCTAGTTTTATCGTGCATTTTTATATTTGTTTTCTAAACATTAAAAAGTTCACCGAAAAAGTAAGAATGATATTTTAATGGATTGCAAATCTTCCCAATCTGCAACAACTTGAATCATGACTAACATATCTCAAAACACTGTCATAGTGCACTGAGATATGTTGTTGTATAGATGGAAGTAGCTCTATGACAAGCATCTGATGGTGGTCGACCTTTACATTGTTGTTTTACTAGTTGAATGAAAGGGTTTTGCTTTGTATATTTAGAGTTGAGAAATGGGATCTGAACTTTCATAATCATATGAAGTTTTCTCCCTAAGTGAGTAATATGAAGAGATACATTTTATTGATATTAAGTTTAAGAAATATATAAATTGATTAAGCACAAACAAATTTCTATTTATTGAACTGCCGGCTTTCTGGCCTAGGGGTAGAGGGTCTTCCTCGTCATCTGGGAGTCCCGAGCTCGAGTCTTGGTTCAGAAAGGGTTGTTCTTTACCCTTTGTTATACCTATGAGGTGTATGAACGAGCTTTCTCGGTAAAAAAAGACTAAGCAAGCGAATGTGTGAATGTCATCTTCATATGAGCCAGAAGTCAGACTTCAGCCCTCTGGGTGCTCAGGGATCTTTAACCTCAGAAGCTACAGCACCCCTTTCCCTGGAAACACAGGCACGACATCATCAGTTATCGAATTTTAAGATTCATGAGGAAAATTAGATATATAGAAATTTCGATGTACAGAAATTCTGACAAATAGAAAAAAAATGCAAATATTTCATCACTTTAAAAACACACACGTAATTATACAAGTATGGAATCGAATAAAATTTCTTCTTTAAGATTAAAATCACCGACAGATTTTGTGCTCGTTAGCATTCCAGTTATGGACGATCTTCATGTTATTTTCTAACCAGGATTCAGAATGCAGATATTCTTCGTTATAAAGGACACATATTACAGATAATCTTCAAGATATCATTAGAATGGATTCAAGTTATAGATAATCTTGATGTTGTTGGAGTGGATTCAGGCTGCAGATATTCATCGCAAGGTTGTTAGTAAGGATTCAAGTTACCGATATCTCTTGATATTGCTAGCAAGAATTAGGTCCTTAATAATATTGACAGTAAGTGAGAAATAAGTTTATAGATGTTCTTCATTATTGCCCCATTTAGTCATTTTGTGGCTTTTATTTTAATAAGAGAGTCAATTTAGTTTCATATATCAGCAATGTTAAAAATATCAATTTATTTGAAGGTTTTATATACATACATATATAATTTTTTAACTTTATGAATATGTATTTAATTGCCTATCGTGACTCCAAACTACTCGCGCACAATATTATTAAAACAAATATGAACCTATTTGATAATGACTTAATATTATTTAATATTTTATCATTCATAGAATTTGCATGTTTTATATATTAATTTGTTTTGCAATTACAGATCCGATCAATAAAGTTTTAGATCGATTTACTTGATACTATCTCTCAGCCTAGCAGTTTTGAGTAACTAACTAATTTAAAATACACCGATGATTAGTAAGAATATCATCCGAAACCTTCAATTATTAATTTTTAATATCACATCCACATGCTTGGAAAATTGCATGAGCATGCATAAGAAAATTGCTTTATATTTATCGATCAGTTGTAGGGCAAATCAGAACTATTCCCAAACTTTCTAGGGTTCAGATATACCAATCTAAGTTCCAGGCGGAGAACCAGCTATAAGCCAAAATATACTTCCTCGTATCAGAGTTTTACAACATTTGAAAATAGGACCCATTTTGAAATTCAAGTTGCCAAGCCCGGAAGTCAATATAAAAGGACACAAACCAGTACAACTAGGACACGTTCAAGATCATACGGTGAAAAGAGATTATATTGTTTTTTCCCACAATTGTTAAAAAGATAAAGAATATATTAACAAAATATGCATGATAATTTTATTTGCTTCGATCCCTATTAGCACAAAATTTGCAATAATATTGTTAGGATATATTCATGATATTTATCAGAATTCAGAATATTGAACAACATGGTGGATATATATGTATAACTTAGGTATAAATGAAGGACAACTTATATAAGGAATAGGGTTAATTTAGATATAGACAAAGTTATAACTTAGACAGGAGTAGTTTAGATAAAATATAGGGATAACTTAGGAGTAACCTAGATAAAAGATAGGAATAACTTAGTTATAAACGAAAGGATAACTTAGATAGGAATAGCTTAGATGTAAACAAAGTAATAGCTTACGAATGAACGGATAACTTCAATAGAAGTAACTTAGATAAATGATAGGGATAACTTGGGTATAAACGAAGGAATAGATTGGGGAGGGAATAAGGATAGCTTATGTATAAATAGAGGGACAGCGTAACTCCAACCATAAACAAAATCATTAATTTGAAAATTATGTAAACATTCAGCTTTTTACATTTAAAAAAACTAATATTAAGGCCACATGTTGACAGTGTTATAGAAATTTTTTGCAAAGGCTGTCAAAAGTTTTTAAAAGTGTCATGTATGCAAATTAAAAATATTTTAATATTAAATATTAATTTAAAATTAATTAAGATGATATTTTATTTAAGTGAATAAAAATTTAATTCTATAACAAGTCACTTACTTTTCGGATTACCCTGGAAAAATCCATTTTTTTTCTAACTATAGATTAAAATATTTTTGGAATCAATATTTGTTTTCAGATGAGAAATTCCTTTCTCCTGTTGAATAAAATTATTTCGATTTATCTATAGATTTAATTGATTAATAGTTAATCAACAAATCAAAATAACTCTTTTACACTTTACGACAGAAATAATTGATACATTCAATTATCTCTTTCATCTAAAAATTTGAGGATAATTTACATCAATGTACTTTTTCAGCGTGTTACCACATTGTTGTCTTAAAATAAAAATTACAATTAATCTTTATTTTAAGACAACATTTATGTGTCCAAAGTATTTTTTAATATTTTTGTGGCTTTTCTAAACTATTAAGTGACCGACTCCATTGAAAAATGGTATAATAACTATCTCTAATTTACTATGGATATTTAAAAATACATGAAATGTGGTAAATATGCTTTTACCAGTCTAGAGGTGCTTTTAGAGACCCTCCTTTCAATGATTTTAGAAATGTATTTATATATTGTATTAATTTAAATGAAAATAATTGTTTGATGAAAAGACAATAACGACAGAAATCCGAATAAAAAATCAGGTAACCATGCTTTGAATATTGAGAAAAAAAATGAATGGAGAATTTTGGAATTGCTCATTTATATTGTTACCTTGGCTGTTTACGCTCACTTGCACCCTCCCCCTTCCCGGGGGGGGACTTCATTTCAAGAGGAGTTATCGTTGAAGAAGAATCAAGGGATAGATGCTTCTCTACTAAGCAGGAAACACAATTCTCTGATTTATCATTGTTCTCACTTACCTTCTGTGGCGGTGGTAGTTGGCGGAATTGTGCCAAGTGTAAGCTGAATTCCGCCAGAGATCGAATCTTATCCATTCGAAAAACGCGTACGCTCATGTCTAGTGGCTGTTATTGGCTTATTAAGTTATCACCACAATACTTCCCAACAAATGAGTCTGTAGAGACGTATGATTTTTATAGCACCAAGTGTTTTGGTGAGCGAAGAGAGTGTTTCGGTACCGCCAAGCGTTATGGCGAGCAAAGAAAGTTGCCGCTGCGTCAAGGGAGTCTGACGATTTTGTTTTAGTTGCGTTTGCTGCGGGTAGATGGCGCCATGACAGCTGTTTGAACGTATCACGTCCGGGTCACCAAAGTGGCGGTTGTAGTTGGCGGATTTGTGGCAATGTGTAGGTTGAATTCTGCCAAGGATCAAACCTGCGACGTTTGGTTTTTGAAGTCCAGTAACTTATCCATACGACAAAAGCGTATGCTCATGTCTAGTGGCTGTTACTGCCTTATTAAGTTATCACCTGTCTTCTATTAAGCGAGGATCTGATTTAATAATACAATATTTTAATACTTTAATAATTTAACCAGCATATAATTGTTAAGTGTCAAATTAAACTGTTTAAAAAAACTACAATCCATTAATTTTTTTATTGAGCTACTGATATTGGCAATCAATTGAAGTTATCTAGCAAACACCTGTTCAATACATAATCATAAAAACCTATGATGAGAATGTTGTAAAAGTCACTAAGTTTCCATGTATCTAAGTAAATTTTGAATAGAACGAACTAGGATAATATCAATATAATAATGCAAAGGTTTTTCTTTTAAATTTTTTAATGTACAGTTTTTTTTCTCATCTTTTAATTATATGATCCCTAAGATAACATCAATCGATTAAATATTTTTATAATCAATCTACATATTTTTAACTCTTGGTTAACGTCCTTTTGTTTCCGCAGGGGCCAAGATCTGGGGATGCGACGTTTTCATCAAACAAAGCGATGACGACCCGGAAGTAAAGTACGACAACCACAAACACGAAATCCGATTCAGTTGCACCGGAAATCGAAGGCTGGTCGGAGGAGCTGTTGCCACATGCATCAATAACAATTGGACACTTTCTCCATTTCCTAAATGTAAATAAACAGCGCTGCATTTGACGAACAACGGTAAAATTACTTTATGCCTGACTTTTCACACGATTCCTACATGTAACTGAGCATTTAAAAAATATATGATACATATGGTAATAACAATGAGACTAAAATCATGGTATATTAATAATAACGTTGGTACATTAGTAATATGATATGTTAGTAATAACAATGTGTCTTAGAATAATATAGTACATTGTTAATTACAATAGTACCATTGTTATTACTTATGGTACATTATGCAATATGGTATTAATATGGTACATTAATAATAACAATGAGACTAAAATTATGGTACATTAATAATAACGTTGGTGCATCAGTAATAATATGGTATGTAATAATGTGACTAATAATGATATAGTACATTAGTAATAACAATGGTACAATAGACCATTGTTATTAATTATGGTGCATTATGCATTAATATGGTACATTAGTAATGACAATGAGACTAAAATTATTCCATGCCAGATCCTTCACATGATTTCTGTATACTGCTCAGTATCTTTTTTATATAAATAGTTGCAATTCTTCCAATACAAAAGCTTGTTTGTAGTAAGTCTAGACTAAAATTACTCTATGTCAGATCATTCATATGATATTTGTACACAGCGCAACATCTTTTTTATATATCGTCGTAGCGTCGGCCTTTCTATAAACCATTCTCGTTTGTAGTAAAACAATAACATTACAGTTCAGCCTAATATTTTATATATATATATATATATATATATTATATATATATATAAATTAACAAAATAAGACAACCGAATCAAAATGAACAATAGAAAAAAATAGTCAATAGAAAAGGAATCCGGCCTGAAAACTTCGTCAGGAGCCACTTTCAAGCAAGGATTCCTAATAAGGGATTTTTTCTGTGAGGCATCGATGGACAATGGTCAAAAGTATTGATACCTCGTGGCCCGAAAATCCCCCGAAAATGAAGGCAAAAGAGACATACCAATTTTAACAGCAAAAGACAAAAACAAAGCAAAACATTAAAAACATCAACAAATGAAACAAATATATATATAAAAAGTAAAACTACATAAGAAAAATCACAATTAATGACAAAATTAAGAAAACAATAAGTTCAACAGACCTGGTCCGCGGATCATCCGTTTTTCCTTTCCAATAATAATACTACAGCGTAAACAAACATAAATGGGATTTATTAGCGCCATCTATTTCACTAATATTTCATTATTTCTTTTTTTATTAAAATATTGATATTACAGTAGTTTTGGGGAAAATCATTTTTGTTTAAATTTTTAATAAAACTATTTGTTGCTTTTATAAAAGAATTTTTGTTATTACAAATTGTTTTAATTTTATT